>CM057379.1:51847500-52332500 GCA_030015415.1 Cynopterus sphinx
TTACAGGAAATGTTGGAGAGACTTCTTTAAGAAGAAAAAACACATATCAAAAACAGGAATAAAGAATGGTAACAACTACATTCTTAGCAATAAGTACTTTAATGGAAAAGAACTTATTACTCCAACAAAAAGAGTGGGTGAATGGAAAGGAAAATAAGACCCCTACGTGTTGCCTATAAGAGACTCATTTCAGATTAAAAGACATTGACTAAAGCAAGAGGATGGAAAAACATATTGCTTTGATGGACCTAGAAGGTATTTAAGCCCGACAGAGAAAGATAAACACTATATGATTGCACTTATCTGCAGAATCTAAGGAATAAAAAGAACAAACTAATCAAAATAGACTCACAAATATAGTGGACAATTTAGTGATGGGAAGAAGGGAAGGGAGTTTGGGGGTCTGGGAGAATGGGGTAAAGGGTGAAAGAAGTACAAATTAGTAGCTGATGGATAGACGCGAGGATGAGGAGCATGGCATAGGGAACGGAATTAGAATGAATATGTTGGCTAGATGGAGGGCCATGCGAGGGAGGGAAGAATTGCGGGGGGGACCATTTTTCAAACTATATAGATGTCTAACCAATGTACTATATACTTGAAACTAATTTTTAAAAATTAGTTCTACAAACTAATTTTTAAAAATTCTAAAAAAAGTTAGAACAAAGTTACGTAAGCTGCAGCTCATAACATGCATCATAATTACAGATATAAGCAGATGTACACAAATACAAGGAGTGCTGACAGGAAATAAAATTCAGAGACAAAATCTCCAAGTAACCAAACATATTTATCCTTTCCTCATTTAGCCAAATCAATACTAATTCCTCAAGGCTAATTTGGTCCAGGTGGAATCTTACTTGGAAATTTCCGCAAAAAGCATCCAAAAGCTTTTCCACAGACAGCAGCCGTGCTTATTTTCACATAGAGTTTCCATTGTATCACTGCTTACTTTTGGTCTTAAACTATTTGTCTTGTCTTTTATATTATCTGTCATCTTAATAGGAGATTTAAGGGAAGTGGTACCATTTTTTTTTTTTTTGGTGCTCAGCTCTTTATATGTAATATCTCATTTAATCTTTAAATATTCTCATTGTACACAGTAAGAAATCAGGGTCTGAGATTGTTGTTACTTTCCAAGATTATTACACTAGTGTGTGTGTGTGTTTGTGTATAGAATTCATCTGTACTCATACTCTTTACACCATGTGAAATTGAGAAGGGGGATTTATCCAGTGAATAATATTATTGTGTAAAGTATGAACGATATTACATTCAGTGTTGTTCTTATACTAAATTATAATTGAATATAAGTGCTCCCTATGGAAAGAGAACACTAGAAAGCAGAATATAAACATTCTGGATTTGGCTTAGATACAAGGTTGATACAAAGTCTGGGGCCAATAATATTTCCAGGCCTCAGTTTCCTTTTTCTGTCTAATGTGACCCTCACCTCCTCCACTCTCTATATACTTGTTCCTTTTATATTTTTATCTTAATAAGAAATAACATATAAAATAAATGTTCCCCTTAATTATTTTTCCCACTTTTTTGGAAAGTGAGATTTGAGAAAGTAAATATCTCCCCTCCCATCTCTTTCACTGCTATATCTGCAGTGCCTAGACTGGTCCCCTAAATTTAGTAAATACTCATATATTTGTCAAGTGCATGAGCAAAAAGAAGAGATGATAAACTGAGAAGGAAAAAACAGCTACAAAACCTACCCCAACAAAGTACTTTTCTCACTGTAAAGTTATTTTCTGTTTGCATATCTATATCTCCTGCTCAGAGGCCTAGAATAGTGCCTAGCCCTACCATATGATAAGCTCTCAATAGATAAAAATTATCTAAAACTCTGTAAATACAGAGCTGTTTACTTTATTATCATCATGAAATTGTTCTCCTGGGAATATTATATGTTTCTTCAGAGACACATTTACAGAATAATCAGATTATAACTGAGATTAAATCAAAGCAAATTAAGAAAATAAAAAATACAATAAATTAACAGTTTTTCCAGTGTTTTCAGACTTTTGAGACATCCTGAATGTCTTGGGTATATGAAAGTATAAATGTATGAATAACTAAATAACTAAAATAATCAATTCAAAGCCATAATTATTAAATAGATCCAATAATTATGCCTAAACCAGGTGAGTTTGTGTCCTGGGCCATTAGACCAGAGCATGCTCATTTTATGTTCTGTTTCCTTTCTTAGTCTGTGAATTTCTGGTATGTACTGGTGATGAATGATGAACATACAGAGAGGCGATATCTGATGTTTTTCCTTCTGAGTTGGGGACTTCCAGCTTTTGTGGTGATTCTACTCATAGTGATTTTGAGAGGAATCTATCATCAGAGCATGCCACAGATCTATGGACTCATCCACGGTGACCTGTAAGTACAGTCAGGCACAACACTTAGCCTTTATGTACTCAGACAGCTTTAACTAATGGTGGAAGCAGTTGACTAAGAATATGGTTGAAAGAGTGCAGAGAAGATCTTTGCTTCACTGCCACACTGTTTGAAGTTCTACTTCCTCTAATTATCCCTTTAAATAGGACACTACTGCCTCTACATTTCCTTTGAGGAAATTTCAGATTCTCAGGTGAGTTGCCATATTGAACAGTTTGCAGTAATTTGTACCTTAGCATAATTTGGTTTATCAGATTGAGACAAATAAAAATATCTAGAGAAATCAGGGCACTTTGAAAATTTTGATAAATAATAAGTGAAAAATGTAGAGTGCGGCACATTATATAAGAAATATGATTTTTTTTTTCTGGGAATGGTGGTAAGGGTGGTAAGCACCATTATTCATAAATCCCTAATACCAAAAGACTATATTAGAGTGAATTTAGAGTGTCTGAAAAAGTACATGAGAAGAAGATAAAGTCAGCTGGGTCTTTCTTATATATTCCTATTAAAGTACACTAGTAGTCTTAAAATCTAACACATCTTTGCATGCACATGTGTACATGTATACATGCCTTAATCCTGAATCTGGGATTTCACAGCTTTGAGGACCACTCAGCCCCTTTTATTAACTTCACATGCTGAAAAAATAAAAGAAATATTTAATAATAAAGGTTAATCAGCTTCCTTGGTTAAGGATTAGAAAAAAAAGTAACATTTCCTAATAAGAAAGAATAGCCTATTCACAATCTTATAAGGACATTATTTAATAATCTCACAGGTTATTGTGGAGATAAAAATTACTTAATAGATGTGAAAAATCTTTGAAGTAAACAGTACTATTTAAGCAAAAATCATTTTAATATTACAGTTGCTTCTTATCTATGTGATTGTCCATTATATACTTAATAAGGACTTGTTATTAATGTATGCAGATATATTTCACACATGGGCAATGACAGACATATATTCCACACCATATTCTACCAAAGGAAACTAGCTATGTAGTATACACACACCCACTGAGATACCGTATAGAGATACCATATATAGTACTTTTGTCTTTTTATTGAGATTTGGTGAGTTTATCCTATACTGATTACTTTATAATATTATCACTTATATCGTCCACATAAAATTCTAAAAGCCTAATTGTCTAGAAAGGAATGATCATGTCTATTCAAAGTTATGACTTTTTACTACCCCTGGTATTAATTTGAAGCTTGGGTTGCCAGTATTAATTTCAGAAAATTCTGCATCATTCTTTGTCAAATACAAAGCGACCATGAGCAAGCCCTGGTGGCCAGCAGCCCATTCCTTTTATGAGCTCCCTGGCAAGACAGGACCTACTTGGCGGCAGTTTTAGCATTGCATGTGTATCCACCCAGGCCTGATAAATGGGACCTGATGAAAGTGATGTTAATTTGAACAAACTCTCTTGTTGTTTATAAAAGGATTTTAAAAGAGAAATAAACTGTTATGTAAGAATGTCCAAGTCACCCGACTCTTAAGTTTTTTACCTTCCAAGGCTTTTTGCAAAAAGTTCTTTATGGCCAGTTCAGTTATAGTAAGTGGAGTGTAAAATATATTAACCTCTATCTGTTTTAAATATTATAGGATTATTAGACCAAAAGTGACTAACATTTTAAACATTATAGATCATTTTTCTCCTTCATAAACAGAATATTATTCCTAAATCATGCCCATGTGAATTTATTTGTTTTTCAAGAATTCTGTGTTTTTCTATATCACGTTAATGTCAATGCAGGAATATAAATTACTACATTATTTATGTAAAGTATATGTAAAATATTTATGTAAAGAATATGTAAAATATTCTATGCCTGTGTCATTTAAAAACATGCCTTTTTTCGAGAGGTAATGATAGGATTTGTGGCTGTGAAGTAACAGCTCATCTTTTGTGCAGCTAGTTACCTCATAATACTAAAGACTTTCTCTGTAATGAAGAATTTTCTCTAAATAGATCTTTAATGCATTAATATATACAAGATGTTATTTTTAAACATTTTTGTAAAATTTGGCAGCTGAGATTATATTAATTTCATAAAAACATTTAGGAAATGGTCTTTTTTATCAATTAACTGAAAGTTTGCAATATTGGTGTTCTTTCTAATATTTTGAAAGACTTCGTATGTAAAGCCAGTTAGGCTGCAGGTTTTCTTTACAAGAAGACTTTTACTTACAGATGCACTTTATTTAAAACATATAAAATTATTCACATTTACTATATCTATTTCTTTCTGACCCTATTTGATAAACTTTCTTTTTTCTATGAATGTTTCCATTTCCTCTAACTATTCAAATTTTTAATATTCTTAAGATTTGTAATGATTAATCTTTTTTTTCATTTTTGATAGTAATAATTTCTGACTTCTCTCACTATTTTTCTCTCTTGATCAAACCCACTGGAGGTTTATCGATATTATTGTTCCTTCCCAAATTAAACTTTGACATCTTGATATTCTGTGTTACACATTTGTTTTTAAAATTCACTTCAATTTCTACAATTTCTATGCTCATCTTTTTACTGTCTGGGTTTTATCTTTTTTCTTAAGTTGTGCAAGGCACTATACATTTATTTATTTTAAAAAAAATTTCCCAGCTTATTGAGATATAATTAACATATATCATTGTGTAAGTTTGAAGTGTACACTGTGATTATTTGATATGTGTATCAGGGATTACCACAATGGGCTTAGCTAACACCTCCACCATTTCCTATAACTTTTTGTGTGTATGGTAAGAATATTTAAGATTTACTCTCTTAGGAACTACTGTTAACTTAAGTCACCATGCTGTACATTGAATTCCTAAAACTTACTCATATTATAACACAATATTTGTACTCTTTGGCCAGTATTTCCCCTACTCCCAGCCCCTGGCAACCACCATTCTAACCTTTGTTTCTATGAATTCGACTTTTTAGATTCTTCATATAAGTGAGATCATACAGTGTAGGCGTGCAGTGTATAATGATGTTTTGGTGAATGATGGACCACATATACAGCCGATTATAATGGAGCTGAATTTCCTATAAGAAATGAAAGTAAATGTGGTTAAGGAGGACCTTTTTTCCTTTGTGGGGCTTGGCAATAGATTCCCTCTCTCTCACAGCTCCTCAATTTTGAGTGCACAAACTATATCCCAATTCAGTCAGCCACTGACCTATTTCAGCACAGAGGAGCCTGTCCTCCCAGTACTACGTATTCAGAGAGTACAACAGCCCTCCCAGATCTAGCATGATGGTCTTCAGAGTGCATTGCTATAAATTCTTTATTGTGGACCTAAGATTTCTGTATAGAAATACAGATTCACAGGAGCTATCTTAACAAGTATTAAGTGCCACTGCCACTTTAATAAAAGCTTTCTGTGGTAGTGTGGAGGTAGCCTGTCCCTCTACTTAGGAAGTATCTTCAGGTTGTATTGATGTAAAGGATAAATTTAAGTTTTATTTCTTCTATCAATTCAGGGCCAGAGAGAGCTCTTTGTGACTGATAGGGTCAATGGAACCAAAAACAAAATTTGCTAAGTCAAAATATTGAGTCCTCAGATATATATCTTCTTTCTGTTAAACACCCTCTTTTTTGTGTGTGAATACTGCAAAAATTCCTTAATCTGACCACTGCTCCAACATGCAACAGCAAGAACCAAATTGCCATGACGATCCCTGCATCTTGATTTCTCATTCCTATAGTCCACCTTTCATTCCCTTCTGACAGTCACAATTTTGGTGATCTGTGCCATACACAGCCCGTTTTTCCTCAATATTTTCAAATAATCTAGCCCACATCCCTGTTTATGGAGCAGCATTGACAACTTCGATGTCCTATTTCTGACGCTGTCAGAAGGAAGCAGGAGTAGAGCTTGTGAGACAGTGTTTCTAAAAGTGTACAGTAGTGTACAGAGGTGTCCTAGGCTTTCACAGTCCCTCACCACTCACTTGACTCACCGAGAGCAACTTCCAGTCCTGCAAGCCCACAGTAAGTGCCCAGTAAAAGGCATAATTTTTTTATATTTTTATATCATATTTTTAATTTTTATATCATATTTTTACTATAACTTTTCTATGTTTAGTTATACAAATCCTTACCATGTTTTACAACTGCCTGCAGTATTCAGTACAAACATGCTGTCCAGATTTGTAGTCTAGGAGCGATATGCTGTCTCATATAGCCTAAGTGTGTAGTAGGCTACACTATCTAGGTCCGTGTAAATGCATTCATTCTGTGACGTTTGTACAATGACGAGATTGCCTAACGACACATTTCTCAGAACGTATCCCCTTTCTTAAGCAATGTATGACTGTATTTGTCATTCTCTTGTCTCATTTATTTCACTCAGCTTAATGCCCTCAATCCATGTTGTTGCAAATGGCAGGATCTCCTTCTTTTTCATGGCCGAATATATTCTAGTGTACCTTTATTCATTCATTCATAAACAGACACTTAGGTTGTTTCCATGTCTTGGCTCTTGTGAATAATGATGCAATGATCATACGAGTGCAAATAACTTTTTGAGATCCTGATTTCATTTCTTTTGGTTACATACCCAAAGGTGGGATTGCTGGATCATATGGCAGTTTTTAATTTTTTGAGGAACTTTCATACTGTTTTTCATATTGGTTGTAGCAGTTTACATTCCCACCAATCTATGATCTTTATTATTTCCATCTTTCTGCTAATTTTGGCTTAGTTTGTTCCTTCTTTTAGTTCCTTAAGGTGTAAATTTGGATTGTTTTGTATTTTTCTTTTTTCTTAACTGTAGGCATTTATCACTGTAAACTTCATCATATAACTGCTTTTTCGCATCCCATATGGTTTAGTATGTCGGGTTTCCATTTTTGTTTGTTTCAAGGCATTTTTAATTTTACTTTTGATTTATTCTTTGACCTATTGGTTGTTCAGGAGTGTGTTATTTTTCACATATTTGAATTTTCTAATTTTCTTCCTGTTATTGATACTTGGTATGATTTCAGTCTTCTTAAATTTGTTAAGACTTGTTTTGTGACCTATCCTTGAAAGTGTTCTGCGTGTACTTGAAAACAGTGTGCATTCTGCAGCTATTGAGTGATATGTTCTCTTTATGTCTGTTAGGTCATTTGGTCTAAAGGATAGTTCAAGTCCAGAATTTCCTTATTGATTTTCAACTGGATGGTCTAGTTGACATCCCAGACTATTACTGTATCTTTGCCTGTTTAAGCTTTCACATTATTATTTGTTTAATATATTTTAGCACTCCAGTGTTGGATACATAGATCTTTATTATGGTTCTTTTTTTATTGTGTGATTTTTTTTGTTGATTTTTTTTTATTGAAATGTAATAGACAATTAATTGCTCATATTTACAGTGTACAATTCAATGAGGTTTTTTCCCAATTATAATCAGTATATAATACATTAGTTTCAGTTGTACAGCAAAGTGATTAGAGATTGATATAATTCACAAAGTGATTCCCCTCAATAAATTCAGTACCTCTCTGCCTCCTTACATATTTATTACAATATTATTGACTATATTCTTTATCCTGTACTTTATATCTCCGTGACTATTTTCTAAGTATCCATTTGTACTTCTTAATCCCTTTGGTCTTTCTCACCGACCTCCTCAACCCTCTCCCATCCAGATATCTCGAAATATTCTCTGTATCTATGAGTTTGTTTCCATTTTCATTGTTTATTTCATTCTTTAGATTCTACATGTACAGTTACGTTGTGTTATATCCTCTTGAAGAATTGATCTTTTATTATTATATAATGGTCCTCTTTATCTCCTGTGACACCTTTTGTGTTAAAGTCTATTTTATCTAATATAAGTATAGCTACCCCTCCTCACTTTTGGCTTGCACTCAGTGGAATATATTTTTTGCCTGTGTGTTTCCTTGAAGCTACTTGAAGAGGCTCTCTGGGAGACAGAGTATATTTGGGTCTTGTTTTGTTGTTATTGTTGTTGTTGTTGTTATTGTTGTTCTATTCTTTTAGCCACTCTGTGCCTTTTGATTTAAGAATTTAGTCAATTTTAATTCAGATAATTGTACTAATGTCATCTTATCAATTGTTTCCTGGCTGTTTTGTAGTTCCCAGGTTTCTTTCTTCCTCTCTTGCTGTCTTTCTTTGTGAATTGGTGATTTTCCTTAGTGGTACGGTTTGCTTTCTTCTTTATTTTTGGTATATTCTGCAGGTTTCACCTTGTGGTTACCTTGAGGCTTACATAAAACGTCATCTGTATATAACTGTCTATTTTATGCTAACAGCTTAACTTCAATCACATATAAGAACTCTACCTCTTTACTCTCTCTCTTATGTTTTTTATGTCACAATTGACCTTTTTTTTTTCTTACAGAAATAACACTATTGATAGTATCCAGAGGTAGTTATCTCTATTGAGTAGTTTATATGAGTGTCTTTGGAAGTAGTCACCTGTTTTTCTTGAATTGGCCTCTTGGCTGCTTTAGGTAAAAGAAACAAGCTGAAGGAAAATCCCTAGCCTTATCATACAAAATGCAAAGGAAAGAGACTATAAGACTGAATCAAAAACAAGGGAAGAAGCAAAGGTAATTTGGTCCTGGGAATTGTCCCTAAATAGATAATATGCCATTAATCTGAGGTCACAATTATGTAACTGTGAAAGGATAGAGTGATTGAGAATGAGTTTCAGAGTCCTGCCATCCAGAAGGGAGGCTAGTGTAGATATTACTTATCTCAATATTCTGCCTCTGAGCTACGATACCTTGATACATTAATAAATGTCAATAACAGTAAAAATTACATAATGATGATAGGTTGTTTTGTACTTCCAAAATACGTGCTCTTTTACTTGCTAATTTATATGAATTCAAACTTAAAAATCAGGAAATACTCAGTAACTATTATGTGCAAAGACATAAGTGAATTTTATTTAAGCTAAGATTTTCTTTGCTCACAACAAAAAAATTCATAACTTAATTTTTAAAATGATTTGTTTTTTACTTTTTCAGTTTCTTCATATTTCAGCATTACGTTTTATTTTATGTATTCTTAACAAATCTTAATTATGACCTTCTGATTATTCCTCTCCTGAACTGAATGAGTCATTATATAAATTACTCAATTCTCTGTAAACAATCTAATTTTGCTAGCTATATTAGGAGAAATGTTGTTAATATGAAGGACAAATCTATGCTTTCTAAATTAGAACTAAGTAGAAGTAATGGAGCTGTATGAAAGATATGATATTATATGAATATTTTTGTTAAATTACTTGCAAAGAGAATCATGAAAAAAATGTTTATTAAAAGAAAGAGGCTATTTACCTGTTGTCTGAGGATTGGAGAAAATTGCTGTAAATCTATGGAAGAGGAAAGTATTCAGGACCTCTTCATGGATTTGCTCAGGTGAGGAGTGTGTTATTGTACACGAGTACACACATCATGATAGATGGTAGATACATACATACATGCGTACATATGTACATACATATATACATACATGTGATGTGTATACATACATATATACACACACATATACACACTTACAAATACCAACTTTAAACTAGAATTTTCCGTTTATTCAGAGCTACAAATTAAAGAGATGTTGGAAGTATGCTTCCCCGCAAGGTCTTAGAATCATAGAATCAAAAAGCTGGAAAATGTCTTGCTTGCCTTAAAGTTCTAGGCATGTCTTCAAAAGCATATTATGATTCAAACTCTTGTTTAAAGACTTGTAGCTTTTTGAACTTTTTATTCTGAACATACTCAGTTTTTTCTACCTTTTATGGCAACTGATTATACAACTCATTATACTGATGTTCACCTCATTTTCTAATCTTGTGTTAGCTTTCTCTTTTCTAGCAACAACCTCAGTTTTTCTGACTACTGCTTTCTCTCTCTGAGAATAAATCTAACTGATGCTTTGATTTATTTTACATCTTCAATGCCTTCTCTTATTTCTAGATCCTTCTCTTCACACTTAAGGTAGAACCTAGATAAAAAGAGAACTTCATAAAATGTTGAATTCGGCCCGTGTACAATCCTTGATTTTAATCTTTACAGCATTATTGACAAATGTTTATTCACTTTATATTTGAACTCCTCTGTGAGAAAGAATGTATTTCCTTCCAGGACTTTTTCCATAGAGTAGAAGTCTTTAAGACACTGGCTCATCTAATTACTGTGTTCATACCAAAAAACCATCAGGAAAACAATGAAAAGGAAAAAAATATTGTGAGTATGGAGAACCATGCATTAAAACATACTAAAAAGCCTCAATAATTAAAATATACTAAAAAGCCTCAATAATTAAAACTGTGAGACTGATACATGAACAGACAAAAAGGTGTGGAATAAAATAAAAAGTCTAAATATAGACCCAAGTATTTACGGACATGCAGCATATGATAAAGGTGGCATCTAAGAGCACTGGTGTAAATATGGGCTGTTAAATAAATAGTAATGAGTCAACTAGATAGACATTTTTTTAAAAACACAATATCCACATATACAAAAAAGAACAAGATACAAATATATTAGAAATTTAAACAAAAAAATAAGTACACTATAGAAGTACTAGGTGAAAGTATGGAGAATTCCTCTTCAATTTTAGTTTCAGGAAAGGCTTTAATAATGAGTAAAAATCCACAGACAATTAAAGGAAAAAATGATAAATTTGACTAATTAAAGAAAGTTGCATGGCATGAAACAACATAAATAAAATATGATAAGAATATTTTCCACATAAATAAAATATGGTAAACATATTTTCCACAATTACCACAGATAAAGGGTGATATCTATAATATAAAAAAATAACTCTAGAAATGCAGGACAGGAGTAACAAATGAAAATGGCAGAATAAGAACCTCTGAAAATTCTGTGCTTAATAAAAATAACAAGAAAACTAACAAAAATTTTCAGAATCAACTTTCTCAGCTCTATGGAAATAAACGAGAGACTTGGAGCAGCCCAGGAAACATATATTTTAAAACACAAACAAAAACCTTCAAAAGCTGAATCTTCGTAAGAATAGCAAGCTTTACAGCAGCTAAACTTGCTCGAGTTACATACTCTGCTCTAGTTTCATGTATACTTCATGAAAAATAACAGCTCATATTCCTGGCAGAGTCCGGCAGGCACTAGGAAAGGGGGTTGTGTGGCAAGCAAAATGCAGCTGTAGTTCTTTCATTTCCAAAGAAAGCCCAACTTCCAAGGCTCTCTGTATTTGACCTGTCTCAGAGTCCAGCCAGTGCAAAATTTGTTCTTTTGGTAGGGGATAAGAAATAGGAGGTATAAGGTGTGTTTTTTTTTTTTTAAGTATAAACAATTTAAGGCAAGTAATTTAACTTCATGGCTGTCTGAACCATATAATATATAAAAATAACTCTAGAAATGAAGGACAGGAGTAACAGATGAAAAATAAGACAAGCCAAAAAAACTTAAAAGAAAAGCTGGAGCATGAAATGGCCACAGAGGCTTTAAAAGTCCCCAATATATCCCTGAGAATTTAGAAAGCCACATGGATAGCCAGAGTGGTGTTCAATCTCAAGTAAGAGCTGGCAAGGCTCCAGGCTCTTTCACCCATGGTTGGCCTTGAGGGTATTACAGGCACAGGAAATGAAGTGCCAACTCCAAGGCAAGTTGTCAGCTGTCTGGTGGAGTGCTGAAGTCATGTTTCAACATGCATACAGAGCCCCTTGGAAGGGTTTCTTGGTTCCAGATATTTAAGGAAATATTTCTCAATCATTAGCTGACCAATAAGCTAATCGAACAAAGACTTCAGTGGCCACATATGATAAAGAATATAGGTTTTCAGAATTAGTTCATGAAAGTCAATAAACAAAAAACTACTGCAACAATAAGCAGAAACAACAAGATATCCCGAGGAGGAGGGAGAATATGATTTTCAGATTTTCTATGTTACATTACTTAGAAAATATATATTTTAACAAAAATTACAAAAGTGCAAATAAATAAATAAATCCCATCACAAACCCTAAATCTCATAACCTAGTATAACAATGATTGCCTACCAGAGTCCCCACCTCCAAATAATCACAACAGGGGTTAGGGTTTCAACATAAGAACTTTGTGGATGGGGGCGGGGACACAAACATTCAGTCCATAACAGGCATTTTAAAAGTTTAACATTAATAAATTAAGTTAATTTTGAATATAATATGAAGTAAAAGATTGTTCATTTAGTTCCAGGGAGTCATTGTTGGTAAGGCCATGAGTTGTAAAAAATAGAACTTTAACCTTATTTATGGTGAAAGATTAGGGTGTATATCCTTCCATCTCCAGAAACAAATTTATTTTAACATTATTCTCCAAGGTTAGTGTTACATAGATATCTTTATAATAACTCTGTGAGTAATAGCTTTTCTAAGTCTTTATATGTATTATAATAATATAAAACCTCACCTGTAACCTTACTCCAAAGATATTTAATATATTTTTTCTTATATCTTTTTCTATGTATATTCTAATAACGTGTACACATATGCTCACACACACACTGGCACACACACGCAACTAAAATGGGATACCGCATGTACTATTTTGCCATTTACTCTTTATTTATTGGACAGTTTTTTCTATCAATATATATCCATCACATTTTGTACTATAATGTACTATTATATTTCTTTAATTGGCACTCTATTGATGTACTTCTGGATTGTTTCCAGTTTTTCTTTATAATGTGGTAATGAATATTCCTATATAGGTATCTTTTTATACTTGTGTTAATATTTCCTTGGATGAATTTTGAGCAGTGAAATGACTCATTCAAAGGATATATATATAATTTTTTACTTTAAAATGTATTACCAAAGTGCTTTCCAAAATGAACACACCTAATTATCACAAATTATGACAGAGTTGTTGCCTACATTCTTGGCACCTCTGGGCATCATAAGTTTTTTTTCAATGTTTGCCAATGTGAGATATATAGATATAGGTGGATAGATAGGTAGATAGACAGGTATACACACATATATGTAGTTATTTTAATTTTCATTTCTTTAATTATTAGTTATGATGTAATAGCTTCATTTATTATGTGTCAGATGTTATATGAATTATATGGTCTCATTTATCCTTATGCAACCCTATGAGTTTTAATATCTTTGCATAGGTTTGTTTAGTATTTTTCTTTTGTGAATTGCTTATTCATTTCCCTGCATTGATTTTTCTGATTGTTTGTTTCCTTATTCCTATTTTTGAAGTCGAGGTGGGCTATATTAAGGCTATTAGTTTTTGTCTCTCTTGAATTTTTACTTTTCTATTAATGTATCTTTCTCCTATCCATTTTAAGAAAAAAAAATTATATTTTAATATATGAGATAAGCCTTCGTGTGACATCAGGTTATTTCAGAGAATTACTTGAAGTATTTTGTGTGCTAATTAAATTTTTCAAGTATGATAATAGTACAGTTAACATGTTGAGGACACTTGAAGTGATTTATTCAGAGTCAAAATGCTGACAATGTATTGCCACAAGAACCTCAGTCTGTGATCCATCTTAATTTATTAACTAGAGGCAGAATCAGGAAGACTAATGATTAAGTTTCATGCCAAATAATAAGGACTTAGACATTTAAAACATCACTGAATAAAGCGTTAGGGAAAAGGTAATTGTAAAAGTGCAGGTGGTGGAGTTGTAATGACAGAGATGCTTATGAATTTGCACTTCATCTCACTTGTTTTCTTGAAATAGTTTAGGGATAAAACAAAAAAGTTGGTCAGCGTTTTTTTCAGATGTTTTATATTATAAGATATTCTGCAATCTCTCAAAAACTTTCATTTGGAATACTGAAGAAAAGCTCACACAACCACAGATGGTCAAGTATATATTAGTTCAGGAAACAAATAAGTTATTCATAGTAGAACTTCTCTTGAAGACATCTTTAATGAAAAAGGAAATGCCTACAAATATAAACAGTTTATCTAACAGTGTACTTAGTACAACTTAAGAAAACCATTCCTAGTCTAGAAGGATTTTCTGACAGTTGATTTTATGATTGTATTTTCTACTTTGTAGATTTTCAGGAGTAGGGAATCTGCATGCTATTTCTTTTTCTTAAGGTAATGTTCTTTTATGTTAGAAAATAAATCAGTGTTTTAGATGTTATAGAAAGCATATAAAATCTAATATTAAAAATAAAAATCCAATCTATCCCCATCATTCAAATATAAGTACTTCTAATTGATGTGTTTCTGTTTATGTCTAAATCCACACATTTTTTATAATACAAAATTGGGATTACATAATTTTATCTCTTCCTTATTTCATATAATGTTATATCCTTAAAGTTTCCCAAGCCAATAACTATACCTCAGCAATTTTTAATGGAGTCACAATATCTGTCTCATGATAGAATTTTTTATAACATGTTTACCATTCCCCAGCATTAGACTTTTCAGTTCTCCCTCCCCCTTTTTAATATTTATAAAGTCTGCAGTCACAGATTCATTAAAATGAAATGACTAAATTAAAGGTATGACATTTTTAGAAATATTGACATTGCCAAAATATCTTCATGAAAGATTGAAAATTTACATTCTTAATATTTTTTGAGAGTACAAGTATGGCAACACCAAAGCCAGTCTTGATTGTGAGTTTTATTAGCTTTATGATGTTGATAGGTAAATACAGTGCATTAGTCAGGATTCTGCAGAGAAACAGAACCAATAGGATGTCGATGGGTGGGTGGGTGCATGGATGAGTTCATGGATGGATGGACAGATGGTTAGGTAGGTAGGTAGGTAGGTAGGTGATAGATGATGGATGGATGGATGGAAGAAAGATAGATAGATAGATAGATAGATAGATAGATAGATAGATAGATAGATAGATAGATAGATAGATAGAGATAGAGATAGAAAGACACATAAATTTATTATAAGGAATTGGCTTATGAAATTATGAAGGCCATTGATTCTCAAGATCTGCAGGGAAAGTGAGAAAGCTGGAGACTCAGGTAAACTGAAAATATACTTCCAATTTGAGTCTGAAGGACTGGGAACCAAGAGAGGCAATGGTGAAGTTTCAGTCCAGAGGCTAGCAGGCCTGAGACCAAACAAGAGCCAGTGTTTCAGTTCAAATCCGAAGGCAGGAAAAAAGCCAATGTCTCTGTTTAAAGACCAGCAGGAAGAATTCTCTATTATTCGGGCAAGAGTCAGCATTTTTATTCTATTTAAACCTTCAATTGATTGGACGAGGCTCACCAATATTGAGGAAAGCAATATGCTCTACTCAGTCTATCAATGTAGATTGTTAATCTCATCTGAAAAATGCTCACAGAAACACCCAGAATAATGTTTGACTAAATATCTGTGTACCCCATGGCCCACTCAAATTAACACATAAAATAGCTATCACACGCAGTGATAAATTATTATTTTTATTGCTCTTTTATGAGATCAGAGAGTTTGAATACACTTTTATACGTTTATTGGCTCGCTCTTTTTACTTCTCTTATAAATTGTTCATAGACTTCATTTGTTTTTCTATTTTTGTTTATGATTTGTGAGCTTTGTTTCTATTAAATATGTCATCTCTTTTAGTATTTGATGAAATATTTGTCACATTTTATAATTTACATTTTTAAGTGACAGTAAATCTACCCATTTTTTCTTACATTTTTTTCTTATATATTGTTCATATGCTTAGAAAATTGTGTTATAATATGAAGCTTTGTTTTTTCCATAATTTCAGAAAATTTTTCTTCAGTCACATCTTTAAATGCCTCTTTATCCCTTTCCATTTGGGGAGGTTCTTTATTTCCCAAATACCAATACTAGTTATTGGATCTTCTTTACATATCCTACATGTGCATTATATTTTTCCTAATTTCTTTTCTCTTTGTGTTTTTTCTATCAAACATATTCTACATTTTGATAATTCCATTGAAAGCTGTATTTATTTGATTTCTTGAGCTATTAAATAATTTATTATTTGTGTTTGATATGTTTTTCTACCAGAACTCAGGAACTATATTATTATTGTCTGGAAGTTTGTGTTACAGAAGTTAGCCTGATATTTTTTTATTAAGGTAAATCTGTCCTTTACCTGGATGCTTATAAATCTTTAAATTAATTTTATTTCTGTAATGTAAAAGTTTGGGCTGAATGTATATAGTTATAACTGTTTTTTTTTTTTCTTTAAATTTGTTTGGTCTGTGGTATGCCCACAGACATGGCATGTTCTGCTCACTTGAGGTTTCCAGTCTTATCTGTTTTATTTGCTATTTTCTCATTGTTCTAGAATCAGAGATACCAAAGTATTTTGAGTACTTATCACTACAGTACTTTGTATTTTATAATTATAATAATCACATTTTTAAAATCATTTTTCAAGTCTTTGTCTTTTTTTCATACACCCTGTTACAGCTTCTCCAGTTTATCTTCCCTGTCAATCAGTCAGGATTTCTTCATTGCCGATCTGCTCATCATTGTTTCCAGCACAGATTGCCATTGTTATTGCATTTTTCCCCATTTCTTTTGAGCCTTTGTTAGCAACCTCAGACACCTTTAGTCTGGACCTTATTTTACTTCTTGTTCTTAGGCTTTGTCTTCTTGGATCCTATTTTAGGCTTCTAAAGTTTTCTACATTTTTTCCAGCCTCTGTAATAATTTTCAAAATCATCGTCTTTTGCTTTGGCTTTGAGTTTCAATTTTCTTCTCATGTTTCCCATGGGTGTTTTTTTTTTTTTTCTTTTGGGTCTTCTTTTAATTTGTTTTTTAATTATTTACTCCTTCTAGAGTGAGATCTCCATGAAGCCTTGTGTTGTTATGATTTGGGACTTTGCTCTTTTTGTTCATTTATGAAACTTGATTTAAGGTCTATATAGTAATAGCCCTGATGATTAATAGCATACATCTAGTGCAGGTCTGTAAGATGGAAGTGGCATTTTTGCCTAAGTACATAGTTTGCTTTTCTGATGCTTTAAATTAATGGGATACATGAAAAATGTCTACCCCAGATAGACACTGCTACAAGAATTTTTCCCATCTCTCCCTGTGTATATCTTTCCTAGGAACTATACTTCCAGTGTACTGTGCCCTAACACAGTCCACTTTACTCCCAGTGCTTCTATGAATTTGGTGAACTGCAGCCTTGGAAACAATGGATAAATTAATTAGTACCAATGGGAGGGATGGCCTGCTGGCAGGAGCAAAAGAACTCTCAACCTCACAAAGAAATTTTGTGAGCCTCCCAGCTGTCTAATTGATAGAGATCATGGCCCTTTTGGCTAAAAAGTGTGCCTTATTCACAGATCTATAGCTCTTCTATCACATGTATACACAATGGAATTTTATTCCACTTAAAAAGTGTAACTGATGATATTTTATTTGAATATCTGACATTTTCTCAGAAGGTAGAAGCAAGAGGCAAACTGCTTGACATAATTCTGTTCAGTTCTAGAAACAGAAATGACAAGATCCAACAGAAAACAACCTTCATCAAATGGAGTCTTGATAGGGAATCCTGAAATGTGTGCACACTAAAATTGAGGTAGATCAATTTTGAAATACTCAGATAAAAACTGAGTAATATTTTATGACCAGAGACTATGAAAGGAAAGACAGTACAAGAGGAATGTATATTTAAAATAAAAAAAAAATTTAATTTGATTGGTTAAAAATGTTCTTAAAGAGGGATAAAAAGGGAAGATAGTCATCAAAATCAATATATGTAGGTATTCTCTCTGGTGGGCTCAGACACAACAAGGACAATCATAATGAAAGGAAGTAGGAACATATCATTAATAGGAAAGAATGACTAATAGAAGAAAAAAGGAGGCTGAAACCTAACATGAAGTGAGAGTTGCTAAAAATGATAAAATAACAACTGGAGGAAAAGATAGACAGTTTAAGTTTATGTTCAGATTTTAAAAACACTAAACGGTGGAGAATACTTCTATTACAGGAAGACATTTATTTTAGGGGAAGAAAATATGATTAATTCCTATTTTGCTTTTATTTTTCTCAAATAGAATGAATCTTTACATGGGTATAAAAAGGCTACCAGAAAAAGATTTAAAATCTTAAAAAAGTGAGGTGATTTTGAGAGCACCTAGATGTTCTAAATAACTTTCTCTTTTCTTTTCCTGCATGAATGACAGTATTCAAATATGAAAGAATCTGATGTGTTGACATTGAGGAATATGGAATGCAGGACACTTTGGTAATAGAAAACAAATGGAAAATTAGGAAATTGTCCTGTTTCATAATTTGGATTCTCACTCTTCCAAGTCCTGAAAAAAAGCCCTAAAATATCTTATTAAATTTATTTCTTAGGAGCACTTAAAAAAAGAAAGTGGTAATAACCCAAAAGATAACATATACTATTAGACCAATTTCCATTGTAAGGGGTATATTAATATAATCAGTATGCTATAGAGATTGTAATTGATAACATATTTTCTCATGATTTTCTTAAGAACAAAATGGTGAAATAGGGACAAGATATTGTTGAGTTGTTTTATGCTTTTTTAAATAAATACATCCAAAGAGTATTGTTTTAATAGCTCATTTTGAAATAAATCTAAGGATAAAAAGAAATACTGGAAAACAGTGGCATATCTGCAGGAGAATGGCCGTGATGGTAAGGAGGATGTTGGATGACATCATGTAGAGAGAGGGTCATGGTTAGGAGCAGGACCTTGCCGATAAAGGGGAATTTTAGGGGATACACACAGCTTTCTTCAAACCTGTGAAGAACTGACATAAAAAAGGGAGACTGGGAGAGTCTAGCATTAATTAGAAAAGTTAATTAAATGACCTCTAAAGTTCTCCTCCCCTCAATGGTTTCCAATTTGATTCGCTTTTACAAACCTGAAATAATGATATATGCTTTTAATTTTTTTCTCTTAAATATAACCTACTACATACAGTCATACACTAAAGATACATACTTGATATATTTTTTTCAAAACTCATTTTAAACTTTAGAGTTTTGCTCTATAGACAATAAATAAAAGTTATGGTTGACTGATCTGCTTTAGGATTCTAGTTGTTGCTAAAATGTCACCTAGGATATAACTGATAATTCAAAAATTAACTTCTAAAGAAAACAAAAAACAACCCAAAATACTCATATCAAAAGAAGTTTAGCACTCTTTAAAATACATTTTTAAAAGTGTGTCAGAACTTTTTTTAAGGCAACATTTCCAACTTGTTTGCTGTTACTATTGGTGCTGTGAAAAGTCTGCTGCTTCTGTATTCTCCAACTTTATTATCGTCAGTACTATTCCTCTAGGTGCTCAAACAAAAATTTGGAGTCATCTTTGGCAAGGAGAGGTCTCGCCCACTTTCCACATCCTGTAAGTCACAGGGCTCTCACTCCTTTTGATAACATTTAAAACCTGTTTTCTCCTGTCCTTTTCTCTTTCATAGGCCTAATGCAGTTCCTCGTGATCTTGAACCAAGTCTATTGCAATAGCTCCAAAGTTGGTTATTATGTTATTTACTCCCTATTTTAACATTTTTTCTGTACCATCACCAAAGTGCATTCTACAATAAGAGCTGCTTAAAACCTTTCAACAACTCTTTGGGGAAAAATTCAAACTCCTATACACAACAGGTAGTGCCCTTAATGCATTGGTCCCAACCTATATTTTTCCTGCCCTTTGTAGCCACTCATGCATGCTAAGCTCTGGATTTATATGTTCCAAAATGGGGTACTTAGAGAGTGGCCCAGAGTTGTAAAGCCTCAGGATAGACATGGCTCATCTTTCTGAAGTTTAATTTTATTTAAATAGGGTTTTAAAAAGTATTTTACCTGGTAAATAAGTTAAAATATTGTTTTTATACTAGACCCGTATTACATTTTATAACATTTGAATGGGAATCCATACTCAGGGCATTACAGGCGCAGATCTAGATTCCAGGCAAACTATGGAGATAGTAAAAAGATGATGAATTGGAAGAGGAAGGAGGGATGAAGAGGTAGAGCACAGATGATTTTTAAGGCAATGAAAATACCACGTATGATATTATGATGACAGACACATGTCATCAAATTCATAGAATGTATAACAAGAATAAACTGTAAAGTAAACTATGAACTTGGGGTGACTATGATGTCAGTGTAAGTTCGTCAGTTACAACACATGTGCCAGTCTGATGGGGGAAGTTAATGGGGGAAGCTATGCATGTGTAGGGCAGGGTGTATGAGGAAAATCTCCTTCTCTTCAATTTTGCTGTGTACCTAAAACTCCTCTAAAAAATAAAGTCTTAGTAAAAACAAATAAGTACATATAGCATTTATAATTTTATACATTGGGCTTATTTCTGACAGGAGAGAAATAGGTGTCTAATGATAGTTAGAAACATTTTCCACATACCAACTTTTGTTTTTCCTCCATGTTCTTCTGTGGATGGACTCAATTGGACAATTTCATTTTTCTGTAAAACTTCTGACCCTGCATTTCCTTGTCACAGATGCCAAGGGAGATGGTACAGTGGATGATGGTGAACAATAACTTCTTGATAAATAGAAGTGACTCTAAGGCACATGAATATATCCACTCCAGCAAAATTGATTTCCATCTGAACTTTCCCTAAGCTATATCCAAAATACCAGTCATTCCAGTACACCTTATACAAGAGGCAGAGCAACAGAAGGGACGTTGTAATTGAAAAGACGGCAGCCTTAACTAATTGAAATCAAAATATCTTAGTTTTGTAAATGTTATAAAAACTCATAATCAGGTGAATATATTGCTGGGGCCACTCCAGCACCTTGAAAAGGGACTATACAAATGAATGGCCCTAAAGCTTAAACTTCATTAGTTTAATGGTGCATCCACTAGATGAAAGACCACGCTATACTCATACCTGATACATTTGGAGTCAAGGGAATGGTAGAAAACATACACCGACAGTGTATATTTAAGTGCTTAGTATCATTCCAAAAGATTTTTCCTCCCCCAATCTCTCTATCTACTTCCTTTCTGTCCCCTTGGCCGTGTTCCATCCTGCTACTGCATCTTTGCCCATTTTCCTGGGAGGTTATTGGAGGATCCTATAGCCTCAGAGCAGAATATATTCAAGAACCCTAACCCACATGACAGTACATAAGAAGGATAATGGAAAATTATGATGACTTTTTCAGGTGAAATAAATAAAAAAATTCCTCTTAGCAGTGAACCTTTTCAAGCTACAACTTCAGATAACCAGAATTAACCGTTCATTCTTTGTCATGAATGACTCTGAGTGGGAAAGTCTGAGAACCACCACTCTAGACGTATTAATTATTAGCCTTTTACAGAACATGCCAAGGTATTTCATACTTTATCCTTTGTTTTTTTTTTGGAAGAGCATTTCCCTTCTTTCTGCCAAATAAATCTTTACTCAATTTAAAAGGTCAAGTCAAAGGTTGTTTATTTTATGCAACCCTCTCAGAACAACCTCAAGCAAAATTAAGTGCATCTCTTTTTTTTCCTGTAACACCTTTAACCTCTATTTTATATCATTTATAAGATCTCATAGTTAAATATTTACTAATCTCTCAAATAAGCTATAATTTCTATGAAGGCAAGGTCTTATTCTTTTCTGTATTCTTGGAAACTGCCCTGGCAGTGTTGTGTTGTAAATGTTTAACATTTGGCTCACTGGGACAAGGGACAACTGATTTGTAGCATTAGTAAATTTCCACAAAGCTCCCACAATGGCTAGTTTCAAGCTACCCATGTGACATCGCTGAACACAGGTGGAAAGAGATATATAATAGCACACCGTTATATGGCCTTTCCACCACACAGATGCAACATATGCACAGGTAATAATAAACTAGTAAAATAATTAGAAAGTGTTTTGAGTATTTATTGCCTTTGTTTTTAAGATAGTTATAAGTCTATATAATTTCATTTTTAATAATGGCTGCATAAAACAGCTGATTCACAAAATTCTTAAAAATTTATCTCTGTTCTTATGAGCTTGGACAAGCCAGACTAACCACAACTCTGTTTTTGGCTCCTTAGAAGTAAATGTCGACAAATCATAGCAATTGTATTTAGAGGATTCTAGAAAAAATTGTTTTGGGCCATGGAATAAGGAGACTAATACTGCCCTTAGGTTCCTGGTAATTCCCTCAGATAATGTATTGTATTTGTATGTGACCTGCTAGCTTTTCGATTCATAAAAAATCCTCAAAATGTGTATTTCGTAGGGGCAACTCACAGAGCATTGCAAAGACACAGACGATTTCCTAAGTGTCCTCTCAGTGTGACCTTTTCCCTTATCTAGATAAGTGAAAGGCAACAACTGTGGCCTTCCACTCTCGGAATCTCTACAAAAATGATCTTTCATCAGGGAAATAATGAAGAGAATAGGTGTGGTATCCAAAACTGTCGGAATTTCCTCTGGTGAGGGGTTTACTAGCCCAGCCTTGCAATCAGGCCACAAGTCCTCAGATTATGCTTACTGGTCTTATTGGAAAGAACTGACATGAGACAAATCAAATCATACAGTTCTGCCATGTCCCAAGAATTACTTACTGCTGATTTCTCTTGACATGAAGTAAAATATTCCTGGGAGATTTCATAACAGATTTTATCTTTTATTTCAAATGTTCACACCTCTCTTTGCCTTATCATATAATAAATATCTGTGACAGAGCCAAATAATAAATAGTTGGAAATTTTCTTTTGTTAAAACTATAATTTTTAGTATAATTATAACATAAAAATGTAATTTAAGTTTTATTTTTCTATTTTGTAATGGCAGAAGAGAGGCAAATCAGTCATGTCATGAACTAAAGTTATATGTGTTTACTAAGTTGTGCTAAAGTACCTATGACTCTAAATTGGGTGGATTTCAAAACGCTGTACTACAGCCCTGTAGATACTTAAAGTCAAGGGAAAGAGAGACTAAAAGCATCAGAAAATTAAGGTCATACATTTAAATATGTTTTAATAAATTAAGGGTAGTTATATGAATTATAAATACATATGTCATGTTTTTAAAATACTGCAAATTGCTTTAATTTCTGAATTCCATTAAGAAACAGAAATGTTGATGAGATCAGGGTCTCCCTAGTAATACTGACATAACATTTTATTTATAAAAATTTGTCTCTGTTAGGTCACAATCAAATAGTTCTTAAATGTGAGTTACTGAAAACTGGCTGGGTTAGCAAGAAGATGTTAATGAGGAAACAAAATGATTTGGGAGATATAAGAGCTAAACACAACATGACACACAGGCTTCCTAAGTAATGAATAGTGATCTCATTCAGCATTTCTGAGAAGCAGTGGTTTCATACAGCTGTTCCTGGGGCGGATCAAAAGAACCATGTAAATATGAGCACAAATTTGTCCATCTCCTAAAAGAAAGGGAAATGCTTCACTGAACACAAAGCCTGTATTAAAACATTAGTCTTGTTCTCAGAAATCAGATGATCTTTGAGGCACTTTCCATTGACTCTTGTTTGCCCTGTAGAGACATAGTCATATTTCTTTCTGCGTCCCAAAATATTTGGAAATAGGAAAATTAGTGTTCATTTTGTCCAAATGGATTTTTCACAGGCCAAAAATAAAAAAGATTTTAGAGTAAAGATATTATCAGATATTAAAACCACTGGAAAATGAACTCTTTAAGTGTTATTCACTCTCTAACATAAAGAAACTATTCCTGACTTATCTGAAAATGCCTGACTAGCTCTTGAACTACTTATATTAAGAACCTTCTATAAATCTTCTCTATAAGTCAACCTGGATTTGCATCCTAGAAAACACCTTTAATTCAACTGAAATATATTAATCTTAATTTCTGAAAATTTTCTGAAACTTTAAAAATATTAAATAAGCATTAGGCAAAGTAATGATTTTCTTAGTACTAAGTTCTGTATTGTGATAAATGGTTTACTTCTTTCTTTTTCCCACCAGATTGTAAATTCCTTGAAAATAAAACCCAGACATGTTTTGACTTTGGATTCTCAACATAGTACACAGTTTCTTCTATTTGAGAAATGAATGATTTCTTAGAAAGAGATGGCAACGTGTTTCATTAAATTCAATTTATATGACAAATGTTAATATACATAGAACAAATCTGTAACTATATGTAGCAAACCACTAATGGTAGTTTTCTGTAGGGAATTAGATGGAAAAGGGGTTTCAGGAGGCCTTTACTCTTTGCTTTGGATTCTTCTGATTATGTTTATCATGAACTTGCTGTACTACTTTTATAATAAAAATGTTTAAGCCCCCAAAATGTGGCACCTTAAAGCTTTATAGATAGGAAAACTTGGCAGATATATAACTCTGTTATATTTATGTTGGTGTCTTCACTTATTTCATTTTCTAAAGAAGAGAAATTTAATTTGAACAATTTTCTAATTAAAATATGTCATTTCTTTTCTGATTTCTTAGTTTCAGCTTCTCTTGATCTGTGTCCATTTCTTCCAGTTTCCTCATTTAATCATCATCACTCTTAACATGTGGCCAAAAAACAAACAAACAAATAAAACATTACAACCTAGATCCTAGCAGATTTCTCTTCACCTATTTCCTCATTCATTTAGAACAGCGGTCCCCAACCTTTTTGGTACAAGGGACTGGTGCTCTTATGAGAATCTAACGCCTGATGATCTAAAGTGGTGATGCTAGCGCTGGGGAACAGCTGCAAATACAGATGAAGCTTCATTCGCTTGCCTCTGCTCACCTCCTACTATGGGGCCCTGTTCCTCACAGGCCACAGACCAGTACCAGTCTGAGGCCCAGAGGTTGGGGACTCCTGATTTAGAACACTGTTATGTTCGGAATATTTATTTTTATGGACCTTTTATATATCTTAACATATTTGTGTATTGTGTATATATACAACATTCATCATCTATAAAACTAGAAAATTATTAATTTTAAATTTCTCTATTCCACTCACTATCATCTTATTATCTTTATCTGTTTATGATATGGCTTATGCTTTTTCTTCACAAAGGCATTTTCTGTGTAGATTTGGTATGGCAAGGAAAAAAATTGATGCTAATGTACTTGGTTTTGTACCTAATAAAGGTACTTTATTAGCTTTGAATTGCATTACATTGATAATAGTAGCAGTTAGCTAATTTGTCCATTTTAAACTAAAATACTTTCCTCCTGGAGAAATAAGCCATAATCTCCTTCAATTCTGAGAATTATCCCAGGTATCTGAACTTACCTTGACTCCATTCTCCTCCTTTTACTCTTCACATCTAATAAAATTTCCCCTCTTTTTGATTTTTCCTTCGCAGTGCATCTCACATTTGGCCTTTTCTTTCCATTCCCACTACTACCACTTAAATCTGTGACCTGAAATATTGAAATACAAACAATTTTCAAGGCTCACTGGCTGCCTTCAATTTTTTTTTACATTGGGGCCAGGTTCTTCTACCTTTCCCTGCTACCATTCTCCTGATGGCCAGTTTCCTACCTATTCCTAAATAAAACTTGATTTCACTTAGCCTAACTTTCAGTGTCCCAGGACACCTTTTCAGCTGGTCTATAACTGTTAGACATTCTATTTGTTCCAGTCTAGGTGGTCTACTTGTTATTATTCCCCTTCAAACAACTTTCTCGTTTCTTCCTCTACCAATTTGCTTGTCTGTTTGTTTTAGTAAATTGCCTCAGTCTTTCTTTCCTACTTCTGTGTCTTTTAAAATCTTATATATGCTTTGGGGTTAAATTCTATGACCTCCTCGAAGTCTAGCTTCATTTTCATCATAGGAAGGCCCTCTCTCTTGTGAATAACTATTTATTTAAACACTCTTATGGCATGTACCACATATTTTCTTATATCATTTATTCTGCCTTTTCTTTCCTTATTACTTCATTCACTGATTGTATGTTAGGTAGTGTGCTGATGCTGAGGGGAAAATGGAAAACAAGAAGCAATTGCTTCCTGAATGAGACAGGGTTGGTGGTAAAATATATTCATAGATGTTTATAATTGAGATGGCTCAAATATAAATAATTCATCTGTAATTGTTCAACAGCATTTAATAGGCTGATTTGGGCCACACCTGGCTTTTACAAAAAAATGTATATGTACATGCACACACACATTTTTATTCATTTAACAAAGAGGTATTGATCATCTATCCAGTCTAGGCACTGTGTGGTAGAAAGTTCTTCATAAACAGCGGACCCTGGAGGGTTCTGGCTCTTAAGCACCTCAGCTCCCAGCCCCCGGAAGCGCCACACACACACACACACACAAATTCATACATAAATCCAGACTTGTGACCCAGGTCTCTTTCTTGGCCCCTTTTTCTGTCTTACTTTCCTAAAGCCAATTATTGATTGAAAAAGAGAAACCCTTGGGACTTTTGAGGGAGGAGGAATGCTGGCCATTATTCCATAATAACCATTCTATCCTCCAGGATCATCAGTTGAGGAAGCAGACATCAATCCTTTAAGCCTGCCAGTAAGTGTTTATTAAGTGTTTATAGGCTAAACACCCTAATAGATGTTGGAGGTACAGTAATAAAGTTAGTCCTTGACATAAATAGTCCCTGACAATCATAAAAAGAGAGAAGGAACATAGAAAAAAGGGGAAAGTTAGAGAAGAAAAGAGAAGAGAATTTTGACGTTAGTTAAGACTAACATATGGTTGCAAAACTGAGGGTTGTTCAGGATATAACTTGAGGAGTTCCAGCAGGAGAACCATTTATGAAACTGTTATCACATTCAGTGGTACCTAGCAGTCCACAAAATTGATACATATTTCAGACATTATACGTATAGCTTTCAAAATGAATGTGTGACTGTTTTATATGCTATTGCTAAAGTTTCCATTGTAACACATATATATTTTTTTCATTAAGACATGTTCTTACAGTGTTGATTGACCAGCTACCAAGCCATGTGAAATACATTTAGATCACAATTGGTAGAATGTGTTCTAGTGTAAAGTATAATACATTAGGTACTTTCCTGTATCCGTGTAAAAATTAGAGTAGAAAATAAGCACGCCCCCCCAAATTTTAACTTTTCATGTTATAATGTATCATTTTCATCCATGGGGGTCTATGGAATGTCTTTTGCTTTGTCACCCGAAAGAGAGCTGAAGCTGTTTATTCATATTGTGTTTCCTCTTCAGCAATAAGTCAGGAACACTTTATCCTCTTATGGCATGAACGCCGGGGTGATTACAGACAAAACAACTAGTCAGAGCAATATTACATGCTCGTTAACCCTGCGGCCTTGATAAATAAAATTTTATGATAAAAGCATGAAGTTGTAGACATGACACCAGTGATGTGGATTACTGTTCATTAGACTTACAAAATACAAATGTATATATGCCTTTGGTATGAATTTACCCCAGGATAACATTGCTCAGTGTGTGGTTTCCAGGCAATTTGCATCACTTGAAAATTTTAATTGTTAGGCTCTGCCTACAAAGATTCTGGTTCTTCAAGTTTGGGATAGGTCCTGGGGGTCACACTTTGAACAAGCCCTCAGAAGATTCTAATGCAAATTGAAGTTTGAAAGCTATGGACCTAGAAGGAAAAGAATCTCTATTAATTAATATAACTAAATCATTAATAGAAATAAAACTATAATTGAATGTTTAAAAATAAAGGATACACATGATACCCTGAAAGACAATTAAATTGTTTTACTGAGAGTATTCATAATCTGTCCTACCTAGTTTTTACCAAGTATATACTGGGTTTTCTATATTTGCTTAGAAAAAGAAAGCAACATCGACCTAATAAAGAACGTAGTCCTGAAAGGGAAAGGAAAATTTTTTCTGCAAGTCTCCGAGAGTCTTCTTCTGACCTTGTCTGTATCGAGAGCCAGATGTCCCTGCAAGAAGTCCCAGGTGGGCTTCCTGGAATGCAGTTTCATATCTGCCAGCTCTCCCTGACCTTAAATACTTAGTTAATAGAAGCTTCAGACAGCTCTGGTACCCAGCTAAGTTTCTAGAACAGTTCCTTCTGCTGTCCCAGGACTTGGACAGAGATTCTGTAGGAGATGCCATCAGTAAAGTGGATATGAGAGATTTGCATAGCTGTGTAGCAGGACCAAGTTTTTGGCAGAGCCTCTTCAGGAGAGGTGTTGAAAGAAAAGCTGAGATTTATGTTACTCAGTATCTTGGCATCAAATAGTGTTTGCTTTGGGTTCTTAGGTGTGAAAGGCAACTTTTGCCGTTCTATAAAGTAGCAGACATGCAAAACCTTGAACATTATATTTCCTGCAAATTATTAAAGGAGGAACACAAGTATACATTCATACAAATAAATTGTTTGTTTTAAATCATGTTATAAAATAGTCGCATTGAAATTCCTTTCAAAAACAGTGTCCTAAAGCATATTCATATCAATTCAATAAAACCCCCACATTTTGTAAAGCAAAACTGTTACTCAGAATTCATGCTAATGCAAATGACAGAAATCCAGTGTACACTGGTATGGCATAAGCCTTAAAGGTGATGTAAATTAATTGTCTGTGAATGACTGGCTTCAGGTATTGCTAAATCCAGGGGTTCAAGAAGTCACAGTGTTCTCACTTTCTCCATCTAGGGGTTGAGCCCATGTCATGGCAACCAGTCCTATAGTCATTTCATCACTGCAAGATGATTCCCTCAAGGTTGCTGGCTTCACTCTCATCCCTTCAGCACACCAATCCAGATGAAACACATTTTCTCTTTTCAAGAGTTCCAACAAAAATCCTAAATAGAAGTCTCATTAGCTTCATGAGTCAGTGTCCATCCCTGAGCCTAATCCTTGTGAGTAGGGGAGCCAATAACACTGGTTGTCCAGGCCATAGGTCCATCCTTAGGAAAAGGAAAAGTGATGTCAGCTATGGCTAAATCATAAGGATCTCAAAGGAAATTCTGAAGTACTACAGGAAGAAGAAGTAATAAGTGCTGAGCAGGAAACTAACATCTTTGTCCATTACACTGGCATTTCATAATAACTCAGTAATATGTAGAAATCTACATCAATGCAATCCTAGGGATTAGAAAAGGTGGGAGAAGTAGCAGTAGGCTTTTTGACATCACTCTTCTGATTGTTGTCTACTATGATCTGGTATAGGTGGCCATCCTTAGCTAGAATACTTGTAATCTTCTCTTCTTGCCTGAAACTCTTTAAACAGTATGTAACATTTTAGTGCAAAATGAGATCAACATTAAGATTGCTTTTTGTACCCTTGGGTAACAGTAATAGATGTAGTAGCGTGAGCATCAATATGCCATTAGTTTTCTTAGGTTATTCCTCTTTGAGAAAAAGTATATATGGTGCAACTAGATCCTCATTTTTTTTTCCATAAGCATCTAATGATTAGGAAACTCCTATACTATTATTTTTAATTATTAAAATTATTAGGATTCCCAATGATAAGTATCATCCAAATAAAATGCTGTCATACAAATACATGGCCTTAAAAATAAATATTTTTAGTTTTTCACATTTTAACTCTTCAGATTCACATAGCTATTGAAATATATATGTAGAAAAATCTAGTTCTTTCTCAGAGAATTTCCTTATTTATTTGTCTAGCCATTTCCTCCTCTACCAGCCCCAGGTCTCCAGTGCTTTCTCCTTGTATGATTACTGTTGGAAAAGCTAGAACTTTAAATTCTCATTAAATAATTGGACTTATCTAGAATTTGCTTACAAAAGTAGGTTATGTTTAAGAACAATTTAAAGAAAATATGATAATGTTTCTAATTATAATTTCTCTATGGCTTATAGTTATGGCAAGATGGCTATGATTTCCTCCCCATAGATTGCATAAGATGCTATTAGCTGTGTTTTGTTAGCTAGTTTATGTTATTTCTGGGCAGGTCCCAGTAATCATGCTTGTCAGGCTGCAACCAGTGCTTTTCTAAGCTGGCCTTGATCCCAAAGAGTGGGACTAGGAATCCAACATGTGTCCAGTTCCATTCTCAGCCCTCTAAGCTATGAGATTGGCTAAGTACTCACATATCCACTGGCCTGCATTACTTACTCAGCTGATCACAAAAAAAAAAAAAAAAAAGCCTTTCCAGACAACTTCTTTTTGTATATGACCTCCCCTTTTAGAAACTACTTTTATATACATTATCCCACTTGATTTTCATAATAGATGAGATATCATTTTCTAACTTTTCAGATAAAGACTAGGGTTTGAGGACCTTTAGTGGCTTGTGCCAAGTTATATAACAAGGAAATGACAGAGTCAGGGCTTTGATTCTGGACTGAGTCTGTGTTCTTTCCATCACGCCATTGCCTGGAATCCATTCTGGCATTTGCAGACTGTGAGACAGAGCTAAGCATGTGTGAAAGACCCATTGCCACTGTGCACGTCCATCAGGAAGGCTACAAGGCTAATAAATGTGCAGGCATTTCAGCTGGAAAGAATAGGCTTGATGGAAATTGAGACACTGGAAAGAGCAATGAACTAGTAGAACAAATTTTAAAGGACACTAAACCCACTGAATGCCATTGCCATTGGATTTCTAAGAGTAATTATCTTGTCAGTTAATTTATTATTGAGTTTTTGAATTGCAAAGGGAAATATTTTATCTAACCTCATTTCTTTATATTTTAAGAATGTCGATTACAACTGTCACTACGTATAATTTTGAAGGGCTATAATGCAAAATAGCATAAGGTTGTCATTCATTCATCAGTAAGTAAAATATGACTTGAATTCTAACCTAGGAGTCTTGTCTTTCCCTTGGTGATGTTGTATTTCTCTCAAGTTCTTCACGATGTTGTATTTACAAAGTTAAATACATAAAATCCAATTTGAGGGACTGGAAACAGATCAAATGGTTTAATGAACTCAGCTTTATTTATATTAGGTGGGGAAATCAAAGCTGAGACTAATAATTTCTATGTCCATGAAAGAATCAGAGACCTAATTAAGCCCACACAGAGAGCCAGGTTAGAGTCTGCTTATTTTCCATATTTCCTGTATGAAATAGTCTTGTTTCACCTCATCAGCTTTCATGTGACTCTTTACCAAGGAAGTGCAAAATAGAGGTAAGCATAAATCACACTGGCTCTCCTCAAAGGATAGCAGCAGGCAGATATTATGTGGTTGCACCCAAAAAATCATTGAATCTTGTATGGCACAGATCCGTGGTGATCCTTATCTTGGCTTCTTGGCAGTTCTGAATTTTATTTTAAAAGAAGGATAGTGTCTAGGTGGAAGGCAAAAAATATAACTGTTACTGAGGCAGCTGAAACACTTGGAATTCAGATCTAGATGTTTCATGTGAGCAAAGATATGGTACATTTACAGAAGAGTTAGCACCAATACTAGTATAGTATTCAGTCATCAAAATTGGCAATTGGGATATGAATGTAGTGACAAGGAGTTTAAAATCATTCAAGCAGTTGGTATAGCATGCAATTCAAGACATTTTGAAACTGAAAGGAAAAGAAACAGTGGGATAGTTGATACAGTAATTACCACCCTTAGAACAATTTCATTTTGAACTATAGTTATGGGCCATATACCGACATTTTGGTCAGTGGTCTGTATAATACAGTGGTGGTGGTCCCATAAGATTATAATGGTGCCAAAACTTCTTGTTTAGTGACATCATGACTGTCATAACATCATAACGCAACACATTACTCACATGTTTGTGGTGATGCTGTTGTAAACAGATCCTCTGTTTTGATTGTAAACAGATACTACTGCATTGCCAGTCATATAAAAGTATAGCACATACAATTATATATAATACATAATATTTGACAATGATAATAAATGATTATATTACTGGTTTATGTATTTATTGTACTATACTTTATCATTATTTTAAAATGTACTACTACTTATTAAAATAAGTTTGCTGTAAAACAGCATGATGTGTTACACCAGCAGTAGCCTCATACATCTAATGTTTATCACATCTCTTGATTTCATCATTTTCTTCTGTGTTCAATTTAATCAAGGGTTGTTTTAGAAATTTGGTGTAGCCTAAGTGTACAGTGTTTATAAAGTCAACAGGAGTGTACAATAACGTCCCAGGCCTTCACATTCTCTTGACCCTCACTCACTGACACCCAGAGTAATTTTCAGTCCTCCAAGTTCCATTCATGGTATCATATATTCATGTACCATTTTTCATCTTTTATATCATATTTTTACTGTACCTATTCTGTTTAGATAGACAAATACTTAGAATTTTGTCACAATCACCTACAGTATTTAGTACAGTAACAGATTATACAGATTGGTAGCCTAATAACTATAGGTTGTACCATATAGCCTAGGTGTGTAGTAGGCTATACCATCTAGGGCTGTGTAAGTGCACTCTGTGACGTTCACACAATGAAATTGCCTAACAACACTTTTCTCAGAATATATCCCAGTCATTAACCAGTGCACACTGTAGTTAAAATAGCATAATCATTATCTTTCTTCTAGGCTTATGTGCCTGACTCAATCATAGTCATTGCTATTCACATTATATGTCAATACAATCTAGGCTCTATGATAACAGATCTTTATGAGTGGAATTTATAGCCAAGTAAACATAATAGCACTGCTAATTTAGCTAGACTTTACTTAGCTACATCCATCTGCTGTAGAGTGTCCACGGAACCTAAGGGCCAAGAACAACTAATTTACTATCACAGAGAGCTGGGTAGTTGAGCTACAAAATTTTCTGTGGCTCTTCAGAATATTTTGTTTGTTTGTTCATTTGTTTCAGCCATAAAAATGGAGAGGAAAAAATCAACTGAAAGATTTGATTCAGAAACTCAATAGAGCATGCCTCCTGAACTTTAAGACATGTGGAAAAGAAACTGGCTAAGCAATTCTCTAAGTCCTGAATGAGTTTAGGATTTTATTTGTATAACCCCTGTAATCAAGGATAACTACAGACAGCTAAAGAGTTTAGCTTGGGCTATGTTTTCTTCAAATGGCTAACATCCACTTATAGGGTAATAAATCCATCAAGGGTTTCCACTGTATGGGTGTGTGGAACCCCACCTCTACTTATGAGCTATTAGAACTGGGTCATAGATAAGCTCAATTACTTGGGAAAATTTGGGGGGGAATGAATACAGTAATTTTGTTTCCCTTAATGTGAGGGCTGAATTAGTTTCAACAAGTTTACTAGTTATAGTGTGAGCCTGCAGCTCTCCGTGCTGCTATTTTAAGATTTTACATTTAAAAGAAACAGGAAACTAAAAATAACTAAGTTTAGGTGTGAGATACTAGGACCTCTGAAAGGAAATTTGGGATCCTATGGAAATTTCTATGTTTAAGCTGCCTGTTGTATAAAGTCTTACTTGTTTTTTGTGTGAGTTAAAGTAGGAATAACTTGTTTCTCTATGTTGAAGATCCTGCAGATAAATATAAGACCTAATGATTTTAAAGGAAGATTGATGCTTAAACAGTAACTCCTCTTTTTAAGCAAATTTATATGTTGCAGTTTTACAATTAATAAAGCCAGTGTTTAAATATTAAAATTGTTCTTGAGATAAAAACCAATGTAATATGCGGCTAAACTATGAGTTTAATACAAATGCTGCCTACTGTGAACAGGATGATTAACCTGCCTCTATTCGCAGGCTGAATTAGGACAGGACATCAGAGCCCAGGAGAAAAGAGTGATAGCCTAAAACAGTGATAGAGACCTTAGGCAGAGATGCAGCTGGAATGGAATGGAAAATGTGGAACTGATACCAGAGATACAGTTATATTTTCAAAAGGTGTGTTTCCTCTCTCTCTTTTGTTTGGTTTTTGAATTAGGCTTAGTTTTCCTGAACTGTTCAAGTTTAATTGTCAGAATAATGGGTGAAAGATATTTGAAAATTTGTTCTGGTATCTGGTTTAGAAATATAAATATCTTCACCCATGGTTCTATCTCATAATCCCTAAAGGAACTTGGACCACCGGCAAGCTCTGGGAGTGGTTTAGTGGACAGGAGACTCAGAGTCCCAGCCGAGCTGCCTCTCCTAGAGCCATGAGCAAGGCTCTAGGAGAAAATATAAGTGTTTATCCTGACAGGGATAGAATGAAAGCCAGGGAATGTTACTAAAATGCTTTTTAAATATTTTTGTTTAGTTTTAGAACCTAATGTAATAATATACAGTAACTAGTAACTACCCCATAACAGAACTCCACAACTTAAAGTTTATCTTTTCACATTTTTCATCTTCTAGAGCAGTGGTTCTCAGCTTTGCCTACACCTTAGAATCACTTGGAAAGCTTTTTAAAACTAGTACTGATGGCACAGGCCCAATCCTCAACCAATTTGTACACCTAGAGCCTAGGGCCCACGCTTGGTATGTTCTCAGAACTCCCTAACTGATTCAAATGTGCAGTCAGGGTCGAATTCCTCCTCTGCAGACACTCAGTCCTATAGCATCTCTTTATTTCAGCTGTTTATTCCCTTTGTGGTCTTAAACATTTCCTCCATTATGTTCCTGGTCTTGTCTAGTGTATACTGATTTTGAGACAGAAAAATGCAACAAAATTGAAGGTTTGGGCATTTTCAGTCCAGAGGAAGAGAGGAAGGTCATGTTAATAATATCCTATTTTAGAAAAGGAAGCCATCTCTATATTCCCTGAATTATTTTAGTAGATTAATAAATCCTAAGATAATGCTCTATTAACTACTACTCTTCTGACTCTGCCAACATTTAGGATTTGAAAATATTAAACTTTTATTTTATACCATCTCAGTCAGCACTGATTTGTTGCTCTCCTGGGACTTAACTAAAAGCAGTGCTAAGTTACACACAAATTAAAAAAAAAAAAAAACTGAACAGCCATACAGAAGGGTTAAAAAATATTAAATTCCTAATCCCTAGAAAATGCGTATTTCATAATGAGGGGAACTAGGTTCCACTCAAACTTTTCCTTTTTGTTTTAAAAAAATATCAGTCCTCCTAGACACAAACTACAGCAGGAGCTTTTCCATAGGATTTAGAATGCCACTTATTGCATAATGGGCAAAAAAGGTTAAATCTTTCCTTTCAGTAGAGAGCATGCCCTTTAAAACTCTTGCCAGGAAAAGTGACAGATGAGACAATTTGCATCCACTAAGATTTCAGTAACTTGATGCAAGAGCCTTGGCAACAAAATTCTCCCAAATGAAAAGTGTCAAATTGCACAGGATGGTGTTCATAGCCAGTGGGTCCCCACATCTACTTCCCTGGGAATTGTGCCAAGATAGAAGGCTTTAAAGTTTCCATTGCTACTTCTGGACTATAAACTGCACCTTTTTGAACTCTTTTCGTAGACTAGGAAAATTGATTCCCTACAGCACGCTTCTCTGACCAACCCAGGCAACCTTGAGACCATTTCTGAACCATTAAAGTAGAAGACCTTACTACTACTACACATTAAACAGTAGTGTCACTCCTATTCTGCATAATTCCCCCTCTCTTCTTACTAGCAGTCCTTTGCTTTTCTGTTTTTCTTCCCCTGGTCACAGTTCCTCACCTCCTCCCCTCAACTAACTTGCATGAAAAGCATACAGTTAGGGACAAAGTCAGGACTAGCCTATTGCAAAAACAGTAGTGTTCTCTGAGGAGGGTAGTTAAGCATTTTAATATAAATTATCAAAATGGATGCATAAAGACCTAAAATACCTTGGGATTTAGTATAAAATGGATGACCTGTATAGACAAATAGTTAGAACAATAGATACGTAATTACTTTTGAATATGCAGCTCTTTTTTCTGTTGTGAGAAACATTGAGGAAAAAAAAGTTCTCAGATAAAATGGTTTGTTTCAGCTGATCTCTCAGTAGACAGCCATATGCAAAAGACAAAGTCAACAGTGTACACCTTCTCCACCTTCCTGCTGCACATTCAGAATGGCAGCTGTGAACTAAGAATGTCACCATTCGGCAGCAATGCAAATCACAAATTTTTGTTTCCAGGATGGTCCATTGCATTTATTCCAGCTACCTCCACTGATAGCCCAAACAGGAAATTGAAACAAATTTTTAGTATCATTGTTCCACTGTGACCTGTCTAGGGACTCTGGCTGGATATACTGTTAAAAATAAGGCATAGTACATAGAAAAGCTCAGCATGCTAGCTTCAACACATAAAAGCACCTCACTTCTCAACAAGGCAGGAGTGACAAATTTGGATTGGGTACATTATATTGGTGAGTTAATAACCAAGAAAATGCTATTTAACAATAATAATAATACTTAAGTGCTTACTAAAAAGTGCTGTACATACAATTATTATCATCTCCATTTTAGAAATGAGAAAACTGAGGCACCAAGCAATTATATAAAACGTGTAAAGTCACACAACTAGCAAGTAGCATGTCTGGGAGGTTCATCTGCTCTAAGGTCAATGCTTTAAAACACTAGCCTGCAATTCTCTTAACCTTTAGGAAATTTCTGTACCTTACAAATAAGATTAAATGTTTACAAATGATTAGAAGCAGAATAGGTGTGATTTCAGCAAATGAGAGGCAAAATATTGGAGCTGGGCATAGAACAATGCCTTTGAAAAAGTAAAGCAGTCATAGATTATTTGACCACTTTGTCAAATAATTATTAACCAAATATTAACCAAAGTACTATTTTAAAATCCTGCCATTTAATTGTTTGATTATTAAATAGTTTTTTTTCCACTCTTGGTACAATTCCCTATATTCCAACACAACTCCTAGAAAAAGGAAAATTTCAAGTTTAAACCTCTGTGCTTGATACTGAGTAGTAGAAGGAAATAAGTACACACTGTTAATGAGGGATGCCTTTGGATTGGTGCCTTGTTGGTTTTCAGTTAATGGAGGGAACGTATTTGATGTTGAAGCAAGATGTTAGGGAGGTTTAATAGCACTTTGAACATGAATATTCCTGAACTCATAGGCAACACGGCCATCTGTGCTGCATGGATTTTAGAGTCATGCCAGAAAGACCTGGCAGATGAGAGAACACCGAAGGCCCAGTTATCAATGAGAATGAATGTTTTCATAAAGACAAGTTAACCTCAGCTCTTACAGTGTGATGAAGAGTCCACAGGACTAGCCACTAGTCCTCTTACTGTCATTAACGAGCTATGTAGAGGAAAAAACAATCCCTATTCTTTATTTTCTAATCCTTAAAACAATCAAGGGACTAAATAATGGTTGCTAACCTCTATGATAATCTAATAAAAGATTAGAACTCCTTCTCAAGAAATGTGTGGACATAAATTTAATGAAGTTGTTGGGCCCCTAAACCTCATCATAGAACCTAGGTTACAAACTTGATTAAACCTGCCATTCTTTACAATTTACAACACCTACTTTGGTGATTCTGTTAATTTGTAATGCTGAGAAGTTGGGATTCAGTGGGTGCATTTCCTTGTTTGGGAGCAAGACAAGGCCAGACTAGGATATGGAAATATACGGGAACAGCATGAGGAAGAGGGTCAAGGAGGTGACTGGGCTAGATGGAGTAGGTGGAAAGAGCGAGGTCACTGAAGTGAGAAGCCTCTTGGTGCTGAGGACAGACTGGAGTTACTTGATAGTGTTGCTTGTGGGCAGGGTGGGGGCAGGGATGACAAAGAGTTTAATTTTGCACTCCTGCTTTCGTATATACTATGTTTCATACATTGGCCCAATCTGTCTAATCAAGATCTCTTTAAGGAAAAGCTTAGCATTGTTTGAGTTCCCTTTCCCACAGCAGAGCTAAAAGTAAACAGCAGCCAAAGATAAACAAGGAACATTGCTTTTTCCTGTCTTGTATAATATAGTAAGCCTAATTTATTGAATTGACAATATTGTTGGTGGTGTGAATACTTAATCTTACAATGAACTTTTTAAAGAACTTGCTGGTTTTTAAGCTTTACCAGACTAGCAGGCTTTCTTTTGTTGTTAATAGAATTTGTTTTCTAAATCAGGATTTCTTAAACAACAGGTTTTATGTGCTAGAAGACACAAGAGACCCACTTGCTACTCAGGTCCTGTTTTTTGTTTTGGTTTGTTTTTAATTCTCTAGCCCAATGAATGGTTGAATTTCAACTTTTCTCTCCTTTCATTTCCCATAAAAAGAAATAGAGACTTATGAGTAAACAATAGAGTTATACTTTATTTCTGCTTCTGAATTCATTTTGAGACTATCTGGATCGTGGTGTAGGGAAAGCTTCTTACCAAAGTGCATGAGACTGTGAAGGATTCCACTGTTCCTCCCTTTCCTTTTCCCCAGCCATCTATGGAACCCTAGATAGAGGACCTGACTCCACAGAACCTAGAGTTTCAATCAGAACCAAGGTCAGCCTGTATTACAGTCCTGGTTTGTGCAAGAAAATTATATTTACCGAGATCGGCTTCACCATTCCTTGTTTATTGTGGCTTTATTTCCAAAAGATTTTAAACTGACTTTGATATCCTTAAAGTCAGTTTTTGTGTCCTTTCATTTTACACTTTTGTCTTACCCAAACCACATCTTACCCCTAAGCTTTATCACCCAATAACACTCATTATCCATGAGCAGACTATCTGCCACACCAGATCTGTTCTAATCATCGGTGATGTCTTGCTCTACCCCAGTGTTAAGACATCTTTACCATCAAGGACCAGCCTCTTTAAACACAGCTTGTTCCGGATTTACTGCATCACCAAACATGACTGAGCCAAAGTCCAAGCGAAAACATTAGATTTTTTTTTTTAAAGAAATACACCGTAGGCACATAGTTCAAACTCCCCTTTCTACTGCTTCATATTGTAAAAGTTAGTGTGTATCCCATGATTTTATACTCTTAATAAACTATATAGAGTATTAATTTACATAGATGTAACTATCCTTCTGCATATTGTGTGTTTAATCAATATTGTAGGGGTTATTTCAACACAGACCTTTAGTCTACTCGTTTAAGCTATTTTTCTCTATGCCAAGATATGAATATAATTATTTCTCAACTTTATTACCTATCCATAGACAGACATGTAGATTTTCCTAAATTTTTTGTTGTTTTAAACAACTGTTCAATGAACACATTTGCATATGCATGTGTACAAATTTCCTCTGGAACATATAACTAGAAATGAAATTGCTGGACTTGATGTAGGCACATCTTAAACTTTAGTAGACATTGACAAATTGCTCTTGAAAATAGTTGCAACAATTTATACCCACCAGCAGCCATGTAGGAACACATCCCCACAGCTTCACCAACACTTGCCCTTTCAAATGATTGCCCATTTTTCTAATAGAGTATCTTTTTCTTATTGATATGTAGTTTTACATAACTTTTTTCATGAGAATAATTATTTATCAATGAAATATTTTGCAAATATCTGTTTCTAGTCCTTTTTCTTTTTGTGCATGTTAAATAAAATATTTGAGTTGATGCCATCATATTAACCATTATTTCCCTTTAACACTTGTTTTTACACCTTGCTTAAAAAATAATCTGTCCCAATATCATAGTCTCTTATATTATCTTTTAAGATATTTAAAGTATTACTTTTCACATTTAGATATTTTATGCATGTGGAATATATTTTTGTGAGTGATATGAAGTAGAGATCTATTTTTTAAAAAATAATAACCAATTGTCTCATTAACATTTATTGGGTAATTTATTCTTCCCCCATTTATTTGTTATATATTAAAGTTCTCATTCACATGTGGATAGGCTCTTCTCTTCTGTTTGTGTATTCCTATACCAACACTATACTCTTTTAAGCTATATGTTTCTCCTGTAATCTGGTAATGATGACATTATGTTGATTTCCTTATGTTAAGCCCCTTTCAAATCTCCAGATAAATCTTACTTTGTTTTGGTCCACTCTTGAATTCAAATGCCAATATTTAATTTAGATTTTTTTCATGTATAATCATAGACAACATTGGTTTAAAATGATTCTCATATATTTCTGATTCTTTGGTATCTAAGTTATGGTAGCACCAAAAAATTAAGTGGACAACTTTCTATTTTATGATATAGTTCGTATTAAGAGGGAGTTATCTGTTCTATAAAGGTTTGTTGAACACTTGCCTGTACCTTGTTAACCTAAAAGATATGAGGTGAGTTTTAACTCAGATTTCTTTAATAGTTTTTTATCTATTCATGTTTTCTATTTTTAACAAATCACTTTTGATTTTTTTCCTAGAAAATTGTTTATTTCATCTAAGTATTTGGATTTGTTGGCATAAAAATGCTTTATATTGTTACATCTAAAGTTATATTGCTGTTTTCATTCTGAATGTTTTTATGCTTTCTTTCAATTTAATGAACAATAATGCCAATGATCATTAGTATCTTTTCAAAGCAGTATCTTTTTAAACAAGTACATTTTTTTATGGAATCAGTAAATTGTATTGAGTAACTACTGCATGCTACACTCTGTTCTAAGTTATTACAGTGGAATGACAATACAAAATAAAATAGTGAAAAGTAGATCTTCAGTTCCTGTTCTTGTGGAACCTATAAGGTAGAGACAAATAAAAAAATGTAATTAATTCTATGGAATATTATAAGAAAAGAAATGCTATAAAAAAATGAAGCAGTGTGAGCTGGATCCAGAAGTGCTATAGGGTGTGAAGGGGACATATGGGTTGAAATTTCAAAGAAGGTGGGCAGGAAAGGTGTTATTGAGAAGATGAGATTTGAGCAAAGATTTAAAGAGGCAAGGAAATTAGCCATGTAGGTATTTGGGAAGGAATATTCTTAGCAAAGGGAACAGCCTGTGCAAAGGTCCTAAGGTGCATAAACATGCCTGGAATTGCTGTCGATTGCGAAGATGCCAGTGTGGTCCAAATAGAGTATGTGAGAGAAAGGAAAAGAGGAGTAAGTGTAATGACTCTGAGTTTACACTGAGAAGGCCTGTGGGAGGAATGAGATGATCTGATTTACAGTTTCAAATATAAATAGAAGCAGGGTAAAAAAGTTAGAAACCTATTGCAGTAATAGAGGCAAGAGGTAATGGTCATTTGGCCTAAGGTGGTAGCAGGGGGAATGCAGAGGTGAAGTTGAAATCTTCTCACTGCCATTTTTGTTTATTTGTTTCTATTTCATCAGTGTTGACATATCTTTATTACTGTCTTTTTTCCACTTTCTTTAGTTGAGTAATTACCTACCTTTTCTTACCTTATTTTGATCTATTAATTATAATTAATATTAATTATAAGTTTAGTGTGTAGAAATTCTTAAACAAGTCCAGTTTTATAATAACTTGATTTCACATACAAATATGAAAAAATTTAAATTCTTTAGCTTTCATTTTAAATTTTTAAAATTTTTATTTATTTTTAGTTGATGCTCCTAAATCTTTGTTTAACTTTTGGTGATTGTTTTTTATCCTGTAAATCTCCCAAAATGTAGCCAGAAGACCAAGACAGGGTAGGCCAGCGGGTTACCCAAGCATTTTTCTGAAAGCCAGTCAGGGTCAGTCTAAATACAAAACACATTACATTTCAGTACGAGAAGATCTGGATTACAAACTTTAACCCAGTTAAAATCTAAATAACACAAACCTTGTGGAAGAATCTGCCTCAATAGATGACAACACTAGAACAAGATTTCCTGAACATTTGAAGAGAGATTCAAAAAAGCTGATGTGTCTTCGTAGGTTATTAAAATCAATTACTCTGTGTTGTTTTAGAAAAAGATGCTTTCTAGAACTTTTATTTGTCAAGTTCTCTCTCTCCCCAGAGTCACCTTCCACATTGAGAGGTTGACATGATTCCCCATCTGAGTGTCCTCACCAGAATTTCCATCGAAACTTATACCTTGAATTTCTACTTTCCTCCTATTCCTTCTCCCAACTCTGCATCTAGCTTCTTTCACATATTTTCTTCTTTCTGTCTCTGTCAACACAGACATAAAACTTAGACTCCTTTTGCTTTTTTGTGTGTCCTGCGAAATTCTACAAGCACAAAGCAGGGTAAAGGGCAGTCAAAATAGTGTTGTAGACATTTTGCTTGACATCCTTTTTTTTTTTTTTAAAGCTTTCCCCATCATCTGTACCATGCAGATTTTCTCAGGGGCTTTATTTCTTCTTCCAGCCTTTTCCCCTTCTGTCACCCCAGCCTACAATATGTTTTTGTCTTCCACATTCTTTTATGTCTTCAGCTCTCCCTGCTACCAAATCAAGCTACCCTTGGAAAGGAACCATTTTTTTTCTCTTTTAAAGAACAAATCAACTTTCCCTTGTTCTCACCTTTTCTTACTCGTGGCCCGTGCACTTAGCTCCCAGTGGCCTATTGTGAAGTTTTGCTAAACAAATTGTATCCCTAAAAAGAATTCTGTTTATCAAATTTAGAAATAAAATTTTTTTTCTTTCTCAACATATGTTTGGAGCGATGTTACAACTTTTTGCTTGACCACAACTTTAGGAAATGCTTTGACTAATTCTGGTTTTGTTAAATAATTAAATTTTAAGAATATGATTAAGTTATTTTTATTTTGTATTTATATTATTAATTAGCCTTATTCAGTTAGATTAAATAAATAGCATGCTGAGGCCAATATGTAATAGCAAAAAGAATACCAAAAAATCTTAAATTTCTAATCAGATTAAAAAGCCAGTATATCTTAGACATCAAGATCATAGATAAATTCATATACCTGCCTGCAAAGTTTCAAATCTTTCTCCATCACTCACTAGCTATGTGACCTTGGACAAGTTGTTTTAACCTCTCTACTCTTTAGTTATCTCATCTGTAACCTCATCCATTAATAATACCAACAATAACAACAACAATAATAATAATTAATAAAGAGTACCTACCTCACATGGAAGTTGTAAGTAATAAATGAGTTAATACATGTAAAGCTCTTAGAAAAATGCCTGGAACTGGTAAGTACAACATATACATATTAGCTAAGATTCACATACTCACACCACACACATTATCTCAAGGACTTGAAAACAAAATATGAGGTAAAGAAGGAAGCTGACAAACTAGGATTTGAGATTAAGTATCACAGATAGCTGAAATTTAAAATATACTTAATGGAGAAATCACTATCTTTAAACTTTTTCTAATATACACAAAATCTAAAATTTATTAGGAGGTAAGTCATACACCCTTAAATGGTTCTCAATATTTTTGTCTGGCCCTTTAGAAAATCTGATAAAATGAATTTACTCATTTTGAGAACGATGCTAGAAGAAGCATTTGCATATTGGATTCACAACGTCCATAAAACTCATCCTTGTACCTCAGGTAAAGAATTCATGGTTTAAGAGTTTCTAGTAGGAAATCAGATACAAAAAAAAAAAAAAAACCTTAAAAAAATTTTTTTAATGTTAAGGATTACAAAACATAATTGACTTTCTTGTTGGCAGGAATTCTAATGGATCTGAAATTTTACTCTCCTTGCAAGTTAACAAATTAGCCTGGCGCAATTTCATGGATAGTAGCAGACAGGAGAGTTCTGAGTCGGAGACAAAGTCGCTTTAATACTCAGGACACAGCAAGCAGCACAGTTCATGTTCGCATCAGTTTCCTTGCCCCCCAAGACTCATGAGAACAATGTAAAGCAGCCTAAGTGGATGCTGTGCACACAGTGGATTTGCATCACAGCTGAGTATCCTCAAGCTTAGGAAACCTTGAGCTTTTTAAATGAGCTTCAAGCTAACCTGTCTGATCTTTGCACTGGAAGAACATGTCTTTTCATTATTATTATTTATTATTATTATTGTTGTTATTATTATTATTATTATTATTACTATTACTATTATTATTTTTATGGTATAATTGACATCTTCTTGAGGGGCCCACACATAAACTCACTCACTGTTGGATTCACTCACTCTGAGCTCCAGAGCTGGGCAGCAGCTCAAAAAGTACCAGGAACTTTCAGGGAAAGACTGAACTGTCTGGCTTCAGGGTGAGGGTTGGAGGGGCTAAGCCCTTGCTAAGCCCTCCTCCAATTCAGCCTGCAAGCGCAGGCAGGCACCAAATCTGATGGAGAATCTAACAAACTCACCCCACCCTGGTATTATGTCGAGAACCTGCCTCACCCAACTCATGCTCAGACCTTTTTAAGCAGCTGATACTCGTAAGCAGCTGGCCTTGGCTGGTGATGCAGACTTCCCTAAAATCTCTGAAAGATCTACAAACCCCAGACAAGCAGCAGCCTGTCTTGGCATGTCCCATACCTCTTGCTAAGTGGCCCCCATCCTGGCACTAGTGACTGCCAGTGTTAGTTACCAGCATAGCCTCTCCCAGGCTTCTCCAAGCCCAGCACAGGCAGCTACCAACCACAGATCACAATAGCTCCTACCAGGTGGCCCAGGGCTGGGCACAGGCAGCAGCTGATCTAGGCCTGTACTGGAGCCCCTCCCAGAACTAACACACTCAGTGACCAGCTTCAGATAATGCCATAGCACCACCCATAAGCTCCACAAGTGATACATCCAACAAGTGGACTCAGCAAGCACCACAGCCCCACTTCAGTGAATTCCACTCCATTGGATCAGCCTCCACGCCATAGCTAATCTACTGTAATTATGGCCAGTCCCCACAACCAGTCAACCTGCAAGTCACTTCAACCTACTACTAATGTGCCAACAGCAATCAAGACTAGACTACAACAGAAGAGCACACACAACCCATACAAGGGACACTCCTGGATCACCTCACTCAGGTGACCAGGCAGACTGTGCCACTGGGCCCCATAGGACACCTACTACATAAGGCCACCCTGCCACAACTGGGAGACCTAGCAATCTACCTAATATGCAGAAACAAACACAAGGAAACAACCAAAATGAGGAGATAAAGAAACATGTTCCAAGTACGAATAAGACAAAACTGCAGGAAAAGAGCTAAACAAAGTGGAGGCAAGCAATCTATCAGATGCAGAGTTCAAAACACTGGTTATAAGGATGCTCAATGAACTTAGGGGAGGAGTGGATGAACTTAGTTAAAACTTCAACAGAGAAATAGTAAACATGAAAAAAGGACATAGAAACCATAAAAAAGATCCAATCAGAAATAAAGACTACAATAACCAAAATGAAGAATAAATTAGATGCAGTCAACATCAAATTAGGTGAAACAAAGGATGAAGTCAGCAATTCGGAAGACAAGGAAGCAGAAAAGAAAACAGAACAGCAGACAGAAGAAAAAAAAATATGAGGAAGATTAAGGGATCTCTGGGACAACATTAAGCATAACAACATTCACATCATAAGGGTACCAGAAAGAGAAAAGAGAAAAGCAAGGGATTTAAAACCTATTTGAAGAAATAGTGACAGAAAACTTTCCTATCTTGGCAAAGGAGATAGGCATACAAGTTTAGAAGTAGAGTCCAAAGCAAGATGAACCCAAATAAATCCAACCAAGACACATCACAATTAAAACACCAGAGGTTAAAAACAGAAAGAATCTTAAAAGCAGTTAGTTACAAGGGAGCTACCAAAAGACAGCTGATTTCTCAACAGAAGCTTTGCAAGCCAGAAGAGATTGGCATGCAATATTTAAAGTGGTGAAAACCAAGGACCTACAACCAAAATGACTTTACCCAGCAATGTTATCATTTAGAATAGAAAGAAAAATAAAGAACGTCCCAAAGACCTAAAGAAATTCATCACCATCAAACCAGTATTTACAAGAAATGTTAAAGAGACTTCTTTAAGAAGAAAAGGAAGAAAAAGATCAAAAAACATGAATAATAAAATGGCAATATCTACATATATCAACAATCATTTTAAATGTAAATGGATTAAATGCTACAATCAAAAGCCATGGATGGAGTGGCTGAATGGATAAGCAAACATAGCCCTTACAAGAGACATGTCAGATTGAAAGACACACAGAGACTGAAAGAGCCGGAAAAGATATTTCATGAAAATAGAAAAGAAAAAAACCTGAGGTAGCAATACTTAAACAGACAAAATAGACTTGAAAACAAAGGCTATAATAGACAAAGAAGGACCCAGTAATTTCTGGGTGTTTATCTGAAGAAATGCAAAACACTAATTTGAAAGGACATGTACATACATTTATGTGTTCACTGCAGCATTGTTTACAATAACCAAGATATGGAGACAACCTAAGTGGCTATCAATATTGGCCTGGTTAAAGAAGGGGTACTTATATACAGTGGAACATTACTCATCCAGAAAAGTGACTGAAATCTTGCCATCTGCAACAACGTGGATGGACCTAGAGAGTATTATCCTAATGAAATAAGTCAGACAAAGAGAAATACCATGATTCCACTTGTATATGGAATCTAAACACAACAGCAACACACTAACAAAATAGAAACAGACTCTTAGATACAGAGTACAAACTGATGGTTGCCGGATGGGAGGGGTGGTGGGGGGATGGGTGAAATAGGTGAAGGAATTAATAAACACAAATTAAAATTACAAAATAGTCACAGGACTATAAAGTACAGCATAGAGAATATAGTCAATAATATTGTAATAACTAATAACTGCATATGGTGTCAGGGGGTACAAGACTTACCAGGGAATCACTTCATGTGATATATAAATGTCTAACCACTAGACTGTACACCTAAAACTAATATAATAATGTCTACTATAATTTGAAAATAAAAATAAATACTTTTATAATAGAATTGAAAAAGTGTGCTCTTATTTGCATTTTTAAAAAGCTTCTCCCCCACATACTGTCTTATAAGAACCAGGTTGTAGAGGACTAGGAAAATGTTGATAATGGAGTTGAAACTTTATTGCCATAAGCGAGGCAAGAGGTGGTAGTGATCTGGTCTATAGACACTGGCAGTGTAGAAGAAGACAAATGAATGGATTCAAAGAAATATTTATAAAGTATAGTTGTCCAGTCTGGGTGATTGATTTGATTTATAGGGAGGAAAAGTCACGAATCATTCTCAGATTTCTGGCATGGGCAACTGCACAGGCAGAATGCCTAGAAGGAATTAACTAGCCTCTTGGGGATTTATCTCATAAATTCACTTCTATTTCAGTAACAGCAAGCATTTTAGATATATACACATAAGGAATCTGATTCTCTCCAGAGCTCTAAGAAATAACTTTGGTGCAGATGAAAGATGCACTGTAGGGAATTGAGATGTCACACATACCTTTTAACCTCAACAGATTGCTATTTTTTTTTGCTTGAATTCATTGAAGAAAGAATCCCCTTATGCTATCAGTAGGTAAAAAATTTCACCTCACATTTTCCTACCCATATGATACCTTCCAAACTATAAGATTTAAATTAGGATATAATACCATTAGCATTCTCTAATTTCCCAATGTGTTAATCCTGGGGCTTGTGATCTTTCCTCATGTTGCCTTAGTGCCCACAGACATTCCAAATAATAGAGTAGATTACAGCAATATCAAATATGTATTGAACCTGATGTTCACCATATGTAAATTATTTAGAATTAAGGAGCAACTAAAAGCATCTTTTTAGAGCATTAAAATGTGATTCACAAAAATCCAACTCAAACTATCATAAGAAATCATATGGCTCATCTATGTCTGTGTGTGTATATGTGTGTGCGTGCGTGCATGCACACGCACTACTAACCCCAAGCATTTTTGTAAGATAATAGATATAAAATTATTATCATAATAAAAGAGAAACAATACATATGTACATACATACATACATACATACAATTCTAATTCATGAAAAACTGGCTATTTTTCTTTTTGCATCTATACTTATAAAATAGAACAAAAGTCTGAGTAGAATCATGAAATAGTTGGATTAGATATAGGGAAATTGTTACTTGGGAGTAAATAAGTATTGGAATGAATTGGAAGCCTTCACTGGAACCTTTTAAAATAGAGTTCCTTCTCATACGTGTGACTGGTGGGGACTCTATGCTACTCAGAGTCCAAGTGACCAGTTAGATGAATATAGACTTCACAGAGGCAGGAATCACATGCTATGCAAATTTGTGTCATAGGGACTGGAGTCTAACAGACTCTCAGATGTTTGCTGAATACATTGTGCTAATGCTAATTTGTATATACACAATTCTTTATCATTTGTGAATAGAATTTGTTCTGTGGATCGAACAAAAAAGTATATATTTGTTCTGGTGTTTTCATGATGCATAGCAGACTCCTTGACTGCCAGCTTTCTAGCAACTGTTTTTTCAGTGACTAGAAGCTAAGATATACTACTAATTAAGTAAAAGATTAATGACATGTGATACTGATATAATTTCCAATTCTCTACAGTTTGGTCCATTGTCTTATTATTATTATCAATTAAGAGTTCATTTTTGTAGTAATTATGAAAGATGAAGTTTATTAATATTCTAAATTATACTAAATAAAAACATGGTAATAGCACCTTTATGAATAGACTTAGTGTTGAATCCAGGTCAAAATGGAATTAAGCGATAGAATTTGGGTTCTGCAAAGAAACTGAAGGCCCATCTTTTACCTACCCTGTCCTGCTCAAGTCACCTCATTATTTAAGTGATAATGAGGTTGAGGCCTACCTAAGGTTCTTGCTCAATGTGAAATAACTTCTTTGTGGCACAATCTGGTCTGGAACCTGCTTGGAACAGGAAAATTTTCTGAAATCAAAGGAGTTTTTAGAAGCCACATCTTTATTAATTTCAGTTGATTGATGTAATTTCTACCCTAATATAATCACAAAACTTCATTGATTTGTAATTTTTTAATGATGCTCTGAAAACAAATTCAATACATGCAGATAAACACATGCTTAATATGTTTGTTTTCCTTTTATGTATAAGGAACACCTTATATTTGAGAACTTAGGTGATGTGATTAAAATTAGCTCTCCATTAGGAAATAGTTTTAAGAATGAAAAAATGTGGAAGTTATTTAACTGCTTCACAGAGGTTTTAAGCTTGAGGCTCTTAGTTTTACCAATTTACCTGTGATCTGATCCCTCTAATCCATACAGCCTTGGTGCACGAAGATATGCTCTTCCATTCAGAGTTGATCTCACCAGTAGTCTCTGCCTAAATGTTTCTGAAACCAGTTGAGTAGTTAATGTAGTAGGAAAGGATTGTGCTTTGCTACAGACAACCTATTTTATTTTAAATAATAAAAGAATCTGGAAGTCATACATTTGGGAGTCACCATAAATGACAATGAATTAATAATAAGTATCAGTACAGTTGGTATATAAAAAAATAACTTTTTAAGGCCACAAAGTAAACCAGTTTATTTCTTTCACAGTTGGGCCAGAGTTATCAATCAGCATGTCTTGAATGTTAAAACAAATGTTCCATTGCTTAAGCTTGATACATTTTGGTTTTTAGTTGATCACTTTGAAGAGAGCTATCTTGAAATATTAAATCAGGATCATTTAATCTGAATAAAATTTCACTATTAGAAAATACAGTCGTCTTTAAAAAATAATACCCTACACATTAGCAAACAATCTCTGTCCTGTTTCCTTTATGTGTTCTAAAGTTATGAATGTCAAGGCTTTCACAAACTTGTAGATGCATAAATGGGAGGCACCCTAGAAGCAGCCTCCATGATGGTTTTACATGTGATTCTGAGTGCTGAAAGGGTTCACTGTTTTTGCTCTAATTCTTTATTGAGATCCTTAAAACTTGATTTCTGACTTTTTTTTTCCTTCCCAAGAGAACAAGCAAGCTATAGTTTGAGTCAGTAGTAACCCCAAGCATTTTTATTAATGTGTGCTCAGCCTCAGCCTGAGCCTTGTATGGTGGTTTTATCCACAGTTCAGTGTGTATCTGTAATTTTCTGTTCGCCTTCCGGGAAAACCAGATATAACACTTAGGGGAAGCAACAAAGTTCCATCTCTGCTTCATTATTTCAGATGCAATCAAAGAAATAAACCTTTGGAGTGTTTTTGGCTATTTTAAAGTTGTACATAGCCTGGACACAAATTAATCTGTGTTTATTGTTCTTCCAGAAGAATCTCAATTCCAGATGTAGTTCTGTTTAGTACTATATTAGCTCAAGAGGATAAATCTTATTTTTTTTTTTAATCAAAGCTAATATTCTTATTTCCTGGTGATGATACTTTTGAAGCTCTAGAAGTTCTTGCTACAACTTTTGTAAGTTGACATCACTCAGTGCCCAGGTCTCGCAGCCCCCTTATTTGAAAGGTGGTATGGTACAGCGGTTAGAAAAGGGGACTCTGGAGCCAGACCAATTTTTGTTCTGCCTTTTCCTAGAGTTAACTTTGAACAAGTTGTTCAACCTCTCCATGTCTTTTTAAGATTGTTGTGAAGATTAAATGAGTTATTTTATTCATTCTACTCTTCTGCTACTGAGAAGTATGCTTAGCACTTAGTAAATAACACTTACATGTTAGATATTTTTACAGCTGTTCCTATCTCAAAGCCTTTGCACTTGCTGTATCTTCTATCTGGAATGTTCTTTCAGATACATGCTTGACATGTTCTCTCACTTCTAATGTCACTCCTCAGAGAGGTCTTTTCTGACCATCTTTTTCACTCTTTATCCCTATTCACTCACTTTATATTCTTATAACCCTGATTGCCACCCAGTATTATATTTTATAATTATTTTATTTTTCTGTTTCTTTAAAAATATGTCATCATGTCTTTTGTGTAGCACTGTAACCCTCGAGTCTAGAGCAGTGTCCAGTACCTACATAGTAGGTGCAGATGCTCAACAATAATTTGGTGACTGAATATATGAAGAAATATTTATAAAAAAAATATTTTCATTAAAATGCATTTGTATAGATACATGAATTTTTATATCAGAACTCCCTAGAGCACAAAGTAATTACAGTTACTCCAAAGTGAACTAAATCCTAGTTATAGGTTATATTTGCAATGAATTGAAGAACACTACACTCATACCCAACACTTAAGAGTTTCTATAGTGATGTAGAACATAAGCCTGACCTTCAGTTTGACTTCTCAAAGTTAATTTTGTTTTTAAATATGTGATGTTTAACATGCACTTGAAACAAGGAAAGAAAACAGTACAAGTTTAAAGATTTAAGACTTTTTACACACAAAGATGGCAATGCTTTCTATCAGTGGTAAAGAAAGAGTTTTTAGAGTAGTAATCATTTAGTATGCATTTTATTTTTAGTATTACTGTTGAAAGTAATTTTTCATGTTCAGTTTTGAATAATTCAACAAAGAATTGTTAAAGCTGTTGCTTTGCTTTGAAATATACCTCCGGATAAAATTGTCAAAGGCTTTTTGAGCAGGTTATATTAAAAAACAATGGAGATGTCAGAAAAATTGAAGGCCTCCTAAACCACACCAGAATTATACTTGCTTTGATTTTGTTATTTCAGTATTTTCAAATGAAAATAAATTGACTTTGCCTTTTGAAATCTCATTTAAGTACATACTGGCATACATAGAGATAAAAGAACAAATATTTCTTTTTCTTAAACCTTCATCATTTGCCATTATGTAAACTGAAGCTCTGTTCTTGAAAAGCTTATAGTTTATTTGGAGCAGTAAGACACAAAAAAACGTAAGAGACCAGTAAATCATTAGCAATACAGAAATTCAGATGAAGGAAAAACCATTGTGAGTAGACATTATCAGAGAAGGACTTGAGGAGAGGTACTTTAGACAGACATTAAAGGATGAAAAACATTTTACTAGGTAGTTTAGGAAGGTAGGACATCCGTACATGAAGTATAGCCTGAGCAAAAGTAAAAATGGGCAAATTGACATAGCTGAAAGACCAGAGCAGATGGTTTGAACCAGGGATCGCCCAATGGCCAGAACAGATTTCACCAATTTATTGATACCTTATAAATGTAAATATCACCTTTCTCTAACTGGATTCATTGGGAAAGAAACTCTATTCAAGTTTCCCAATGAATACTAGGCATACACTTTAGTGAGTTAAGTATTTAACTTAAAAAAAAAAGACAGTATGTTTCTACTCATATGTGGTTGAGTCTTTTGATCAGAAATAAAAGAAATCTATTTAAGGTAAATCTTGTAAAGAGAAACACTCTTATAAAATACAACCAAGAAGTCATGGAAATCAAAGGTAAGCAACTATTCAATATGAGAAGACGCATTTTAGACTTCATCAATCAAAATTTGGTCATTAGAGTAAAAATAGCACTGATCTGGGTCTTCAGAATTCTGACTTTGAATTCTAGTTTCTACATCCAATAAATGTTGGCACATTTTTAGCCAACATTTATTGGATGTAGAAATAAGGTTCTTTGTCATTGTAAAAAGGATGATGATGACTATCTGAAAGGGAGATATAGTGTGTGAAAGTGCTTTGGAAACCACAAAACACTCTGCAAGAATAGGTTCTATGATAATGTCACCCAAAACAATTTAGTCTCTTATTAAGAGCCTTACGTATAACCAAATGATGTCTCTGATGACACTGATCTGAAAAATAAGACACTTTATTTTGACCAGAAGCCATAGCTGTCAGTACTTTTTATTTTATATTACATGTAACAATACGTTGGGATTAATGAAATCTAATCATAAAGCAATAATATTTTGCTATTCTTTATAGGAATTCATTCGATAGAAGTCTTCTGCCCTTGGATTTAAAAAAAAAAGTTCTGTGGCTGCTTTAAAACACAAAGATGGTGTTCAGTCAATTAGGTAAAAATCTGAGACCCCTGGAATTGCCAGAGTTGCTAATTTTATTCAGTTGGAACTACTACCCTTCCAACAGCAAGGATGTGCTAAGGCATGGAGCTTAAAAACAGGGAAGAGAGTGTGGTTAGCTTCTCCCTACCTCTCCGTAACCTTCCCCCTGCCATCTTCTTTCACCTCTGTTAGCTAATCTTTGTTTCTGGTTCTTAAGGTTAGAACACAGTGAGGGAGAAAAGGGAAGAGATGCCGGACAGTACTGGCATATTTATTTAATTGGTACTGCATAAGTTGGCTGCTCTCTTCTGGACCTCTGCTTATTATTCACCCATTATCCAAAAACTCTACAGTACCTTGGGCTCCTCACTAAGAGGTTCTTTTGGACAAGAGCTAGAATCATCTCATTCCAGTTCTCTCGTGCACAATACACCAAAAACATCAGTGCACACTTTGACCCAGCAAGCTTTTGAAGTTCTGGGTTACCCAGCCAAACCCAACCAGTAATTCTTCTAGCCTGACAGCAGAGTAGCAAGCTAGCCTGTCTTTCACCTTTTAGATTTTTTAAATGGGAATCAGCACCAGAACTCTTCATCCCTCCTCACAACTCACAACTTCGAGGGGCACACATCTGTCTCTATACCGCACAACTATAGCTCTCTTATGCTTTCTCTCTCTCTTTCTTTATCTCAAAAAATTTTTTTAAATAAATAAATAATAAGCAATCATCCCTTTTTAAAACTTTTTTGTCCTATTTAATACCCTTGACACGTAAAGATTTAAAAGATAAGAGCCTGTTCTTAGCCACATAGCTTTATAAGTTCTACAGTGTTCTCTATCAACTTACTTTGATGTCTAATGCTTTATGGTTTAATAAAAATTTCCATTGTAACAACATGATATATCTACTTTTAAAAATGATTTAAAATAATGAAAGTGACAAAAATGTCACAACTTGTTTGCATCTTTGATATTAAGCCAATACTAACAAAAATTTATTTTACTCCAGTTACTTTCCTGCTGTTCCAATAAACCACTGACAGGTAGATGATGGTTACTGGATTATAACCTCATTATTAAAAAAAGTCCAGCCTTGTTGGACTTTTCCACTAAAAAAAAAAAATAGTTAATACTAGACTGAGACCACTCATCTGAATTAATCACTAACTATTCATGTATGCAAAATATATTTTAAAGAATAATTATGGTTTCAAGAATTAAGAATAATTTCTAGGTAAACTATTAAACCCTTTTCACTTCCCATAGAGTTAACATAACAGAACCCTGGTTTATTCCCCATAACCTTGCTAGCAAATAGTAAAGTATTCTTCACTTATTATTTATTTTAAAGTATATGATAATACTGCAATCTCCTTTCCTAAACTCTTGGAGTGATTGGTAGCGAAACATTGAAGAATATAGTGAGCCATTTGCCTTGGAGGAAATGATACACATCTTTAAAAGAACTTCGAAGTTTTTTTTTTTAATATTTATAAAATAATTGAGATGGCAACCTAAATAAAGGAAACTTTAAAGATTTATTGTTTGTTGAAAATTAGTAATAATGGATATACATAATTAATTTCTATTGACATCAAGATGTTTTGAGTTGATGATATATCACTTGTAATGACGGTGGAGGTAGAAGTTGGAGTTTTTTTGGAAGTGGAGTGCTTAGGACTTTTAATTTTTTCCCAACCACTGTATTTCCATATACTCAATGTTTTCTGAGTGTGCCTATCCAAATTTGTGTATTTGATAATGGATCTGTCAGGCCTACTCTCTATTTAAATATAACTTTTGATGATGTAGGATGCTTCCTTCTTTCAAAGAAATTATGAAATCTAGGCTGAGTGGACTTTTCACACAGGAGTACAGCAGATTATTCAAGTACTTTTTAAAGTCTTATTTTTATACTTTTCTTAAGGTGATCCACTTTAAATGAGGCAGCCCAGTTGGAATAAATCAATCAATAAATAAGTGAATGCATGCATACTATACAAAATGGCCACATGTGGACACTAGTTGCCCTGTATTTTAATTCAGACTTGTAGTGAAGAATTGATGATAATCAAGCGAAATGGATTCTAATGAGATAGGAAAAAAATGAAGCAAATTCAAACCTTGAATCACTAGTGTCTTTAGTTTGTTTATTTTTGAAAAGGGAATGCTTTTTTTTTTTAGAAGAAATATGGACTTTAATGAAGATTCTTTCCCTTTGGTATAAATGAGATCCATGAAAACATCCAAACGACGAAAAGGTAGCAGCGAGGGTTCAGACAGTCAACTCTCCCTTACCCGCCAGGCCTGGGAGCAGGTAGGGGGCAGCGGTGGGAGGTACTCAGTGGCCACCGGTTGTGAGTTTCCGCAGCCACACGTGGCCTTCCAGCTTCGTAGTAAGAGGCCCAAGTGTTTCTCGTTCTAGCTCACGACTGACTCTCTCCACCTAGGGTCTATATTAGACAATGCTGCCAGCCCCACTGCCTCAGGGAAAAGAAATAAACTGGTTGTGAAAAAAAAGAATACAGTATATGAAGTCTAGAAATACCTCACAAAAATCTATTAACTTATCAGATACCCGTACAATGCTTTGGCTGACATGAGTCATGTGCTAACCTGCCAGGGAGAATACCATATGTCCTCATCTAGATTCTCCTGAAAGAGAATTAATTAGAAAAATAATTAATCATACTTATTTAGGCATGCAGGGGACAATGAGGATCTTTATGTTTTAGAACTAAAGTGATAAGATTTTTTCTCCCAGTTGGATGAGGTATCCATTGGGTGGTATCCTGCCATTTCAAGACTAGCCTTAATTTTGGGGGGACAACAGCATGTTGATAATAATACTGGGATGTTAGTTTATATTTTTATTGTTCTGAAAGAGTCATGTGTGGTCTAATTAACTCATTTGGTCACAGAAAGTCTCATGTCTCAGTTTTGCTTCTTATAGGGGACTTCTCTGATCCTCTCACAAAAAAGTTAGCAATTCCCAGCATTTTATTGTGATCTTATCCTGTTTCATCATCCAATAGCATTATGTGTGTGTATATATATTTGTATTTTTTCATATTTTAAGTCTCTCAGGTATCTATGTCAGAGTCCAGTTATAGTTTAAGACTAAGTTTTTCTTTGTTTGTTTTAATTTCTTTCTAATAACTTAGCTCAGGACTAGCTTAGGTCAGATTAAAAAGAATTAAGAAAAAACAGTATCTAGTAGAATGTAAGCTCCAAGAGGGCAAAGACTTGTGGTGGTTGTTCACTACTCTAACACTGGAGCCTTGAGTAGTCTCTAGAATTTAATGGATGCTCAGTAAATATTCATTAAGTGAGAGAATGGAGGTAATAATGTTTGCTTATGGATTTGTCATGAGAATTAAACTAATGATTGCATGCAAAAATACCTAACACACCACCTATCGTGGGACACGGAATCTCAGAAGCCAAAAAGGTCTCACAGGGCATGCAGAAATGTCAAACCTGTCTTAAATATATGAACTTTAACCCATAAACTGAGAGATACTGATTAAATGTACATTTTAAATGTATTAGACTTCGAAACATTATATTTAGCATCCTAATTTTTATTAGTGAATTTTTAACAATAATGAGAACGTCATTATGATTTCACTAGCAATTGGCCTTACATTTGGCTTATAAAGGCTTCTTTCATATAAAATATGGAAGAATATCCTAACCATGTTACCTACCATAGACTTCAAACTACTAGTAACTTTATTTGACCAGTATTGTGGCACTGTTTATTTGATAATGATTACCCCTAAACTATAGAATGAAATTTTTGGCTTAGCTTTGCTTTTTCAAAAATTAATCTCAAGGAAGGCCAGAGATGGTGCTTCCCTTGGAACTTTAGGCAAATGCAGATGTTGATATCAGGGTCTCCACAGTGAGTTTTTATGAGGATTAAAGAAAGGAATTACAAAGAATAAGATGCCTGATTATAGTGTGTGTGATAGCCTTTATAGTTCCTTGAACCTTTCTCCTCAAAAAGATGCATCTTAGAATCTAACTGCCCAAAATTGCATAGTAGCATTTAATGGTTGTAGTGTTTTACGCTCTGTTTTTATTTATAGCACTGAAATACAGGAGATGCTCTGCCATATTCTTTGCAAAATTTTCACATACTAATGGCTGTGCTGCTGTTAGGCTATCAGCAGAGTCTAGCCCCTAAACCTAGCATGTTCAATGTTTTGTATCTTGTTAAAGATATCTGTGTCAGAATCCAGTTATAGTTTGGGAAGAATTTTATAAATTAATAAAGGACACATTTACATCAAAAAGATAAGGGGAAAACAGTATCAAAGGCCTCTATTCCCTCTAGAAATATTGCTGCCTCAGTGTTCTTTGGTTTGCTGCTTTTATCCAATATTAGTGCTATTTGTTAAGTTTTAATTAGCTTCAGGCAAATACAGGAAAGTGGAATTTTTTGAGGGGTGGTGAATTTTTTTTACCTCTATTCCACTTCCCAAGCCCCCTCCACTCAGCTTTGATCTTATAGGTCATATCTTGTCATTTTCATAGGGTCGAAGGATCTAGAGAAGAGAGCATTGGTTCAATAGCTGCTTCCTTCCTGATGCAGCTGTGATTTCTGGATTGTCTGCAGTTCTTTTGAAATTCTTATATGGCAGCTATCCTGAACTTTCTTCCATGATTATCTTTCACACAGACTGTATTGGGGGGATTGTGAAATGATGTGTACCCCTTTCTATCTGGGCCTTTTCTCTAAAATTAGTAAAATACACAGTCTACATATCATTGGATTAATCAAGCCTATGTTGTAATCCTATGTGGCTGTTAATTCTTATCCTAACCCTCCAAATCAGAATATATACACAAATCCTTGTCCTTGAAAGTTTTATAGCTCCAGAGGAAGAACAAAGATTAATCATAATATGTTATCTTCCTGAAAATCTCAAGCCATGTTTCCCCTTTTAAGAACACAGATGATTCCTGAACCAACAGGAAACAAAGCTGAGAATTTTTGAGCCTTGCCTTTCCTTGGTCATTGTCTGGGAAAGGGAGTGTGGCTCTCCAAGATGGTCCAAATCATTTCTCTGTCAGGTTACTTATATAACAAGTGTTTTTTTTCAATGCTCATCTCATCTATTGGCAAAAATGACTTCACCATCCAACCCACTCTTGTACACAATAACTCACGCCTTCCTTTGAACTCCCGCCATGCTCCAGCTGGTAGTGCTATCACACTTAGCACATTACATTAAGGTTTGGCATGAGCCTCTGCTCCACACTAGGCTCTGATGTTCTCCAGGTCAGGAGGCATGTCTTAATCATCACATGTGCTCAGAGCATAGCGAGTAACATACACATTGTTGCTTAATAAATGAATGTTAAATGAAGGAATAGCGGTCATCTCAAAGTCAGTACTGAATTTCCCATGAATATAAGATCAAGGATGTGGTCCATTATATGACACAGTAACTGTGCCACTCTTATATTGGAAAGGGTTGGGCTTCTCTCGAACTACTGTGGAAGTGATGTGAATGTGTATTGATGAAAGAATGTGCAGCCTATAGAAAAGTTTTATAAGAATTTATATGAGCCAAAAATTTGAGTACATGCCTGGAAGCAAAATCTCAGCAGGTTGAGAGAAATGCTCCTGAGACTGGCAGTTTTGTATTTGTTTTTATGCATTAAGAATCAAAGTAGAAAACATAAGGAAGGTACGTAAAATCCCTTGGTGGTAGATTAAGGAGGCAGAAGAAAGCAAAGTGGGAAATTTCTAGAACTGAATAATAAGTAAAACAGAAAAACATACTTCTTTTGCATTGCTGGGTACAGAATAGTTAACATCTAACATTTATAGCACATAGAGCTGGGTGGTATGCGGGCAACAAGATAACAATGAGGGTTCTGTGGTCTCGTGCTCTGCTGCTCATGTGCTCTCTTGCCTGTGGTTGTGCCTTCAAAGGGTCTAGAAAAGAAAATTACTCTGACATTTTAAAGGTATGTTGTCCTAGATTCATAAGGACAATGGACAGAGCTCACTTAAGATAAAGATTAACCTTTGCTAAGGAAACTATAGGCCTGTGATGTGACTACCCGCCGTGGCCTGTCCAGTTAGGAATTTATGATCAGACCATCCCATCTGGTTACATTTTGTCACTGAGCTTGTTAGACCTGGCATGTGGCCCCCCTGAGCTTGCCAGGTTTATTGCATAACCCCTTTTTCATTCACTGTGTATGTGTGTGTACGTATAACTGAGATGAATGTATAGCTCATTTTTAGCAAACTGTATTTTGGTACCACACTCCAGGTTTGATCTTAGTTTATTTTTAATTTATTTTATCTTATGTAGAGTATGTCTTTACAAGCTACTTGAAAACCTTTGGGGAACATCAGTTAAAATGTAAGATTTTATAGAAATTAAGAAGAAGCATTTTTTGTATCTGAAGAGGAAAAAACCATCATGAGGATGCTATAGACTGCTACCCAGATGATAAAGTAACATGATAGGAACCTTTAACTAAGTTGCCTCAACTGCCAAAGAAAATGTCTTCAGAATTCCAAGTACAGTGACATAGCTGTGAAAAATGACAGCTTAGTCATAATAGAAGAGGCCACCAAGATGGTGTGTGCTTTCTTACCATTCGAAACCACAAACTGAGAAACACATTCCTGAGTAGTAATCTGAATACCCACTTAAAGATTTAATCACACTTCACAGTTCTGCGATTTTAAATCTAAGATTTAGTGTAGACAATTTTGTGTCATCTTGGCAAAAGCAAATGGATATTTAAACACATATGTTTAAAAGATTGTATCTTTCTTTCTTTCAAAAGACTGAACGTTGACCCCGAGCCTACATGTTTTAGTCACTATTGCAGATGTTCAATGAAATGCTTGCTTTTCTAAGAAATGGTGTTAGACACTTGGTTAGAGATGATGACAACATATGGATAAACTTTCTGTTGAAAAACATCAGTGACGTTGACAAAATATTTGGGTACCCTATTAAATGGACTTTGAATACAGTTAAACGGCACATAGAACTTCTTTACCTGAGTAAGTATGACAGTGTCTCAGAAATGTAATTAAACCAATTCAAATGCTAAATGAATGATAATGGTTATCCTTTTTGAGATCTTACCACATGTTAAGACATTGCTAAGCACTTTAATCAAATTAACCTCATTTAATTCTCACAACACATTCATGAAAAAAAATATTTTATTTATATTTTACAGGTGAGGATACTGAGTTTCAGAGAGTTAACTTCACTCACCCATAGTCACATAGTCACATAGTTAAATAGCACTGCCAAAGTTCAAAGCCAGGCCTGTCTGATTGGGAGGCCACATCCGTAAGCACTTCACTTTCTCACTCCCTGTTTTGTGAAATCAACTAATTCTTTCTGTCTTCAGTTCAGAAGGTCCCGGACAGTAGTGGGTTCTGATGCATTTCCACTCATAATGAAACCCAGTTAGATTAGTCTCTATACTCGGTGACGGCAGGCTGCAGACTCATTAAGCAAGCATTTAATTTAGAGATGATTTCTCCTGACTCCCGTCCACAAACACCTGAGCAGTAGGCCTCCAAATGGCTTATGAAGAACTGTAGTGACATTTGGTAAGGTTTTATTATTTAAAAGTATATGATACCTTCCCTGATGGCATGAATATCACGCTCTTGAACTTTCAGCATGTTTTAAAATTCTTTCTATTTTATGGCACACCAAACTTTTATTTGAAGAGAGAAAAGGAAAAAGAAACTAATGTACTCATATTAAAGAGAAGTATTTTAAAGACATTAGCCCAGCTCTGCAATTAAGAAGTTTGGCTACAAATAAGAACTTCAACCAGAAATCTTTACTGCATATTAGGTCATGGCATCCTTTTTCTTTTTCTTTTCTTTTCCTTTTTTTTTTTTTCCTTTTTTATTTATTTATTATTTTTTTTATGAGAAGTTCTTGAAGAAGATAGCCTTACTATTTGGACTTTTCTCACACATTTATGATTTTCCTTAGAAGTTATATTACCCTGCTGTTCCATTTAATTTCAGTGCCCTGAAATCCTGTTGTTGAAACTACAGGACTTGAAAATAACAGGAACATCCTGTTGTCAAAAATAAATTCCTTATGATAAACTATTGATTCAACTGAAGCCAAATTTTTTCAGAGAGGGGAAAGGGCCTCAGTGGGAGGGGGGCTTATAAATAATAGATTGCCATTTTGGATTCATTGCCTTTTCCTGATGTCTTTGTTATATCTCTAAGTGAATTAAATTAATTTTTTGTATGAATTTTTATATTTTTAAAATTTTAATATGTGATCTCATTAAATACTGTTCCATGGAGGAATAAGTACTGTCGAAGCTTCCTGCATGATTGATGCAAGTATTACATTCAGAAATATGCATGTTTAGTATTTCATTCTATGAGTTATTGAGTAGTGCCCTAGCCCCAGGGGGTTCATGTACAAAGTAAAATAAAATTCTGGGCACACTCTCTAAAACTGGAGATGTTTAGATTATTAGCATTATACAGCCCCTGAAAATATTCTAGGTTATTTTTCTGTTGAGTATGACTTTTGCTTCAGAGCCTCATCAAGTGGACTGACCTAGGAGTACACAGATGGGCAGGTTATGAGCAAACCCTCATGTTTTGGATTCTTCACCCATAAAGCTAGAGGCAGTTTGGGATGACTGCTACTGTTCCTTCTAGTTCTAAGATTCTATGAAGAAACAAAATGTTTAATGAAAGGCAGAAGTACAGGCATCTCAGGTTGATGGAGACATTCACAATGCCTTACTTTCCAACAGTCAGCACTGGGAATCCTCCAGCGGTCATCCCATCCAGAATGCAGCTTCTGAGAGAAGAGAAACTCACTCTTCTAGAAAACCATCAGCTAATTGGCCTTTTCCCTCCATTAGCCCTCTTCTAGATTGCTTTGGGGGTAGGAAGAGAAGGAGGGAGACAGGAGAATAGCAAGTAAGAAACTAACAGTTCAGATCTTTAAAGAAGCCCCGAACCAACAGTTCAGTCTGCCAGTCTCTGTCACTTCTGAGCAAAGTCAGCTTGTCAGCTTCTGGTGGTGCCATCATGTTATGTTGGACTTCCTTGAGTATTACCTGCCTCTTTTTGAAAGGCTCTTAATTACCTTCACTTTTCAGGTTAGAACCAAGTTTCAACAATTGGTTTTGCATAGTTTTGCAGAAACACACATGAGTCATGGGGAAAAGCAGCAAAGGGAAAGTTTTCCTCCTTTCCCTCATGCAGAGCCATTGTGCACACAGGTAGATCATCTTATTTGCATGGTTGAATCACATTAAACATCTGCTGATCGATAAGGAATTCAAGAGAGAAAAAGCTGGTATCCAACCCCACCCCTTTCATGAAGTCTTCCCTGCCTACCTCAGTTGACAGATTTTTTTTTTTTCATTGAACTCATACTGTTCAGCACTTTTTCTTTTTCTTTCTTTTTTTTTTAAACACAGGTCAAGTCTTGTATATGCATAAGAGGATTTAGGCTTAGTAATAGGTGATAATAATAATCCTAGCTATCTTTTATTGAGTACGTACATCATGCCAGGCTCTGACCCAGGAGCCTTGCATGTACTGACTCATTCCGTTCTTACTGCACTCCGAGAAGGCAGATTAGACACTACTGTTCTTTCCATTTTATTTTTAGGAAACTGAGCTGTGGAGAAGTTCAATACTGGCCCAAGTCTCTGAATCAATAAGAAGCATACCTGGGGTTGACCCACATAACCTGGCTCCAGAGCCTTTACTCCTGGCAGTACACTCCTTTTTCTGTAGGCAGTATCACTGTACTCCAGCAGGAGGCTGCTTCTAGCCACCCTCCCCTTCTGCCTCACACAGACTCAACAACAGCATCCTTTGCTTTGGGGAACCTTCTTTACATGAATCATAAAGAAGATCGCTTTATATCTGTCTACCTGGTCTCTAATTTAGGGCTGGCCAACTTGGAACTTTTAAAATGTTTCTGCAACATTCACATAGGATCTAGTCCTTAAGATTTCAAAACTTCAAGGAAAATGAATTGTGTCATTTCCCTATCAAAACAGGATTCTCCATCAAAAAGAGAGAATTTTGGTCTCTAAATCCTTTACTCAGTTTTACTTTCCTTTTCGGAAATAATCCATGACCTCTATCTCATTTTCCCCAGGTATTTTGGCCAATATAACAATCTTTTAAACATTTATTAGATATTCCTCAGGTGTTGACAGTGTCGATAGGATTTTATAATGTTCTCAGATTGCTACATTGTATTTTTCTTGCTCTAAGATCCTTCAGGGAAGAAGTTACACCTTTTACATTTCTTAAGTTTTCAGCTATAACTACAACATTACAGGGCATATAAAAATACTCAATAAATACTAATTAATAATAGTATCATGGACCAACCCTAGCAAACATCTCATATGAACATATAAAGGGTGTTTAGCTATCTGAAAACACATCTTTGATGTGCTGACTCATTACTCAGGGAAGACCAACATCTTGAAATATTTCTTAATAAATAATTCAGTATATCAGGATTAAGATAGATTTAGCAACAAAGTTGACTATTGTTGTTGAGACATAACTATGTTATCTACAATTTGAGATAATGACCTTAACATGATTGACATATAACCTCATCTACTCACATTATCCTTGTTTTCTCAGAAGTAAAAGATTAACCCTATTCTTCATAGGATTTTAAGATTAAAATTTTATGACAGGACAAGGAAGTATATAGTGTATTTTAAACAGTATGACTGACTATGACTGACTTCAGTTAACAATATCTTAATGATTTCAAGCCATTTGGGAATGTCAGTCATTACAGTATCCTGTAAATATTAGTACACCTGTAGATGATACAAGATGTGGGTATGCCTGAGCATACCCTCTTGCAGAGAATGCTCTAGTGTGTTTTCTTGGAGCATTTGCAGTTTTCACATAAAGCCAGAGGAATTTGTGGGTCTAATTTCCAGGACAATGTAATGTGGCTACTGTTAAATAATAAGTAGTTGATAATTATGAGTTGGGTATCTTTCTGCCAAGGGATTTTTGCTCCTTCCAGAAATCATCACCATTGCTATCAGGATTTTTTGCAACTTAAAACATCTACATTCTTAATAGAGTGGCCCACAGTGACACTCTAGTCAGCATAGACCAACACTTCTACCTTTCACATGTTTTTCCATGGGCTATACATGAAGCATACACAAATATATTGTAAGAGTATTTGAGGAGAGAGCACTTCAAAGCCCACAGAGTCTTCATCAGGAAAAGGAAGTAACATGTTCACATGACACGTGACCCCCAATTTCTTCTAAGATATTTCTAAATGCTTTGAGTTTATTGAAATAAACTCAAGTTGACATCACACACACACACACACACACACACACACACACACACACACACACACACTACATCTCCAACATTAATCTGAGATCAGAAAGTACTGCATCCAGGGCTTAGCCTGACCTGAAGCTGCTTTCCTGCTGATGGTCCTACTCTGAGGATAGTTCCCATGGTGCAATCATGAAGTCAGATACAGGGTGGAGAGGGTGTACAACAAGAAAATTTTTTTGGATGTTAATTTTATACCCACTCATGCCCACCTCTGTAAGTCTATTTTTTAAATAAAATTATAAAATCCTATCATTTTACTATCTTCACATACAGCAAGGGGGTATGATTCTTCAGTTAAAAAACTTGTAGCCATTCATTCAGAGCCTTGGTGAACAGGAGGTAAGAGCAGGACACCTGAGTGCTCTAGGACAATGACATTTTCCAGGACTAAACTTGTTTTACAAGAACACAAGCATTAGTGCATAAAAAAATAACAAGTCAGCTTGACCTTATTATGATTAAACTCTGAAGAGGTTTGATTCACTGGAACTTACCTGGAAAGTTGGTAGACTGATTTTGACAGTGCCATCGAGTTGTTCAAGGAGCATATTGCTCAGACTTGAGTTTCCTGGAAAAAAGAAAAAGTCATGTGGAGTATTATGATTTTCAGAATGTTTTTCATCAACTCTATCTAACCTGGTAATACTGTAAATCCATTATTCATCTTTTAATTTATGCGTAAATGTTTTACTTTTTTAGCGAGCCAGGGATGTAGGCTGCGGTCTCATTCACCAGGAGCCAATTATATACAACGCAACTGTGTTTTCGTGTATATAGTATATCTGACTGCTTTAAAATGTTAGACAGTTCAATATTTAATGATTAAAATACCTGCTCTTTTTGAGTAGGTAAAACAGTATTGCTCTAAAATTTTCACACTTTTTTATGCTCAGTCTTTTCAACTAATATAAGCATGTGGATATAGTTTAAGTACTAAAAAGTGAGACTCATTTTCTTTTTGTTTTTTTTTTTTCCAGAGGTAGTTGTCAATGCATAGAGTTAGATATCAGTGTTAATCGTGGTGTAGAATGAGCTCTGAAACTGGTAAACATGGCAGTGATATTCTATTACATCTTCAAAATCAACACTCTCTTAAAGAACATTTGTGTGTTCACTTCGTCTTTCTCACTCATTCACTAGTGCTATTTCAACGATGGCCATTATAGTTTCATGTAAAAACCCACTAAAGCTACTTCAAATAAAGGGTGGTGGTTATGGAATATGTGTACCCCACAGGCATTCTCATGGACATTCAAAAGATGAAAATGAAATATTGTTGGACCTCAGAGAACTTGAAATAGAATGCCAAAAACCAAGGCCACACTCTAGATCTTTCAGGGACCACAGTCTCTCACTTTTTGTTGTTGTATCTAAATGCTCCTCCCAACCCTCCCCTTCTCTCTCACTCTCTCTGTCCATCTCTTCTGTATATTCATTGTGTATTTACTCCACTAAGGCTGTTTGCCCTGAATTTACATCGGCATTAGTGCCTACAACTTTATTTGCTAGCTCTCTTGTTTTCTGTGATCAGAGTGTTCAGGTGGCTAATCCCAGGCTTCTAAATATGACAGAGTTCCGCTTCTCTATCCCTTTTGCTCCCTTTTTTTTCTCTTTGGTTCTGCAGGCTGCCATGACCACCAGTTACTATGAAATCTCTGGATCTGGTTCTTCTTGGCTGGTACATGGTGTCTTAGCTTCACTGCCAAAGAGATGTAAAGATTAGTTAATTTATAAATTATATTCAGCTACATCATATCCTGCAAGTGTGATAAAACTTTCTCAAACTTTTAATGTGCACATGAAACAACTGGGGATCCTGTTAAAATTTGGTTTCAGATGCTCTTGTGTGGCCACAAGAGTTTGTATTTTTCACAGGCTCTCAGGTAGTATTGATAGTACTAGTGGAGGAATAACACCTTGAGTAGAAGACTAGATTCTGACATGCTGTGCATTTATTGTAAATGTAAATCTGTTTGTTAGGAGGGACCATGTTTATAGATATCTTTATATTCCCTTCCATGTTCACTACAATATCTGGTATACAACAGATATTCAAATGTTGCTTGGATTTTGATTGGACAGAGCACATCTGATATACAGGATTTTCTGTGATTATATTTTTTTTAAGTGAGTGGTTTTCAAAGCCTGATTAAAAAATGATAAAAGTCGGTTGAATCAATAAGCATTTGTTAAGGGTCTGATTATGCATATCACTAAGGAAAATATAAAAAAAAAATTATAGTCCCTGTCCTCAGGGAGAACACTGGCATATTTACCACTAACTCTAACATTTCTTTACTGGAATTGTGGAAATTATTTTAGAATTGTATAAGTAACTGTGAAGGCAAATGAGCCTGTTTATGCTACTAGCAGTTTCACCTTATGTAATTTAGGTGTCATTTTTCCATGCGTACAGTGAGGCTAATGAGATTGTTGTGATGTTTATGTATGATAATGCATGTAAGGGTTGAGTTTCATGTCTGCCACATGTAAATGATCCATGAGAGTATCATTTGTAGTGGTGGTGGTAGTATGTATAGTAGTAGTAATATTTACGATAGTCTCCATTATCCAGCTAATTCAGTTAAGGAAAATAGCTAGTTCTTCTCCTTCCTCTCAGTCCATCTATTATCCTAATGCCCAATTTCACTTTGTACAGCTTATCTGTAATTTAATCTTAACTTTATTTTTGTTTAAAGTTTAACCTTAAAATGAATTTTAGAATTTAGTTAATTGCCCTTGATATGAAAACTGCTATATGTACTACAGTAGAATAACAAAAAGAAAAATATATTTTCCTACCTTGCAGCTGGCTGAACCCAAACTGTAATTTTCTCTTCACACTTGTGTATTTATAAATTTATTTATTTTTCCATGTGGGGAAGACAAAGTTGGTTGAAGCACCAAATGTAGCTTTTGATGTAGAGGCCATCATTAAAGAAATCTTAAGGAGACCTACCTGGGGAGGTGGGCACATGAGTCTGTAAATCATAGCTATTGTCATTGTGTTATTGAAGAGAAGAATTTAGTTATAAAAAAGCCCTTGGAAACAAATATTTATTATTCTTTCATTACCTATATCCCCTTTTATTACCTATTAGCCCAGAAGTAACCCAGTTGTCAGCTGCCTGTGTTTCTTCAAGTTCTCCAGTTTGCCAGGGTTAGCTTGTTCTTCAAAATATGATTTAAATGGACTTAGATCATTCTCATGTACAGGGAGTTCCCAGCATCCCTCCCATATTTTCTGAAGTTCTAAGTGGACCTTATGTGGACCTTTGCTTCTGAACTCCTTCTTATCCATTTCATACAGAAATAAAGAAACAAATACCCCATGCCACCAACATACCTTTTTTAAATCAAATTAAGTAATACAAGTGAGAACATTTCAATAAGTATAAAGTGCTACTTAGGAGAGGTAATAATCTTACCAAATCAGAAACTAACATCAGGCATTGTAAATGCTCCAAGCTGTCCTTGGAAAGGAAAATCTGAAGGCAACAAAACAATATCTACTTGTTTCATCTGGCTAAAAATAGAGAAAAGGATAAAGTCCTGACAAGATTTTGAAATAAATTATGACTATCTATCTGTGGGTTATAAAAGAAAAGGAAATTTACCATGAAAGTTTAAAAGGGAACAGCAAAAGTTAGTCATGTGATTAAAGAGCCCCAAAGAGTGTTCATCACCGAAAGAGAAAAGGGTCACTGGAGTATTAGTTTAAATCTGGATGAGCTGGAAATTATAAGGAACTTACTTTCTTCACCCTTTTTAAGAAAGCAGATTCATATATTCTTTGTGTCATTTTCTAGTTGCTGCCAGATCTGTCCTTAAAGCAATAGCTAGCTGCCAGCACAATAATCAACTGCTTCCACAGCCCTCGTATGTGCCTAGCATTCAGACTGTTCATTTTTTACATTACATTCAGTTTTCCAAGAACTTGTTCCCAGCTTTATTTCAGAAACTTTTCCTAACATGATATTCATAGTTTCCTAATTCCCATATCACTTTCGTGTGATCTAATCCTCAAACTACCTGGATGTAGTTAAACTGAAGGAAATTCTGGTTGAGGAGGTGTTTTTCTATTAAGGGTAGTGATACCTTAATCCCTAGGAGAGGTAGTACACAACACAGGTAGTTGTCACTGGTGGTAAACTGGGATGGAGTCACAGCCAGACAGGAGTGGGCAAGGGGAGGACCCTGCAGTACTGCAGTGCCTGAGGTAGAGAGCAGGGCGGGGGGGTTAGGGGTAGCTGCCAACAGGAATAGGCATGCTGAAGGGCCAAAACCCTCCTTGTTAATGACCTGGCCCCATGTTGACTGTTCAGACCGCCAACTTAAGACACTCTCAGCATTCCAGTACTTATGGGAGACACTGACTTGTGGGGCTCTAAAGAAACAATGGGCCAGCATGGCCAAGTCATCATACAGGCAGGAAGAGTTGCAAAGGAGATTTTTAAGAGCAGTGGTATTTAGGGAATTTCCTTCTCTTCCTGAGAGCCAGTGCAAACATGCCTAGTTCTAACCTCCTGGAGGTCCATTTTGCCTGTTTTATTTTTTAACCAGGATGTTACACCTTTAGTTGGGGTTCTGCTTTCAAAGGTTGTCTTCTAAAACAAAGGAAATTTTTTATGAAGGTGTTTCAGATAGAGAAGTGAAAACCAAACATGGTCAGCCACTGGCAAGGGTAGATGTTAAAGGATCACACTTATACCCTAGCACTCTGTATCTGTATTACTCCTAGAGCAGGTCATAGTAGAGTCAGTAATTATCCCCATTTTACATACTGAAATTGAATTGTGATGACATTTTTCAAGGAAAATTAAAACCTTGAGCAGTGAAAACCTGTGTATCTTCATAAGTATTTATACTTGTCTAAGCACTCTTAGGCCAGTCCACGGCAGTGAATTCATAATTCTGATGAAAGCGAATCTTTTAAAGCCAATGTACATAGAAATGTAGCCAACATGAGCAGCCAACATGACCACCATTTTTAGTGCAAAAATTATTCAAAATCTGGGCCATTAATGTCTGCCTGTTTAATCATATGCCTTTTACCTGGGTCTTAACATAAGTGTACAGGGAAGAATTCAGACTGCGTGCTGTCCAAATTAAATTCTAAAAGCCAGGAAATTCATCATTCTGACATCTCTTTGCAGATGCATAATATGGGTTGAATTATCTCTCGAAATGTGTCTTGTTTACAAGAGGAATACATTTAGCAGATCATGTTAACTAGAAATGATACCTGTGTATGGTCTTTAATAATGTGTCTCTTTTTAAATATAAAATCAAGGCACAGTTTTCCCAAATTGCAAGAATTGCTATTTCCCTTATTACCTATATTTTGTATTTTGAAGCTTTCTCTTAAACAGGTTGTATATTTTTCTGTGTATTTTTTCAGAATCCATTATTTTTTGCTATGTATTTTCTAGGGTTACAGATGTGATGCATTAAAAATGGAGACATTGGGAAAATTTTTGAAAAGAGACACTCCCTACTATTAAGATATTTTGTAGTTAATATTTTGTATTAAGTCTCTTACTTGTAGGAGGTGTGTCCTTTTTAAGAATACCTCAAAAGCATAGTTTGAAATATTGAGAACTTATTTAGTACTCCATTTTAAGATTTTTTTGTGAAAGATTTTATGTAATGAACAAATAGATTATGTGACCCATAAGTAAAAATTTCCAGTTACATCTCTAAAATCTTTTCTTCTTGTAGAATTTCAGTGTTACCAAATAAGTAAAGAGTGTAAGTTTACCTTGGACCTCATTGTTCTAAATAAAGTCTTGTAATAATAGATGCATTTGAGCAGCATAGCTTCTAAATGGAAAGTCGTGTCATTATTTGCAAGAGAATTAATGGCATCAGAGAAAATATACATATTAGGAATGGAAAACTCATTCACGAAAAAAACAAAATCATGGAAATGACAGAATTAAGTCCTAGGAATACTCAAATTTGTCTTTAAACAGTACCTTCTCTCATGTGGTCCCTTATTCTCATTAGGCCAAGAATATAGACCTGAGGAACAAGTGTACATTTCTTGAATTTCTTTGGTCAGAACCTTTTTTGAACTTTTCTGAGCATCTCAACATATGCATGTTCCATAGATCCTACTTCGCAAGGCAGTGTGTTAGATTACTCGTGTAGCCTCTACTCAAGGCTTCAATTTGGCAAACCAAAAATTTGCTTTTGCCAACATGTAGATACAAAGGGCTAAATAAAGCAATGATGTAATACACTCTGGATTTTACAAATGTTCATATCGAAGTTGTCTGAGTTATCTCTTCTCTCTTTCAGGTGTTTCATCCCAAACATCTATGCAGCTCTGTTCACTGCAGCTCTTGTTCCTTTAATGTGCCTTGTGGTGGTATTTGTGGTATTCATCCACGCCTACCAGGTGAAGCCACAGTGGAAAGCATATGATGACGTCTTCAGAGGAAGAACAAATGCTGCAGGTCAGGAAGGAACTATATTTATACTTTGGTGATGGGAACTTTTTAATTATGGGAAAATGTCACTGAATATTTTTTATCAAAAAAGAAAAAAAAATGAAGTTAGACTCAGCTTTTAGCTCTGAGCCTTAAGTGAAGCTGTTGCTTTCCAATTTCTCCTGTATCTTGTTACTTCCTGACATCTCTCCTCCTTTAGGGCTCCGCTGGTTCTATTGCTGGTTCCAGTTTTGTCCTTAAGATAGTAATGTTCCAGTAAATGCATCATAGTCTTTGAGAGCTGCTTCCCAAAGCTTCCTTCAACCTAAGCAGTAACAACCAGTATTCAACCTGGAGAAATCTATTCATCTCGTTCAGAATCTAAGAATTCATCACAAACAAACCTCTGTAATACTCAGGGGTGCTGTATTTTGCATGTGGAGTTCTCATTGTGCTGACAGATGTTTAAAAACATATGTGATCTGACAGCTTCATAAGTGGCTACACATGTCTGGTTATTTAAACATGCAAGTCTTTCCAGCTCAAATTGGCTTTCACTGCAGCTCATTTTTTCCTTTTGAATCATACTTAGCACAGGTTTTATGATCTGATTCTTTTTTGTTGTTGTTAGATTAGAGTCTCTTAGGAATTTTCTTAACTAGGAATAATAACCACATACCTACGTACAGAAAATTCACTCAAAAATGATGTGAGTGATTGAGGTATTAGGGAGAATCTTATAAGCAGGGCGTGTGGGATCCCTCTTGAACCAGTGAAGAAGAGGAGTCTCTTTTTTTCCTAAACTTTGACAAATCTAAAGCCAAATGAATTGAGTGAGAGGAATTCTTCACACTTATGTGCTTCTCAAAGTTTAAGCAAGATATCATATAGAAAGTCCCTAGAATAGTGTCTAATATGTTCTTAGGGGCTCAATAGATATTGTCACTTATAGGATAATAAAAGGAGTCACTCTAATGTGATAAGAAAAGCCTCTGGCTCCTGAGCTGGATCAAGGAAGATGTAAAAAGATTTTCCTCATGGTGTAAAAAGAAGGAATGTTTTATATTTTTTCATGGGGTCATTTATAGAATAGCTGTATCTAGATGCCTTTTCTGTATTCTCTTTCATTTAGAGTGCAACCATTGTGTAGGCAGAAATATTGTTTAAGCTTATGGTTAATCTTCAGTTCATCAATTGAAAAATTAATGTACAAATTCTCCTTTTTCATGGGACATAGAATTTTTTCATAAACTATGCTTTTATTTAACTTGGAATTCATTTTATTATAATTCATATCCTTAAGGAAAGAGTTGTTAGTTTCTCTCCCCAAATGACAAGATACATTTTGCTTTCTTTGTGCCTAAATCACTCCTATACATTTCGGGTGTGATCCAACCTGGACAAAATAGATAAACAATACTTTGATTATTTGAAAAACATAGCCCTTAGACATTAAACAACATGACATTAAATGTCCCAGCAGCACTCTTACATGTCATCTAGGGAAATCTCTCTTACAATGAAATATTAATAGAAATTACGCTCTATTATAGCTTTTAAAATAAAAAATATTTATGTTATTTCTAATTCCCCTATTCCCATAACAAATCATTCTAATAATGATTACTTCATACATGGACTTATAATATTTTCCTCACTGGTCACTAGTTCAAATCTTTTTCTTCTCCATTTTCTCAGATGTCTATATTTCAAAAATGTAAAAGGTATCACCTCACTCTCCATCGTTACAGTCATTCAGGCTTTTTAGTCCATGATGTAAGGGTCTCCACAGTCCACCCCAGCCCCCAACCTAGTTACTATTTATCAGTGTATTTATTCTTTCCTAAATTTGCCTGATACAGTCATCTTTATTCATGTAAAGAACACTCTACTTCGAACTCCCCATATGAATTTATAAAACCCATGTGTTTATTAGAAGTGATATGGGAAAAGGTGGATGAGAGAGAGGTAGAAAGGGCATATCACCATCCCATAATCTTCATGAGTTCCCCAAAACTGTTCAACATAAATCCATAATCTAAGTAAAAATTGTGTGAGATAAAAATAGTTTCCCTAGACCCCACTTCCAACAAGATACTAATTCTTTTAAAGAATGCCGGAAGCTGTATGCTTTCTCTTCTACAAAGCCTTTGGAATTGCCTCTTTACAGAACCACACCACTGCTCATTTCTTCATCTATGCCTTTAAAACACTTTATCCTCACAGTCATTTGAGAACTTATTGTAGAATGGCATGATGACTTTTTTTGGTGTATGTGGCAGATTTCTTTAATAAATAATAAATTCCTTGAGGGCAAGCACCATTTATTATTCATATACAGTGCCCAGTGGGTAGGCAAGAACATTATTAATATTTGTTGGATAAATAAATTAGTAATCAACAATGTACTACAAAATCTTATAGAAATGAATACTTAAGCTAATTATAGCATTAAAAGAAGATGAATGTTATATCATCAAAAGTAGAAATTAAAGGAGTTATCTCATTGACCTGTTTGTTAGGTATCCTTTTGAAGGTTATTATTATTAAAGTTGTACTTTTCCATGACTTCTATGATTTCTAAAACTATGTGCTCACTTTGACTTCTCACCAATCTTTTATATTTTATTTGAAACCCACTATAACTTAGCTCCACTTGACTAAGCTCTGTTTGCCTTGAGATTAGAAATTCTGGGGAAAAAAGAATATTGCATAGTCTATCAAATAGCATTTGATACTCTCTTTGAATCTTTCTGCTAAAATTCCATTGCATTGACCTAAAAAATATTTAGTCAAGTTGGCACTGTAAATTCATATTTTGCCTACTTCCCTGCTCCATATGCATAGCAGTTAAAGATGATCTATAACAAGAGAAAATTTGAAAGATGAACATTTCTGTGTATCAGCAATAGAGCAAGAACACAAAGTAGTAAGCTGAGCCAAAGCCATGAGCCTAATGTTTTCTGGGTTACAGGATGGTGGGTGCAGGAGTCTCTCAACTATTATTGTGGTGAACTGGGAACTAACAGGTCCCATCCAAGACAAATAGACTGGAGCAATAGCATCAGCATTAAAGGAGTCTGTAAAAGAGCTATCACAGGAGCTTGGGATTTGGATTATAGAAATCTGGGAGCCCAAGGAGAAAGTAAGCAATGCATCTTATTATGTACCTGAGTCAAGCTCTCCAGACTTTTCAGACTGTATCTCTTGTATTCATATGTTGCCATGGGGTCAGGAGGCCCAAAACATCAAACTAGTTCTTTTTAGACAGCACAGATAAGTGGAGGCAACCACAAAACCATTAGACAAGAAAAGGTAGCCAGAGACAGAGACAGACAAAAAGAGAGACAGAGAACAAGCAAAGAATCAGATGTATTCTATTCAAGATTAGCTGCAATATAAAAATCCCAAACATTGGAGGGACAGCCCTTAAAATCAATAATCAAAAGATAAATTTATCTAGAGAAAAATTTTAAAATAGAATAAATTATAAATAACTTTGAACAAGTATGTTAGGGTACTCAAAAATATAAAGGAGAAATTATCAAACTATGTGCCTAGTAACCACTCACCTGTTTCTCCATTTTATCTATTTTTAATAGCTTTATTGAGATATAATTTACATGCTATGAAGTTAACCTGTTTAAATTGTACAGTTCAGTGGCCTTTCATATTTATATAATTGTGTAACTGTCGCCATAATCTAATTTTAGAACATATTCATCATCCCAAAAAGAATCCCATACCCATTAGCAGTCATTCTTCATTCTTCACTTCTCTGATCCCTGGGTAACCACTAATCAACTTTTTGCTATAAATTTGTCTATTCTGGACATTTCATATAATGAGATCATAGCATGTATGGTCTTTGGTGTCTGACTTTTTTCACTTAGCATGTCTTCAGTGTTCCTCCCATAGTACAGCATATATCAGTGCGTAATTTCTTTTTTTTTTTTTTAATTAAATTAACTGGGGTGACATTATTGTCAAATAATATTTTACTGTATAGGTATACCATTTTTGCTTATCCATTCATCAGGTGATGGACATTTGGATTATTTTCACCTTTGGCTATTATAAAGAATCCTGCTCTGGATATTTAGATACAAGTTTTTGTAGTGACATAAATTAAATAAATAAATAACATAAGTAAATAAAACATATGCTTTATATTTCTCTTGAATATATACCTAGTGGTGGAATTACTGGGTCATATGGTAGCTGTATGTTTAGCATTTTGAGGAACAGCCAAACTGGTTCCCTAAGTGATTGTACTAACCCGTTTTGCATGTGAAGGTTTCTTTGGAACCCAGCCACGTGCAGTTGTTGTATGTATTCTACGTCTGCTTTTGTAATACAAAGTTGAGTATGAGACCATGTGGCCTGCAAAACCCAGCATAGTTAATATCTGACCTTTCATAGAAAAAGTTTGATGACCAAAACAAATGTAAACAAATAAAATTTAAAGAGACATTGAAAGTGAGATCTTGTCAATGAAAAATATACTAATTACAAATTTAAATATCTTAATATTTAAGATAAACTCTAGATGAGACACAGAGAATTCGGAGTTATGAATTGGAATATAAAACTAGGATTGAGGAATTCACCAAGGAAACAAAAAAAGGAAAAATAGGAAAACAAAACTAAGAGATATGAAAATAGATTGTCAGAAAAAAAAAGAATATAGGGAATGGAGAAAAAGCAAGATTCGAAGAGATGATGGTTGAGAATTTTCTAGAATTAAAAATATTTAACATAACTATACATAAAATAGATATTTGCATTGTGAAAAAAAAAAAACTTGGGAGGAGGTGGAAGAATGCTGAAAACTCTAGTATATTAGCAAAATCTAAAGTACATTTCGAAAGTTTCCGTGTCTATTCTTGAAAATCTGGATAGTAAACAGCTTTTCTTTGCTTCTGATATTCTACATTGTTAATCTGCTTAGGAGTTCAGATTTCATGGTTCAAGCAGACATAACTAAGTTCTCTGAAAACCTGTTTCAAAGGCACCACACAGACTGTTACCCAGTCTCTTCACTTTCTTACGAGGAACCTGCACATTTTACACCCTACGTGATTTTAATACTTGAGAAGGAGGACAGTTCTAGTTTGTCTCAAGCCAACCCAGCCTAGTTCTCTGCAATTCCAAGCATTCAAAAGCAACCTTTTTTTCTAGGTAGCTGAGATGTTTTATAGCCTACTTGTATTTTGCCTTGCATTTTTAAATTAGATTAGCATTTTTAGATATATTATGAGAGATATATTCTCAAGTAATAAATCAAGAGTAGAAAATAAACCCTTTTTTTACAAAAGCTCAATTTCCTAGTTTTATAAATTATGCTAAATTTTGAGTGTTGTTGATCATTGTCAAGGGTTTTTGTTTGTTTATAAATCACTTTTAACAATGAGTATGATGTATTATGAGAAGGAAAGTTCAGTCTGTAGTTTCCTTATAACCAAGCTGTTTGTTTGTTTTTTATAACTAGAATGAATGATAAGATTGTATATTTACCTTAGAGTTTTAGATTTGGTAAACAGATGTGAGTAGTTAACACTAGCATCACCTGTTTGAATAACTGAAGGTCTTGCATCAATTTTTTGTGAGGCCTGGATTCTTCCATATATCTGCAGAACTGTTCTCCAAACTAATCACTATCGTACAGATTAGATGTACCTGACAACAGGAGCAATTTTAAATCACACTTGTGTATTGGTTATGACTGCTAATCATCAATCCCGTTATGACTCTATATTTTGAATGACGTTTTTTATCCCTTAATTTAAGAGTTTAAATAAACTCAGTGAACTCTGAAAGAAAGAAAAAAAATGGATGAAAAGAGAAAGAGCTGATAATAAATAAAATACACTCTGTGCTGTAGTTTCCCAATGATGGTCACTGTCAGTCCCTTCCCTTTCTGAGCTTGGCCTGGGATAGCCATGGCAGCTTGGCCTCTGTGCCTTTTTCGCAGCCTGACTGCTATCAACCAACTTTTCGAAGGTCAGTGGTTCCTGATAAGAATCACTGACCTCCTCCTCTCTTCAGCATGGTGAATGAATGTGCAGTGAGGATGAGTCAAGATAAAGATAGGTTTCCTGAACTAGATTTCAATGTCTCAAACAGCATTTTAAACAAAGCCTGTAATTTTAGGGTTTGGTTTTGATCTCTGGCAATGATAAGCTTGTCACTCCTTAGAGGCTCATTAGAATTTACTGGCTCCTTTCTGATTCATCAGCCAATTTTTATGTGAGGAATAATTCATGGTTCAAGGAAGGAAAATTAATTTGAACAAAAAGGGGATGTAGGTGGTTACAAATCCCTTGCTTATATAAACCCCACATGTATGTTTCAGTATAATAGATTAAAATGTAAAGGAGGCTTGATTCAACTGGCCATGTTCAACATGAATCTGAGGTATTTAGAATTTACTTAATGGCTACTTCTCTGCTTGGGAACATTTTTGAGAATGAGTGCTTCCATTCTTCTGAGGTTCCATCTCTCCACATTTATAGTGGAAATAAAAGTAATATAAGTCAAGATTCCCCTGCTATTATGAAAGTCACCGAGAACTTGTTAAAATGAATATTACAAAGTATCATCTCTTACATCCTAAAGTTGAGTGACTTTGTTTCTCCTGACATTTAAAAAATTTCCAATATTGTTCAAAGAAGCTCGATGAAATCCAAAGAAAAAAGAGGAAAGAGAAGAGCTACTGGCAAATGACATAGACTCTGTGTTGTATTCTCCAAAGATGACCACCATCAGTTGGTTCCCGCCTGTTGTGTGTGTGCTACTTCTCATATAATGCGGTGGAGTCTGTTTCCTCACCCTTTAAATCTGGACTGGCTTTGGACTTGCTTAGACGAATATAATATGATAGAATCGATGCTGTTCTATAATGAGTATAGCCTTTAAGAGAACTAGAAGTTTCAGCTTCTTTTCTTTTGGAAGCCAACTAACATGTAAAAAGTCCAGTTACCCCAAGACCACCATGATGTTTGAAACCCAAGCTAGTCTAGTGGAGTGGCCATGGGGTGACATGGTTGGCCATCGTTCATTTGTTTCAGGCACTCCAGCTCTGATCCCAGACATGTGAGTGAAGGAGGCTTCTTATAGATTCTAGCCTCGGTAGATACCACACAGAGCAGAAAAACCACAACTCAGACTATAGGATTGTGAAAAATAATAAATTATTTTAAGCCACTAAGTTTTGTTGTTGTTTACTATGTAGCAATCAGTAGCTGAAACCCTCTGGTTCTAGTATTTTTATTATTCTCACATCAAAATTATAAGGATGTCATTGTCATTTTAAGTATAATTGCTTGCAGAAACATGAGGTTTATAAGTAAAAATGAGAAAACAACATGATTTTTTTCCTAAAGCAAAATTGAGGCTTCCGTTAAAGCAAAGCAAAAGTAATCTTACCTAGTAATTGTATGTGCTTGAATTGGATCCAGAATGACCAATATAACAGGTTTTATAAGTCCTTGGCAGTAAGCTGGTTGTTTGCAGTCTACTATCAGTTCCACTGCTGGAAAAAAAATTAAAAAAAACAAAAAAAAACAATGCCTAGAGATCTAAAGAACACTCCAGAGTGTCTCATTAGACAATGAACAATCTCTTCCACTTGAGCTTGAAAAATCTTGGTGAACACAGTTCAGTCTTCCCACATTTCAACAACAATGGTGGGAGAAATTCAAAATATTTAAAGAAACATTATGGATGCTCATCCTCTGCTTAGATTCATACCTATGATCTCAGTCTTCAAAAATTCATATCAGAAATCTTTGAGCCTGAAAGATGATGTGTAGTCAGTCATTTAGTGTTCGTATTCCTCATTATTATTTTCAAAAACATTTGGGATCTGATAATTCGTATTGAAAACTAACATCAGGAGTTAGTTTCATAAAGTTTAGAACATCCAGATAAAAAGTATTATAAAAATCTATTTATTAAAATTACTTTCTATAAAAATAAAATCATAGAGTTGAGAGGAAGCTTAAATTTCTTTAAACTTCTGACTTACACATGTAACCAAAGAAGAAAATGGACTGATAATTTGTGGCAGAGCTCGGTCCTTTTAGAACTCAAGTTTCCTGAATATCTTTATCCCCATGAACTAGCTTTCACCTAGTCTCTGATGAGAGTAAGGATAGTTCTCTACTTAGTCTGTTTCAGTACTAAACTGTTAAATTCAATTTATGTTTGTTTTCTAGGGCATAGAACATGCATATGTTAGGGTTGGAAGAAAGAATAAAGGGCTGGAATGCACATAGTGGCAGCTGTGTATATAACTGGGCCCTGGTAGCCGTGATTTTCATCAGCACCACTGCCGATTAAAACTCGCCATGTGCCTGACCCTGTGCTAACCATTTTGTGTGTATTGTCTCTGCTTTTATAAGAACCCTATGAAGCAGGAATTATTATTCCTATACTAGGATAAGAACATTGAATAGAAAAGTGGCCAAGTTTGTAGTAGGGATTAGAACCACAGGTGACTCTCAAGCTCTCCAGAGCTGCCATCATTGCTTGCACCAATGCCATTTTGTTATGCAAACTTTCATCAAGAAAAATGACATGTCAACATTCAACCTAAAGAACTCTAATTCTATACAAGTGTTATTAGACTCCTTTTCTCAGAAGGAATTTGAAGCAATCTGGGCTGGCAAATTATTCCTTCATCATCTGATTTCCAAGAAGGGCTGCCCCCTCTCATTATGGTACTGAAACATCCCTAGTTTTCCTCATTATTTTCATATGTAGTGTAGGCATCAAATAATACTTTATAGAGCTGTTTGAAAGATTAAATGTTAATTCATATAAAGTCTTTAGTATACTTTCTGGAGCATATAAGTACTCAGTATATGTTGGAATTTCTATTAGCATAAATCTTTAATATGTAATTGGTTCAGAATACAGTCAGATGCAAAACTCCTTTGTCCTTTATACTCCTTAAATGTCTCAGATATGTCTCCCTCTTTATTCATAATCATGCCTGCTGTATTAACCAGTTTGAACTGCCACAACAAAATACTATAAAGTGGGTGTCTTAAACTGAAACTTATTCCTCACAGTTCTGGAGGCAGAGAAGTCCCACAATCTGGTAGCCAGCCAATTCAGTTTCTAACGAGGGCCCTCTTCCTGACTTGCAGATGGCTATTTTCTGGCTGTGCCCTCACATGGGAGACAGAGAGGGCAGGGGATGGAGAGTGTCAGTTCTCTCATGTCTCTTTTTATAAAGGTATTCATTCCACCATGAGGACTCCACTCTTGTGACCTAATCAATTGCCAAAGTCCCCATCTCCAAGTATCCTCTTTCTTTCTTTAGCCATACAGAGCTAATGCTGTTGTCTAAAAGTGACATGATTTCTGATGACTTAAATAACATAACTGAATTCACTCTCACTTGCTGAGTTAATCAATAACTTTATGATCAGGGAGGAAAGGAAATGGAATTGAAAGTAATTTCCATCTTGATACCCACCATGAATAAGCTTCAGTGGGGTGTTAGAAGATATGGTCAGTGTGGTGAACATTTAAAGCCAGTAACTGAGAGCATCACAGTAGCATTGTTTGCAAGGTATGCTGCACACTCTTTGACCTTCAGTGCACTTGGCTTCTCTTATTGATGTATTTATACCATTGCCATGCCTCAGTTAGACCCAGAGAATCAATAAAAATTTCCCAGTTGTTTATAATTTTTGTACATAGGCAAAGTGACTTCCCCATATATTTCCTTGTCAGTTGTTATCCAAATTAATAAAAAGTTTTAATTTTCCTGGTATACTCTACTCTTTTAAAAGCCTTTCTCCTTCTTCAATCCTTCTTTATTTATCCTAGAAAAATTACTGATACTTTCTACTCCTTTGACACCTACACAAAACAGTTGTTCATGTTTATTCCTTTGAACTAAGAGCACATTCTTTTTTTTAATGGATATCTGAAGTCTTCCATTTAACTCCCAGCTGATGAAAATTTGTATTCAGACAGTTTCTGAAGAACGTATATAAAACATGATTAGAAAGTAGAAAAATCAGCTTTTTAAAGCTGTCTCACAGTATGTGCGACATTGAATAAACTATATTTCCTCTTTGATATGGTCTATGAGCCATCATTGTTGCTCAGAGTGATGCTATAATACACTATAGCTCTCTCTAATCAGCCAATACCCAAGTTCTTGGGTATAAATTCCATTCTTGATTTGTAACTTTTTTCATGTGTTAATTATTGCCACTCATATTTCTTTCTAGATACTTTTCAATTTATGATTCAGTGCCTACACAGTTCTTTTCTTAAAAAAAAAAGTAGTCACAAAATAATAGTTGATCACATTTTAATTAATCAACTGGTACAATGTTAAAGAGAAGATCCAGAAATAAAGGAAAGCAAGATTGCTAGGACTAGGAAAATAGGAAGTGGGGACAAGTAACCTGGGAAATTAGCCGTTGTATCATAAATTTCCCTAAAAATGTATACTTGGCACATTGACTATGATCATAATGCCATACTTAATATTTCACATATTATAAAAATGAGAAAGTTGAGAGAAAGGAAATGACATTTTTACGTTGTTTCCTTTCTGAAGAAAAGTGCACCATGTTGAAGGTGAAGATCTTTTCACAAAAGTACTCATTCATTTGCCTTATCATAACTGAAATGGCCTGCCTCATAAAATATCATTTTCCTTATAACCAGTTGCAAAAGGCCACTCCTTCCAACTAACAAGATGTCAAAAATATTTTCATTCTTTCCTGTACTTCAAGGTCACTATGTCCCTGATTAATAAGTTTTTCTCTTTTTAAATCTGTGCTTTTTGCTTACACCACCCTTTTCTTATTCATGTTACTATGATTACCATTTCATGATATCCTCCCTTTCATAGGTCACCTTTTCCCTCTGCACATCTCTTTCTGAGGACAACCTCTTCCTGTCATCCTCTCTCTGCTCCTTACTCCTACTTGTTCTTTATTCTCATGTGACCTCCCTTCCCTTCATCCTGTGGTTGGATGGTCCAAGGATGTTATCACTAGCTCCCTTGATTTCCTCACCAATTTGCCTCTCTCCTTAAGTAATTTTGGCAATCATCAATTCTATCTATGCCACGTACTTTTCTTTTACCAGCCTATTTATTCTAAGTAACGTTAAACTGGGCCATCTTTGGTTCTTAGAAATCCTTTGGATTATCTTTAATTGATTCTTAAATAATATTTGAAACAGATTCCACTGCCTTTAAGACTTGTGTGTAATACCTTTTATTCTCGTTCTATACAATTATGAAAACAACATGATGTTACCTCACTCAACTTTCCTTATTTTTATATGATCATTTCTCTTTCCTCCCATTTTAGATAAAGAGGTGAATAACTTAGTCTCAAAAGAGCCAACCCTCTCAGTTGTGCCCTCATCAATTTTTTCTTCTTTTGGAACTTATTTCATTCAATTTTCCAGAATTTCTGTAAATCTTAAATATCTCTTGTCTCCTCTGTGTCTTTCCCCTCCATCTAAAAACATGTTTCACTTTCACTGCCTTAAATTTCTTAGCCATAATGCATCTGCCTTATCACTGCCGCTCTCCTTCACCAGCAAACTTCTTGAATAGTAGGCCATATGAGCTACCTACACTCATCTTTTGTTCACTGCTAAGCCTTAAGAGTATCTTGTTTATTCTCTTTCACTCATCACCTGTAACTTTGGACATCAGATCTCCTGACCTCTTCCCTCATGTCCTTATACTTAAACTCAATCAGTACCCTTCCGCAAATAGTCTATCTCACTTGGTTTTCATGATACTCTCTTTTAATTTTTCTGCTCAATCCCAGGCCATGTCTCATTATTCTTCTGACTCATAACTCTAGAGTATATGTGTTTTTCAGGGGTTGCCTATATACCTTTTTCAAATCATAGTGGTAATTTTCAAATCTATCAACTTGAGCCTGACTTCTCCTCACAACTTCTGTATCCTCTTCCTGAAAATAATACCTTATCCTCCGAAAGTACAAAAATTGTCATCGACTTTACCCTTCTGCCTGTCCCAATTGCTCCAATTTCTGTTATTATTATTCTACTTTCTTCCTTTCTTCCTCTTAACCCTTTTCTTATTTTCCTAACCTGGAAGCCAGTGTCATTTCTTTTACTACACAGTCAGAGACCTCAGTAGTTGTCTAAACTCACTGAACATCAAAATCACACCTTCAGAAATTACAATATGATGAGTCCCTCTACAGATACTGATTTAGAATCTCCAGTGATGAAGTCTCAATATCTGTATAGTTTTCAAGTTTCTCATTTTGATTTAGAGGTACTACGGTAGGTTCTACCTCTGTAGTATATTTTTTTGTCCATTCCCTTCTTCCCATTGTGGGAACCAGTCCTCTGCCATTCCCTTGCCTCAAACCTTCATTACCTTTGATCACTTCGATCACTGCAGTAGTTACCTAACTGGTATCCCTGTCTACAGCATTCTCTCCACCAGTCTATTTACTATTCTGTGAGATTAAGCTCTGTTTCGATTAGGCCATACCTATTCTTAGAAATTTTAAATGGCTCTTCATTTTCTTTAAAATGATTTTGCTTACCCTGTCCCTCAAGATACATTTCTGACCTAGTGCTACAGATATTCTTCTCACTGTTTACCTTCATGGACCTTTAACTTCGGTCAAAAGGAATCATTTACACTGATTTGTGCATTTGCCTTTTTGCCTCTCTTTATGCTGTCCCCACTACCTTAAACTCAAAATTTATAGGTTCCGATATTCAAGGCCCAGATGAAATTTTTTCTTTTTCACAAAGCCCTCCCTGATACCATTGATAAGAACTAACTATTGCTTTTCCTGAATTTTTATAAAACTTGATAGCTCTCTTTTAATATTTATCAACCTTTTATTATAATGTATGTATTATTTATATATATTATGTATATATGCATATACGTATGTATACATGTATATTTGAAAAAAATCCATATGCAGTGCTTTTACCTATCACATTTTATCTAATACATTTTTATGCTTGCTGATGAAATATGTTCTTGAATAACAAGCTGTAGCCAAAGTTTATATAAAACTGTCCTGAGTGTTCTGCATTTCAACCACTGAATCCTCTCAATCTTCAAAACCGTATTTGGGTGGCACTAATGTTATTCTCATTGTACAGAGGAGGAAATTGTGTCTCAAAGCAGTTAAGTAACTCACCAAGGTCACACAGCTAGTAAATGGCCCTCAAGTAATCTGGCTCAAGTCCATGCTCATAACCACTCTACTATTCTGCGTTTTTGATAATAACAAATCCCACTCAGGCAACTCCAATGCATGCTTTAAAAGAAAGATGTAAGTGGCTGAAGGCCCGTATTCAAAATAGACCTTTTTCTTTTCATTGAATTTGACAGAAGCAAATTATAAAATTTAGTATAAATAACCTTCAGGAAAGCAAATTATGTGATTTATAATTAATAAGTATCAACTTCAAGAAAAAAGTAGAAATTGAATCATAGGAAAGACAAAGTGTTGAAGAGCAATTTAAATTTCTGTTTGTACAGTATTATAAAGACAGTGTAAATCGGTGTGGTTGTAAACTAACAAGTAATTGAAATGAACAATATTCGATCCTTACACTTATTTAATTATACAGTTTTCAAGAAGTGTGGTGATTTCCTTTTCTCCATCATAACCCCCAACACACACACAATGCCAGAATATTTGTGAATAAATATTTAATCTATGGTTATGATAACTGTTATGGTTATGATAATCTATGGCTTTGCCACCATGAAAAAGAAATTTTCTTTGTTTTTCTTTTTTTTTTTTTTAACAAATGTGTTTCATAAACTTTGTATCAGAGTCAACTTCACATAGCTAAAAATATAAAAAGAAACAAACAAAATGTAGCTGGGTCTATATAGACTATTAAAGATGGAATTGAATAGTAAAAAGCTTCATTTACAGGGCTTGGAAAGCACAGTGACCAAAAATCTGTATGGCCACTCATTTATTAGTCTTACCTATTAATGCCAAATCCATGGTACCTAGAGTTAAATAAAATTCCAATATTCTCACTAAGAAGTAAAGAAGAAATGAAGGAAGGAAAAGAAGGAGGGAAGAGCGGAAAAAGAGTTTTGAGCCTGGGGCAAAATAAGCTGCAGTATCTACCTTACATTCATTATTATTGGACACCTGTGAAAGTGTAACCATGAACAATTAAAATCTCACAAATATTAAAGTCTACATATCAAATGACAAATACAGAAATAAAATTTTAAAGGTGTATTGTTGGGTCGTTGGGTATAAATCACTTTAATCAAATTAACTTACTCCCTAATATATAAATATTGTCTATGAGGATGTTACTGTTGTTTTTGGACAGCCCCCTTCTCCTTAGATCATCCACATGGCCTTCAGTCTTTCTTAACACAGAGATTTCTCTTTCTTTTCTTTGTAAGGGCTTAGTCTGAGGTTGTTAGTAAGAATGAGCAATAAGATATTCGTTTACTCCCACATGCATGAATATCCCTGCCACACCTGTGGGTACTGTGCCATTGCTTAAATGGATAATGATAAGCCTTTGAATTACAGAACTATCAGACCACTTTCTGGTCTGCTATTGTTATATATGCCTAAAAACAGCTCTGCAGGTAGGCTTGGTATTCATTTTCTCTAGTTACAAATATAATTAATAACATAGAGTAAATAATATACCCAAAGCTTTTGGAAAATATATACATAATACATAATGTTATTTTTTAAGACCAGACAATGCCCTGATAATCTGATAGCTGTTGGGAGAAGAAATTAATCACATTGATAGAGGAACCAAATAATTTAACTCAAGTAGATTTTTTTAGAATAGTGACATGGCAAAGAAAATAAAAACAAAAACAAGATAAAATTTTAAATTGGTATTACAGTTTTGCGATGTGATAGCTAGAGAACCAAAACAAGAAAGGAAGTAAGCATTCAGGTGAGCTGGCATTTATCCAGATTAAGGATTGAGGGTCTACCAGAAAACAGTTCTGGGAACTAACATATTTAACACACTATAAAAATATTCTCTTGCACACATAGAGTTATCTTTAGTGTTAATTTTTCTGAGACGTGTCAGAATTGACTCAAGACTTCACTTTTGAGCCTATTAAACCTTAATGATTGTACTGTGATGTCCCGTCAAACTATATGTGAAACATAACTGGCTATTTATGGTCAAATACATAGTAATCTAATGTCCAAAAATTATGAGGCCATATAGTAAGATGCAAAATAAAGATGTAGGCAGGTTGAAAGATGAATTGTACATTTTCATTGTATAATAAAACTAAGTGTGTTAGGAGCTGCTGTTAGGTGCCTGAGCACGCCTGGAGATGAGTGTTTTCAACTCTTTAAAGGCTGAGTAACTGGTGATATAGTTAGAAAACTAGGTTAAGCCAGCCTTCAGTTGGTTGACTTCATGTTTGTTTTAGAACGCTGATCTTCTAAAAACTTTTGTCCTAATGTCATTTTATAAAACATTTATGAAATGTGTAGAAAATTACTATGTTGGCTGTGAACACAAATGATAATTTTCATTCCCATAGTTCCAGGAAATTTTTTCCTCACAAAAAGAAAACAGACCTTTTAACCTTTTCCTTAACGAGCACAGACCTATATGACCCCCTCCCCCCAGTAGGATAGCATCTGGCAACTTTGAAGTACATGGTTCAAATGGAATTACTCTAATAACAGTTCATGCAAGATCCATGTGGGTATGTCTCATCTAACTTGATTATTCTCTTTAGATTCAAAATTATAGCCTGCAAATTGAAAATTACATATAGCTTTTGCAAGGCAAGACCATAATTCTAGCCTTGTACCGTTTTTTTCAATCCCAATAAATCACACTCAAAGTAGGCCTGACACTGGACTGTCCTTTAGCATCCAGGAAAGCCTTAAGTCAGCTGTTGACAAAGTACTGCTATTTAGGTTCTCAGCAGACTTTGAGTCTCCTCTGACAATTTGCTAGTTCTTCCTCTTGTGCCCTAGAAAATATACTCTAGGCCAGTACTGACTCTTCTATGCCTCCAGATCTAATATCTCAGCTGTACAGATCCTTCCAAATTATGCTTACCTTCTTCATATATCAGTAAGGGTCAGGGCAAATCCATTTAAGAAAGTAGATTTAGGCCTCTATTATAGTTATGTTTACTGTACCTACTTACAGTTAAGTTAGCCTATAATATCCTATTTCAACTACCTTCTGAAGAAGAGATTTACAAATTATAGACCACAACATAATAGTAAGTCTCATTGACAGCATTTTTAAGTGAGATGGGATGGGATAGAAGAGAGATGAATAGAATAGAGTAGAGTAGAATAGAAAATATGAAAAGGCAAAGAAGAACAATAGAAGACACTCAGAAGTCCATTTAAAATAGCTTTGTCATGTGGTTTTCAGTGACACTTTGAATGTGATGGAACTTAGAGTCTGTACACTGAAAGCAACCTTCCAAGTGAGATCTTCAGATCACATCAGGTAAACAGAAGGGTTCTGTAGCCAAAGAAGTTTGAGAAATTCAGGTACAGAAAAAGTCAAACATGTTTCTTTGTTACATGATATTTTAGTACTTAAATTATGCAAGAGACAGCTATCCAAAGCCATGAGCAATTGCCCTAATTTGACCAAAATGATGAGGATGAGGATGGTAGCAGGTAGGCCTTAGTGAGCATCTGCTTTGTTCCAGGCTTTATGTACGTGGTTACTGCCCCTGCTCCCAGCCCCACCTCATTTGGTGCAGTGTATGACAAAAAATCAACCATGAGGTAGACCTATGTGGATAATGGTGCTAGTACTCAGAAAGAAGAGAAAGCTTGAGAGGAAAGATATTAAATTCAGCTTTGGATAAACTGAGTTTGAGATGCTTTAGGGATCTCCAGGCCTGGAGGTCTGGAGCACAGGAGAGAGAGAGATGAATATTTGGAAATTGTTGGCCCTAAAGTGCTCATTGGAAGAAAGTGACTCTAGAGATTATGAATTTAGTAAGAATGGCTAAATCAAGTGAAGAACCTGACACATTAATGGAGAGCCGAGATATACAAAGTCTAGCCCCCTACAGCAAACATTTGCAACTGTGTCTAGAGACAGGAGCCACCGGACTTAAAGTGGGTTCCCTTGTCCAAATGGGTTTTTAAGAGCTCTTTGGGGGATATGCTTGAACTACTGAAACAAAAAGGAATTTTAAAATGGGAACCAATATAGGACTAGCAACTAAAGATTAGGGATGAAAGTTGTCCAAATGAGGCATGGAGTATTCTTTGCAATTTGCAGATCCCTTCCATACATTTGTTATCTGTTCTACTCACGGTATCCTAATGCTTACTTAGTACTTCTGTAAAATATATGCCCCCTTGTTATCCTCTGTGACTTTAGGTTTATTTGCTGAGAACATTGGTGGGTGACTCTGCATTGTGGGATTAGCGTTAACCCTTGTTAAGAAAGCTCAATACATTATTTTCTCACCAAGAAATAGGTCAAATCACTGAAACTTTTTTGCCTCCAAGTATCTATTAATTTCAGATAAAGAGCCATATTTTAGAAATAATGCCTTTTGATAACTTTTTTCAATTACCCTTTTCCTAATTTAAAATAATGCATACCTATTATTGGAAATAGACCCATAAATATCTTTAATTCACATTATTTCACAGTTGTTTCTTGTTTTATGTTGATGAGTTTGTTTTAGCAGCACGTCGAAATTGTTAGAATCATAAGGTCAGTGAGGTAAAATTAAAACAAGTACTTTAAAAGATTGTAAACACAGAATAAATTACAGCCTCATGTAAATGAAGTATGATTTCCATAATAAAGCTATTATTGTTGTTGCTGACGCATAGCAATAACCACTGAGGCTGCAATTACAAAGAAAAGAGATAATATAACACCATACTTTCTTAAAAAATGGCAATTAAGTTCTTGAAATCATATTTTCTACTAAAAAGTATATTTTATGTATTCTCAGTGGAATTTACTAATTCCTACAAGTAAATTTTTTTTAATGATAGTAGTACTAATAGACATATCCACTCACTGTTTTTTTTTACCTTTCCACAGTAATTCACTAAAACCTTTTCAGACTACTTTGTTTTTCACATTGGTGACTCCTTGCTAATTTATGTATTTTGAGGATTTGATTTTCTTTTTCCCCTGTAGTGCAACTTCATCTTGACACAAGCCTGCCTTTCTTGGCATAGTCTTTTATTTCTTAATTGTAATAAAATATTCTTAACATACAATTTATATTTTATTCATTTTTAAGTGTACAATTTTCTGGCAATTAATACAGTCATAATGTTGTGCAACCATCACCTCTATTCAATTTTCAGAAAATTTTTTATCATCCGAGCATATACTCTTTACTCATTAAACAATAATAACTCCCTCTTCCTTCCTCCTCACAACTCCTGTTGACCTCTATTTTACTGTCTCTATTAGTTTGAATATTCTAGGCATCTCATATAAATGGAATCATACAATATCTGTCCTTTGTGTCTGGTTTATTTTACTTAATGTGTCTTCAGGATTTATCTATGTTTAACATGTGTCAGAATTTATTCCTTTTTGAGGCTAATAGTCCACTATTCCATAAATATCCCATATCCCGTGATGGACACTAGATTTTTTTCATCTTTTGGCTACTAGGAGTAATGCTGCCATGAACATTGGAGTGTGTACAAGTCTCCATTTGAATCTCTGCTTCCTCTTGTTTTGAATATATATCTAAAAGTGGAATTGCCAGATTATATGGTAATTTTATGTTTAACTTTGTAGTATCACCTACTGTTTTCCACTATGCCATTTTACATCCCCACAGGCAATACACAAGCATTCTAATTTCTCCACATCTTTGCCAACATTTGTAATTTTTTCTAGTTTTTTGACAGTAGCTGTCTTAGTGGGTGTAAAGTGGAATCTCATTGTGGTTTTGACTTGCATTTCCCTAATGACTAATGATGTTGATGTGCTTATCGGTCATCTGTATGTCTTCTTTGGAGAAATGTCTATTCAGATTCTTTGCCCATTTTTGAATTGGATTGTTTGGTTTTTGTTGTTGAATTGTAGGAGTTCTCCAAATATTCTGATAGCATAGTCTTTTTTATAGACACCATTATTCCTTGGGCCAAATAATGTGTTTGGGGGGCTTTCTTTTTTTGAGAACATTGAAATGATTCTGTTTTCTGTTAACTAATTTATCTATAAACATAAGCTTCTAACATTGTCAATTATAAATGCATGCTTGACTTATTTGGACAACAGAAAAGTTACTAGTAGTTCATTGTATGTGAAATGTCAGCTTAGGAAATAGGAAACTAAAACGATTTATATTAAATGGAGCATTCATTTCCAAGTTGCCAAATGTAACTCATATTAGCTGTTAAACAACATGTCTCTTCCCACTTTCATCATTATCATTCACTCTCAACACCCCTCCCCCTTTTGGTTATTGTTACTTTAGGCCCAAAGAGGCTGAAAGGAGCCGCCTCAGGTAGATTAACCATAAAGCTGATGAAACTTAAGTTTCAGGACCTCTTACTTGCATGGGCCCATTTTAAGATCTTATACCTAATTACACTTTTGTTATTTTTATTTTTTAAAGAAGCCTCCCCAAGTTTTATAAACTTCAGGCCCACAAAATCCAGTTGTGCCTCTGGGTATGCTTCTTCTATCTGAAATTGAATCTTAATCATTGTTGAACTAGAAAACCAGCCTGGAGTCTGTTGTTCAGTATACCAAGCAAATTCTGACTGGCTCTTTTCTTTGCAGAGTTTCCAATCTGGGGTGCCAAAGTGCCACACTTCTCTACAGAGTTCCAGAAAAACATGGGCCATGGGTGTTTCTAGTCAGCCCTGGTTGTACTTTCTTGGCTTCTTTGCTAAGCTTGTCAGCACACAGTAGTTGTTTGGCTCTAGACACTTAGAGAAGCACGCAGGCCAATTTTTGAAAATTTGATGCCTAGTTGTTCAGGCAAAATATGCACATCCTTTTGTACTCTGCACAGAGCCATAAATAGAATTCTGTACTTACACAGTGGGAGCAAAGAATGCAGTTGCCAAACTTGAGCATAGCTTAGGCAGTTTTCTAAATATTAAGGTATCTCGTCAGAAGTAAAAATGCTTCTGAGAATGGCAGTTTTGCACTCCTTTTATGCATTTGGAATCAAAGGAGAAAACACAAGGAAGGTACATGAAATCCATTGGTAGTAGATTAAGGAGGTGTGTAAAGCAAAGTGGAGAAATCTCTAAGATTGGATAAAAGATACAATAGGAAAACACATACTTCATAGGTGGGTACAGATTAGTTAACATCTAACATTTACAGCACATAGAGATGGTATACAAACAAGATAAGGAGGGGCTCTGCGGTTTCATGCTCTGGTGGTCTTGTGCTCTCATGCCTGTTGGTTGTGCCTTTGAGAAGCTTAAAGAAGAAATAACTGACATTTCAGGAGCATGTCATCTTTGGTACATAAGAACATGGACAGAGCTACCTTAAGGTAAAGATGACCTTTACCAGGGAAACTGTAGGCCTCGGACATGACTCCCTGCCATGGCCTGCTATGTGTTTCCCCCCAAGCTTGCCAGGCTTATTAGGTAGCCCCGTTTCCATTCACAAAAGTGACACCACACAGATACTTATTCATTATAAAGGAAAATAGACTAATTTTACAATGGAGAATCTGCTCAGCCACTACTTTAATCAAGTGACCCAAATGAGCATCCTAACTAATGGGACAAATTGAGTTCCAGTGCTTCCTAAGAGAATGCTGTAAAAAGAACCCAGCATCACTTCTGTGATTTCTGCCAAAGTTTATAATCTGAATCACAAGTAAATATTAGAGAAATGCAAATTTAAGGATGATCTATGTGAAAAACTGACTGGTAATCTTTAAAAGTAGCAGGGTCGTCAAAGCCAAGGACACATAGGAGAACTGTTTGGGATTAAAGGAGACTACAGAAACATGTCATCCAGATCCTTCTGCTATAAAGGAAACTACTTGAACAATTGACAGATATTGAATGGGATCTGAGGATGGCAGTAACATTTCAGTGTTAGTGTCTTTGTAGAAAATACACTTTAAAGTATTACAGAGGGTGATGATGAATCAAGTCAGCAATTTTGAAATGGTTCAGGGAAAAAAACTTTGTTGTCATACCATACTTGCAACTCTTCTGTAAATCTGAAATTGTTTCAAAATAAAATTTTAAAATTGCTACAATTGTATTTAATTGTTCAAATATCCCTAGTACATGGAGAGTTTAGATGTTAATTGATGTTGGCGGGTATATATGGACTTTCAGGTCTGTTGACAGTTTGAAAATGTGTTTATTTACAGTTGCTAAAATCGGACTTACTTTCCAAATCTTATATAATTTGTCATTCAAATATTAAAATCTCCATATTTAAGGTTATTATTCAAAAATTCCAAAATCAAAAACAGGTACGAAGGGCAATGAAATCCCTTGGCCCTGAGGAAATCTTTTCTGAAACCTATTGAAACAAATTACATGAAAAAATGATAGGTAGAATAAACTTAGTGTTGACAGTAGTGAATCTATCACTTTATCACTGCTCTTAACCCTAGCTATAAGGTTTGGGATCATCTCAGTCACAAAAGAGAGATGAATATACACTTTTACATCACATACAAACAAGTTTTTATATCACTTTCACATGAAAATGTCAAGTTGGGCTACAGTAATTTCAGGAGCACACTGATGCCTGCCTGGAATTTTCTAGAGCAGCAGTTTTAAGATTTACCTGGGCTTCAAAAGTGATTGCATCTCCGTAGTTGTTCGTGGCACTTCCAGAACAGTCCAGCAGGTGGTAGTGTAGGAGAGGATCCGCTATTCTTCCCCATCCCCCTGCCTAACAGCAAAAACAGAATGTGGACTCAGCAATATGCCTATTCTTCTCTGGCCTAAGAATGGAGTTTCCAAGGTTGTTCTTTCAAAATAGGTACTTAGGCATAGAGAATATCGTAAGATAGAAGCCAAAAATATTTTTTGTGTGTATATTTTATATTTATGACTATGCAGTATTCTGAAGCTCAATTTTTCTTTTTTTTTTTTTCTTTTATGATTTCTAGAAATTCCACTGGTTTTATATCTCTTTGCCCTGATTTCTGTGACATGGCTTTGGGGAGGCCTACACATGGCTTACAGACACTTCTGGATGTTGGTACTCTTTGTCATTTTTAACAGTCTGCAGGTAAGCCTTACTATTTGGTTATTGACAGCACACATGTATGCTCATGAATAAACACATGGCATGGAATTTCAATGTAAAGGAATCAAGTGTCCGCACATAGGTGAATTTGTATGTATAATAACATCACGCAGAGATGTAAAATAAAATGACAGGGATTAAATCTTTAACACCTGAAATATGGCTGGGCTTCTAGCTTGATGATTACACAGATAGAGAAGATACAAAGTATGTACCCTCCTTTATTTTGAGAACTTCTAAGTAATTTCCAAAACAATTTTTTGTTAAGCAAGATTGATGTTTATAAACTTTGCAGGTGGCAGCCATGGAGGACCTGTGCTCATATTTGGATTATGGCTATGTCTAGAAATTAGCTCAATTGAAGAGAAAAATAGATAGCAATTTTCAGGCAGTCCCCTCTTAAGTCTAGTGCTTGGTGAAATGAGTGTTTTGGTTCTCTAAAAAATGATTGACATCCTCTAAGTCTGGCAGTGCCTAACTTAAATTAGTTTTCTGAGCATGCTTCATAGCACAACTACAAATTAAATAGCTATAGCAAAAATTAAAGCTGACTTTTTTAGTGCTTTTGTTAAATGGAAAAAAAGTTGCATCCTGAAATTAACAAATGGAACAAATGAATTCATTTTCCTTATTTTCCAAAGTGAAAAGTTCTATTCTAGACTAAAATAATTTCTTGAATTTATCAAGGTATCTCTCAACAGTAAAGACTGTTAATGAAAGAGAACCAGGGAAAGGTATTTGGACTTGCTGGTAAAAACAAAACAAAACAAAACAAAAACAGTACCTAATTCTATCAAGCATGGCAGAGAAGATACATAGGCTGAGAACTGAGGAGCAGTGTGGTCTAGTGTAGTGGTTCCCCAACTGTAGAGTGCATCGGAATCATGTGAAGGGCTTGTTGAAACAGAGTGTTGGGCCCCACATCCAGTTTCTGATACAGTAAATCAGGGTGTTATCTGAAAATCTGCATATCTAACAAGTTCCTAAATGATGCTGACACAGCTGGTCTAGGGACCGCAGTCTGAGACCCACTGGTATAGTAGAGCATGATCCTAACTCCACCAGCCTCCTATCTGGTTGACTTCAGCTGAGTCATGGATACTTACTCAATTTAACTTTCTTTGTCTGTAAATGGGAATAAAATACTATTTAGGATTATAGTGTGATTTAATTAAATGGTATAATGCATGTAAAGCAATTGTACCATACCTCATACATAAAGAATAGTTATTTTCATTATTCAAGAAGTTTAATGGAGAATGCAAGGAGAGAGAAAATAATATCTTAGGAAGATTGGTTGGTTGGTTGGTTGGTTGAAAGGAGATTTTGTTTGTTTGTTGCTTGTTGCAAAAAGAACCAAGAAAGAAAGAGAAACTGACAACTGGAGGAAAGACCCATTGCCATGCCAAGACCATGGATAGGGTGGGAATAACAGAAGTTATAGAAGACTTACCTGAGGGAGGAGCAGAGATGTTTCTTTCTCTAGGGTTAGGGAAAAAACGAAGCATGAGTGAATAAGAAACAACTATTCTGGAGCTGAAAGTGTGGAAATTTGGAATTTACATCTAATGCCCTCTCTTTTCTCTGAAAGTCAGCAAGCAAGCACTCTCTTGAGATGAATGAGTTGAAAGCTTGAGATAAAATTAGTAAAAGGTATGGAATAATTTCTAAGCAGAAAGTGAATGGAAGTGAAGGAAGATAGTTAAGAAGTGGACTGCTTAGAGAGACATTGGTGGGATTCAATGGACGTTGGAAACCTGAAATCTGTAACTGACCCAGTCAGCAATAATTAAATAAATTTAAACCTTAAAATTAAAATGTAACCTATCAAGCCACATACACAGGAAAAAGTCTATTGAGCTCTTACGGGAGTTAATAAAGGGGGACTGTTGAGCATTAATTATATTTTGTTGGGAGACATAAAAGAAATTGTTATGGTTTCTTTGAGGAACTTGATACAAGCTAAGTATAAGTAAAAACTAAAAGTATTTCAAACTTTTGTTTAATAAGCTAAATTCCATCTTGGTGGCCCTATTCAAGCAATGACTATTTGTATCTTTCTTGCCTGGGATTTGGCACACTGGCACACTTCTGGTACCAGTACTCAGGGAATCAGTCCTTAAAAGAATGCCTATTAAGAAACACTTGGAAAATATGATTCCTCTAGGATTTGTTGGGTTCATTTAAGACAGGACTACCTCATATCTTCAACTGGGGCATTTCCATGGAATATGGCTGTATAGTAGTAAGTTCTTCAAAGGATGTACCATGAAGTCTTAACCGTTTTCTTGTTTGTTTTACTGGCCTTTGTATTTTTTTTTATTGGCCCTCTTCGACACCTCTGACCCCAAAGTATACTATGGGTCTTAGGCTTGGCTACAACATTTTGCTCAGAGGAGATTTACTACCTTATTTTTTATCTGGATTATTGTTGTCACAAGTGCTCTATTCCTGATGGAGGAAAGGTATATTTCTATAATAGTCTGAATTTTTACATTTATTATTTGATACAATTTTTAAAAGGGAATCTTGATCACGTGAAATATATCAGGAAGTTCTTGATCTCTTTTTTGAAGACTCAGTTTGAACTAACGAACTTCTAATATATTTGAGCATTTAAAAAAAGTATATTGAGTACTTTATAAGGCAGGGTGGACACAAATGCAAAAGTGAGGTAAACAAATCATAATTTTAAATATGTGTACTATTAATATTATCACTTAATAATTTTCTTGAGCATTGCAGCCACCACAAGTGTAAGGCTCACCTCCTGCCAGCTTTCCTGCCCCAGCAGAGAGAGATCTTATTCCCCATCAGGAAAACTCTATGAGGACTTAAATTACCCTTCTCCTCGATCACAGCCTATCCAGAAAGCAATCATGGTGACAGGTATTCTGACTAGGCCTAGGTCCTGAGCAAGTTCCATTGGTGGAAGGAGACGATTTGTCTCACAAAACCCACATGGAATGGAATTCCCACCAGAGGAAAGAATTCTTTTACTAATAAAAGGGATCAATAGTGCTAGGCAGTCCAGAGTAACAAATGTCTACTACATATACTTTCTCAGTTTTCTTGTTCATTGATGCAAGTTCGGACAAAGTCAAGATCAGCAATTGTCAGATCACTTGGAAATTTCTTCAGTGTAACATCAGTTTATTATGAATATCTTTGGGATCCATCATATAACTAAATGTCTCTATATACAGTCCACAAAAAAAAATTCTTGAGGAACTACATTTAATATTTTTCTTAATTCCCTGATCTATTAATCCATAAGCTTTACTTTTTTAAAACTGAGTTGTTTGTCATTCCAAGTAGATTTATGCTAATGTTTATAGATCATAACTTTCTTAACCTGTTTAGTCCACGATATCTCCAAATCTGTGTAACAGTTAATGGGAGTTATCCCCAGGCCTGATACTCAGCCAGTAAAACCCTATCAATTGTCTATGGCTGTGCCGCCCTGAATGTGCCCTATCTCATCTGATCTCAGAAGCTATGCAGGGTTGGGCCTGGTTAGTACTTGAATGGGAGACCATCTAGGAAGATCAGGTGCTGTAGGCATTAAAAAACAAAAAACAAACTAACAGAAAGCAATCTATCAGTTGTTAAAATATTGAAATAGATACTTTTTAAACCCTGCATGTGTCCCAGCCTTTTGGCCATATAATCTAAAAGCATTCTCAGATTTCCAGGAGCTAAAAGGCTAATGCTTGGCCAGACAGGGAGCTCCAGAACCCCACTCCAGTGCTAGCCACTCTGATTGGTCAGTGCCTATAACCCACTCAATGAACATTTTGCATATCACTCCTAGCTTTATTACGGTATAAAGTATTTTTCCATTTTAAACCCAAACCAGTCAGTCAGACTTATATACAACATTTATTTCAGGTTAAGTTTTCTTCTAGGGCTTTCATAACATTCACTGTGTTAAAATTTTACTGACTAGCAATCTTCTTATATGTAAAGAAAGACTCTCATATAAGATACAAGAGTAACCAGCGGCATCAGGCATGAGCTTCTTGGAGATATTGAAAAATAAGTTTTTGGAGAAAGATTCATATACATAGAAGAACCTTTCCCAAAGTTGATATATAGTCTTCTTGGAATGCAAAAGCTGGGATGTGACACTTCTCAGTATGTGACTTATGAGATCACGCTCTTGAGTCTTGCTTGACTGTCTCTCTATAACTGACTTAAGTGTGTTCCGTTGTACAAGGATATGGTTTTGAGATGTGCCCTGGTGGTTTTTGAACTATTTGCTATCCCAGAAAAGGGAGTTATAACATGGAATCTGTAGCTAAAAATATATTAAAATTTAATATCAATCAGTTGAAATCGTTTTCATTCCTAACCCCATGTCTTAGATGGCTAAAGGCCTTGGAAATAAGTAATTTGAAGTTGGGAACAGTTTCCTTTACTTTTTAGTTGTTGTTCTTTTGTGGCCACTAGAGTGCCTTGAACACATAAAGCATTTTTCTTATATAGAAAAAAATAGTATTTCTTGATTATTCTACCTCTTTGTTCTCTCTTCTCTCTCTCTCTCTCTCTCTCTCTCTCTCTCTCTCTCTCTCTCTCTCTCCCTCTCTCTCTCGCTCTCTCCCTCGCTCTCTCGCTCTCTCCCCTCCTCCTTCTCCTCCCTTCTTCTCTCTCCCCTCCTCCTTCTCCTCCCTTCTTCTCTCTCCCCTCCTCCTTCTCCTCCCTTCTTCTCTCTGCTTTCCTTCCTTCCTTCCTTCCTTCCTTCCTTCCTTCCTTCCTTCCTTCCTTCCTTCCTTCCTTCCTTCCTTCCTTCCCCACTCTTTTTCTTTTTCTTCTCTTTTTGGTCCTTGCTTTCCATGTATCTTTGTTGCTATATGTTGAATTTCAGCTTTAAAGCTAAAGCAATCTTTTATGGAGAGATTTTCCCAAGCGAAAATAGTACTTGAGGTATCATAAGAAATGGACCATGTTTCTGTGCTCATAAAAACATACAGATTTCATTGCAAATAGGATAGAGAAGAAAATTTACAACCCTTCTTTAATTATCTTCTGTAAGAATTTCCAGTTAGCATCCGTAGATGTTCAGTGCAAGTGTCTACACAGATACAGTATGTATTTAGTCTTAGCTACCTCTGTTTGAGGATGAAAGCTCTTAGGAAATGCAGATTGTTAAATAATCAGTTACAGAGGACTAATTGTTTCATAACACTCCCTTTGCAATTGCTTTCCAACAGCCAACAGTAATAAGAAGTGTCATTTTGTTTCTAATGAAGACTAGCACATGAACTATTCATGAAGAGTGGAAAAGCAATCTTCCAGAAAACCCTGGAATAAACATGTAGAAGCCAGGGGAAATTAGAACTCTATCATTGACTTGTTTCAAAGCCATGTCAAGTTTAATGGGGGAAAAATCACTACACTTGTTCTGTAGAGTGAGATTCAGAGACTGAGGAATATCTTATGTGCTCCTCAAAACATCCCAAATCATTTCTGTAACTTTACAATAAATATACAGAAGCTAAGGCAAAGGAAGTGTATTTAAATTGTCTTGATTAGGTCATGCCATTCTCTCTAATGTTCGGTAGCATCTGGGCTGGTGAAATAAATTAGTGTTTTCATGAAATAAACTTCTTAACTCCATTTAACAGCGAATGACAGTATCTGACGTTGACTCCTCATTAGCCTGTTTGGCCAAGCAAGGCACTTCAGACAAACTATAGGATTTTTACTTTTGTTTGTGCCAGGTTCTCTGAATAATAAAATGTCAAGGTCTGATGTGCCAGTGACTATCTTCCACAAATATGATTTTAGTAGTGAAGAAATTATATAAACTATCTTTTGATATCTGGCTTCATCCTTGCAAAACAGGTGCCTCCATGTCTTGTGCCCTACTCCTGTTTTAGTGTTTTTACCCCATGGTCTTTTCCATTTCAGAGATTTTTTTATGTGCCCTCTGTGGCAATATTTTTTTGCATTTTAATCATGCAGTATGCCTTCCTGGACTCTGTGGGCCTTAACCTGTGAAAAGATCTAGCACACTGATACTTGAAAGAGCCTGCAAGGATTAGAATCAACAAGAGGCATACTTCCTCTTGTTAAAAAAGTTTTGGGAGGACGAAGGAAACAACATTGGGGCCAGTTTTCACCTGGTCGGTCAGATTCTTAGCCTTAGTGTTATTTTATAATTTTTTCCAGGGTCTAAAATCTTATCCTTTTTGCTTTCATTACTCAAATATTGGGGTGGAGAGAATACTTCTTGTAAATACTTTTACATGCATGTTTTATGGTAGCATTCTTTAATGTTGAGCTGTCAGAAACAGTAAATGAGCATGCAATTAAGTGTCATGCAACCTCTAGTTAACCAAGTAAGTGACTTGACATCTCTGAGTTTTAGTTATTTACTTTCCTAATAGAGGTTTGATTCTTGCCCTAAGTTTTGTCTGAAAGATCATGTAAAAATATATGTATAAAAATATAATTTGTAAACTATATAATGTTTTACAAATACAAAATACTGTAAATGAATAAATGGGCAAAAAGAAACATGTATTTTCAGGAGCTCTATAAAGACAAATGTAGAAGCCAAAAGAGATTTGTAAACTTAGTCTTTTAAGCCCCCTAAGCCACTGGTCCTCCCCACAGATGAACTCTTCTACTCATAGGCATTTCCGTCATGCAGATACTGTAGCTCCCTTATGCCTACCATCAGAGAGGTTTTTTTACAACATAGATCCATGGTGGTCACTTATCTACTTTTAAATGTGTAGCAAATGCACTTAGATTTAAGCAAGTAATTTATGTGGGTGAAAAAAAGCTTCTTGTGAGACTAAGGGATTGGTGGGAACTGTGAAATTGGAGAGTACAGACTCCTCCTAGAAGCATGCAAATGCAAAAAAAAAAAAAATGCAAACTATGTATGTGTCCAACACAAGCTTTTGCAGGGTAAATTCCCATAGCTGGTAGTCAGTATACAACCCTTAGGTAAAAATAAGTTTAAATTTCTCCCTTTGGGGATTTAATTTTCTTTTGGAAAGTAAATAGGATATGGGCTGATCACCTTGGTTCAGTAGAAACTGGGTTTGGGATTTTGTGATGATTAATCTGTTTATGGTTTTCTTCCTCCCTTTGGGCAAACTAAAAATTTGTTTAGGTGACTCCATTGAAAGCCGATCGTGTTATCTGGACTTCTCATCCTTGGCAGTCTCTGGACTCTAGTTTTTCATTCCCCAACCCTATGAGACTACTGAATCCTTTCCTTGTCTTTTTAGACCCTGAGCAGCTACTTTCTGCTTAGGTTCTTAGCTTTCCATTCCTTGGGTATGCAGCTTCAAAAGTGGCAAATGTTTATACAGCTCCCTTTTTCTTTGGAATCTTGATCTCAAGTCCTGGTTGCCTTAGGGGATTAGAACCTGTGAACTCCTAGAAGAAAGATTCACTTGGTATGAACCTTAAGAAGGAAATTATCTGTCGAGATGGACTCCCCATGGTCAAATTAGGGCCATAATTTTATAAATAATGAGAATCTAGTGTCTACGGTGCTGCTCACACACTCTGTATATTGGGCAGAACCTCAGATTGAATTCTTAGTGCACTACTCCCCACTTACTCACATCTTCTGAGTCGACCACTGCAGGGAAACCCTGGTTTCACCTTTCTACCAACAGTCTGAGACCTACCCTTTCCAGTCAGAACTACACATTGTATCCTCATTTGCATCTCTCTGTACTGACCAAACAATCGCATGATTTGGACTGTACAATTTGGAAACCTCAATTACATAAAACTGGAAATTTGAATGGGAAATCTTTCTATAATAAATGGCCTCCCCTTTGTCTCAGTGGAACACAGTTAGGTTGCCACCTGAAATCTGTGTCTCCCAAGCTGCTGCTCTTTCTGCTCAAATAGATACTTTTTATTCTTTATTACTACAGCTTACAATTAATTTTGGTTTACAAACTCTGTTTTTTTTTTTTTGGTCTCCCCAACCTTGTCAGATTGCTACAAGTCCCAGGTCGCAACTTTTTGTTCAGCCTCTAGCCATCTCATTTTGAATTGGAAAACTCCCTAAAGAAAAAAAAAAATAGTACATATAGGGCTCCTGGTTTAATGGGTTGTGTTTCTTTACAGGCTCTTGGCCCCACAATACTGTTTTAATGCCTTTCATCTGCTATTTTGTTACTGTTTTTTATGTTGTTTTGTTTCTGCTATTTTGTTACTATTTTTGTTCTTGTTTTGTTACTGTTTATGTGTGCCCGAAAGTATTTTCTCCAGCTTGTAGAAGTGTACACGTGAGGGTTAATCTGGTATGGACTTCATCAAAGCCAGGAGCGAAAGTCTCAATAAATTATTTCAACAAACATTTAATAAATTTTTAATATAAGCTGAATACATGTTAATAAAGATATTTAGAGCCACTGCAGTTCATCAGATAGATATCTAGCGGATACCATGTATGACATATCACTGTGCTGGTGCTTCTGGGAACACTGATGACAAAGTCTATGCATGCAACTTGTTAAGGTTAACTGTGATGATTAATCTGTTTATCTTACATATCTTATGTATCACCAGAGGCGGGGAGGGGGGGCAGGCAGGGAGGGAGGGAGGGAGGGAGGGAGAGAGAGAGGAAAGGAGAGAGAGAAATCTTATAATTTATAACCTCATCAATGAAAGATTGAGATTCGGAATGATACTGTGACTATAGAATAACCTTATACCTATTTCACAAAACCAAAATAAACCAATAGCAACAACAGAACAAAAGAATAACTAAAGATACATGTTCCAAAAGCTTGCTGCACTAGAAAACCAGTCTGCCTTCTCAGAACATACATAAAACATACCAACTAAATCCTACTGAAAAAAATTTTTAATGGCATGAAATCAAATATAAGCTGAACTTAAAAAAAAAAAAAACTTCTTAGATGGATCCAGGAAGTTCTGAGTTTGTTCTTCAAAATCAAGTCCCTACCATTGTTTTCTTCTGCAAATGTTTAATATATTCTCTCTAGCTTAAGAAATAATGTGAAATAGCATGTAAAAAATATTTGGAAATACAGATACTGTCCTGCTAATTTTTAGCTTTGTGATCTTAGGCAAGTTGTTTAATTTCTCCGAAACAGAGATACAGTGTCCTTATAAGGCATCTGTGGAAATCAAACAAAAGATATTTTTAAATGTCTAACACACAAGGGCCTTTCTCTTGTCTCTAATACGACACCATAATTGCATATACATTCAATTTAAGATTATTTTCACACACCCTTGAGTTTCAGATATTCATAGCACATCACTAAAATCAGTTGGTGGTGTTTCTCTCCTTGCTGATTATTCTGTCTCTTCCAAACCCTGATGATGTCACAGGGCACATTCACCTAGCTACCATATCAATGATCCAATTTGGCTACAAGATTTCAGTGGATAGATACTATATAAATGTTTAGTAGACATAAAATCTGTTAGTTACAGTTTATTCTTTGTCTCATAACTAAAATTTGGAACGTTTGGGGGCAACACTTCAGATTCTTTGTTAATCTTGGAAACTCTAATTATGAAGTGGTGATACAGTAGATTATATGCCTTTTACTTCGTTTGAGCCAGGACACTAACACTGGAAATCTTATATTCCTTCATTCAAGAATATTAATCTGTCTAGTATGTTTTCATGTATGTATACGTTAGATCACACATCCCCATGCCTCTACTCAATATATATTATAATAAAAATTACAATGATAATATTTATTAAATGCTTATTATGTGGAATTGTAGTAATTTCATTTAAACCTTACACAACCATGCAAGATAGGAACTATTAGTCTTTCCATTTTACACCTGGAGAAGTTAAGTAACTTAGGCAAAGTCACACACCTCATAACTCATGAGCTGAGATTAATAAACTAATGTCAATTCTCCCGCTAAGCTATTACAATGCTGGAAGATCATAGAACCTGTTTTTACTTATTCTATAGTACCTTAGCCAAAGGCTATGCTTTTAGTAGCTATTCAACAAACACTTCATTGAATTAAAATTTTTACTAAATTAAAATGCATTAAACAAAATGAATTAACATTAATAAATAAATATAATTAGCATAGGACTTATTGTTTGGTTGTGTTTCACTTATCAAAATTAATGCATTTCAACAAATGTTCATCTATTTTGATATTGATGTTCATTGTAAAGTTGCATTCCTCCACAAAGAACAGCCTCTTTTTGGCTAAGTTGAAGATATTTATTGAAGGAGTTGGTGGGTAGCCTTATCATACAGCAGGCTTCAGATTAGGCAGAGGAGTCCAATGTAAACATGCTCCCCACAAGTTATCTTCCTCCTTTATCTCCCTAGTTCTATAATTTAACCAGTCTTAATACAAGTGACGTTGAGCATCAGGTCAAGTTAGCAAGTAAAATTCCTATTGTTTGTGTAGGACATTTGCAAACCCTGAGAAAGCTGAAATCGAAATTGAAAAATGTGACTCCTTCCCCAAAAGGCTGGAAAAGCTTTTTAAAAAACGCACCTTTGGTGGTCTGTCTCTGGCTGTGTTACATGCCTGCCTCTCTCTGCCCATCTCTCCCTCCACTCACTAAAGCCCATACTCTTAACTGCTGCTGCAACTGAATTACTGCCCCTGAATGCTTTTCACCTTAGAAGTCTGGCAAAACAACAGTTTATGGAGTAACCACAGCTATTACAAAAGTTGGAGGGGTATAGTCTTAAAAAGTGAATTTTATGACAGCTGTAAATGTTATTGATGACTGATGATATGCTTTTAAGTTACCTACTTTTCATGAAGAATCACTATAAAAATAAAAGGGAGGTTATACAGGAATGTCTCCCTTTTCACTGCTCATCCCAGATATGAAAATTGAGTCAAGTGTTTCTGAGTCTGAGGAATCTGCTGTTATTTTATTATAATAATACAGTATTAGTAATAAGTTTATTCACAACAATTTTCATATTATTAGGGATTCGTTTACATTTCTCAGGGTCTTTTACAAAATTTATGCTTGAAACAAATTTAAGAAAAGTAGTCATCCTTGTAGAGGCTTTTCAGAATCACATAGTCATATGAGATACTTTTGAGAAATCTTTCTGTCATAGCCTTAGCTTCTTTTATTTATAAAATTCCATTTATTGTATTTTAAAGGTTTGCTTTCTTCTTCGGAAGAAGCCAGTAAAGTAGTCATTACAGAAAAAAAAATGCAAATTTTTTTATATCCACTTGTATTTTGTCCATTTGCAAATTTGGTTACTTTTTAACCAGTCTCAATATTTTAAGGAAAGATCCAAGAAAAACCAGTTTATTTCCCAATACATACAGGCCTAAAATACAGTGTTTGGATGTCTCTCATCAGTGCCAATAGGACTTTATGTGTGTATAATCTTCAGTAAAATTAAGTAATATGCTGCAAGTAAGTGAAGATTGACAATTTTATGTTAAATATAATATTTGACTAAATAGAGGTTCTGTGCCACAACCCCCTCTCAGTTCTGGTCTTTACCCATGAACACCACTTTAAAATTAAGTTATCAGAAAATATTGATAGCATAATACAGTTATGATCTTCAAATGCAAGGGGTATCTTGAAGAATGGGTGCCTCTGAATTACTGCAAGTTTTTTTGGACTTGGTGTATTTATCACCCAAATTTTTATAGTTTTTAATAAGATGTGCTTGTGAAATTCTTATTTTGTCCTCTTTTTCCATGCTTCAGTGTGTTGTTATTTATGTATAAATGATAAAAGCCACAGTGTTTTGCAACTGGAAGGTTTCTTTTAGTACACTATAATTTAGTTCTTTAGTCTTTGGACAGAGTTCACAATGTTTGGGTTTTTTTATGCCCCTAAACCATATAAATCAAATGTTTTATTAGGAAAAATAGAGTCAGAGAAACAGAAAGTTCATCTCTACCAAACAAAACCACATTTCACAAGTCCTTGATACTTAATTTCACCATGTGCTCTTCTCTCTCAAGCATGGAATGCACATTTTTAATAAGTGAATAGAAGCCAAGTATAAAATCCGGCTGAAATCAAACTCTGTTTAAATCACCAAATGGGTTTATTAATTAGTGTGAATTAGAAAATCACATTCATCCCTGATCTTGATGCTCACAAAACTGTTTCAGTCTCCTGCCTCACTTTAGTGACCTGAGGCAAGAGTTCTGCGTGCTGTACTTACATGCTCCTCTTTCTGGCCATTGTGAATTTTCCAAGAATCTTCCCTGACTGCCACCACTACCCCTCACATCTATCAGATTCATTCCAGCCCCATGCTTTCTTCTACACCTTCCTCTTCTGAAGACTTCTCCTCTCATTCTCTACACCAGAATTCTGAGAGATCCTGCTCTTCTCTTTATTGGTCCCCACACTTATCATTCCCTTCTTCCATTTATAACAGTCGCCAGCCCCTGACTAACCTCCTTGTTTGTTTTCTGCTTCTCTGTATTTTTATCTCCCATGACATATATTGTCATTTTGCCCCTTTCTCTAAAAAACTTGGGTAATTCTTGGGCACCAAAAGCATTTTTGTCATTCGATCAGATTTTCACTGACTTAGTGATCTTAAACCAAAATAATTTTTGAAGAACACCATTTTGAAAAATAAATCAATTGCAAGTTTATTACTCTATAGCCCAGGTATAAATAGATGTGTATGGACTCACTGTGAAATGAGTTTATGTGTACTTTGACCCATGAACAAAGCTTTGAATTAAGAATCAGAAAACACAGATGAATCACTGCTAACTACGTGACTTTGAACAGGTCGTGAGGCTGAAATTTCTTCATCTATAAAATAATTGGAGTCAGACAATGTCTTGCCTAACTCTTGAACTGTATGATTCTATTGCAGAACTTTATAAAAATGAGTAAGTAATGTTTTGGGTATGGAACCAAAAAAATTTGAAGACATTGCTTTTGCCATACATTCATTTTGTAATTTTTCAAGTATATGTGTTTTCTGCTATTGCTTTGTTGGAAAACTGAGACCTGAGAGAGTGATATAAGCAAACTATTGGGGGCTTGGTCTGAATTTCCAGCAAACAACTGCTGGCCCCAGATGACATCTCAGGGGTCTTCTAGGACGTCACTGTTTTTTTCCTTCATTCGAAGGTACTCTCTAATCTTCTCTTTGCTCAATCTCAGATACCTCGTAAGTCTCCCAGAATCTTAAAATGTCAGTCACAGAGTTAACAAGAGTACATTTTGTCCTTGAAACCCCAATTTTGCTTTTTACTAAAACCCCTCACCAAAACAGTACATTTAAAATATTTGAATAACTGTGCAATAAATAACTCAAGAGACGTAATGGATACTTCATAATTAAATACTAAATTGATAATACCAACAAGAATTCTCTATCACTTATTAGATATCATTGGGAAATTTACTTAATATCTCTAAGTCTCAGTTTTTCTGTCTCTGAAGAATGGGGATGATAATAATACCTACCTTAGGATTATTGAGAAGACTGAGTAATATGGTGAAGTATAGCTAAGTATGTAGAGCTGAAACAATCTCAGAAAATATTAGTTACTCTTATTGTGATGGTGGTGGTTGTTATCTGATATCGTGTGTAATTATTCTTCACAATATTAATAAAAATTAGAGAAGTTTGTAGGGGGCTTCTAAAAAGCCAAAGATGGCTTCATAAAAGTTGCAGTTCTGGAGCTGAGCTGCAAAGGATACCAAATTTGAAAGAGTTTGGAGGGGAGGGAAGTCTCTTCAGATAACCATGCTCTCTTCTGTCCTCCAGCCTGTGTCTTTGCCATCCTTTTTTTTCTTTTCAGCTAGAATGAAGTTAATATAAGATAATAAAATGAAAAGCCCTGGGGTCAGAGGGGGAGGGTTATGGTGACATGAGCAAAGCCTTTGTGCCACCTTATTATGGGATCTATTACAATAATTTAAAGATTTTTTGTTAACTTATTTAAAAATTATTTTTTTGTAAATACCTTAACCACTACAAATATTTAATTCTGACTTCTTATATTCCATCTGTATAGACAAGTTAAAAGACAGCCACCAGGGAGGTTATTTTGTAAAAACACAGAACCATAGTCACAGATGCTCTTGCTCCTCAATGACTCTGAGAGAGTGAGCTCAGAGCAGCGAGAAAGGAAATGGGCGTAAATAAATTATACATAAATGCATGAAAGAAAATTATAATCTAGCGCGTGATCTTCTTGAGATCAGGGGCCATGATTTATAAATCTTCTGTGTATCTCACAATCCTAGCCTGTCCTACAGTGCTGAAAACTTCCTGAGTTGAATTCCGGGAGCACTTGCAGTTCAGGACACTGCACACATGGACACTGCATTGCAAGAGTCTGTCTAATCCTTAAGGCATAAAGGGTACCAATGAGGAGCCCTCTGAACTTCCCACTGCATCCAATCAAAACTTCTGACAGGTCTCTTTTTTCTCTTCCTATCTCCATCTCTGTTCATCAGCTGAAATTTCTTATCATTTCTTTCCCTTTCAATATTGCATCCCTCTGCTCTCATTTTTTAAAAATGTATCTTGATCATTCTCACATATTCTGGGCTCTGTCAATAATCCTAAAGATAACTGGATATGGCTTATCCTCTTAGAGAGCAAGCCTTCCACTCAGAAGGACCCATCTCTACGTTGAAAAAGCAAAAGGCAAAAAAAAAAAAAAAATCAACCAGTGTTCAGCAGGGCTTTTTAATTTTTTAATTTTAGGAGATTTGGTGAATTTCCCAGTTCAGAAAGAATGAAAAGAAATAATAAAACATCCAGATTTGTGCCATTTCAGAAAGCCAGTGCACATTCCTAGTAGCAGTTAATAATGGCAGGTATCGTGAGGAATCATAGACAGACAGCTGGATTCCTGAAGTCAGCCAAGAGTTGATTGCTTATGTTTTGAGAGCTGCATGAATGAGAGAAATGTAGCTACACTACTGCTGTGCAAGCAACAGGCGTCTTACAGCTGCAGGCCCTGGAGCACTTTGAAAATCACCCCAATTGTCTTTTGCGTCTGTGTTACCAACTTATCACCTAGCCCCGCAGTGGTTTTCAAACTGCATGTCACCAAAAGCTAGCTGCTGCTCTTTTGTAGAGACCTGGCAACTGTCCTGAATCTAGAATCTAATATAATCTCCAGTTTCAGGTTGAAGCAAAGGAAATGTTTTAGTGCTCTTGTTATCTTGACTTCAGACATTATGCCTTATACTGATCAACTTTGCAGCTCAGTTGTGCCCTGTATTAAGAAATAAAGTAAAGCCACACATATCCACTTCTCCTTTGGCCTTTAGAGCTCTTCCCCTTGGCATGACTTTATATCTTTTTATTGGCAAATAGTTGGCTCAATTCTATGAGCTACCTATCTTCCTCAGTATTATCTTTTCCAGCCAAAGCAGCAACAGGATTCACAGACACAAAGACTTCAGGGAACAGTGGTGTTTTGGCTTTTCTTGGCCTTCTGACCCTTTGGCAAAGGAAAATGTTCTTACAAGTAACAGCCTACACAGCCCAGGGCAGCTCAGAGGCAAGTAGAAAAGGGATGGAAAAGGTGAGTGAATACTGTGAGCCAAACCCTGCCAGATAGCTACTGACAAGAACCTCGTACTTATACCAGGTTCTAACATAGGTACTCAGGATGCTTACACCAGAAGTTGCACACTCCTATGTCCACAGGAGCTGCAAGCCAGCCTGGCTGGAACCTGTGATCAAGAGCCAGTGGGCCTTGTCTAAAGGGGCAGTAGCTACTTGGCTTCAGTTAAGTATCTGCTAGACAGGAAGCAGATCCAGTGTTAGCCAGATCTTCTAATTTTTCTAGAGAAGCCAGAAACTGAATTTTTATGTGAAAGCTCCTAATTTGTTAATGTTGGCAACTATTTAAAGACAACCTTTAAACACTGTGAAGGTCAATCAAAGCCTTTTGACAGGCAGTGTTCATTCAAGCTGCCAGTTTTGGACTTCTGGCTTACCTAGTAGGCACTCATTGAAGGTTTCATAAGGAACTAGATAGCCTTTTGTCGTCCATGTGGAACAGGGAAAATAAACTTTTCCAGCTTTGTCTGTCTTTTACAAATTTCTTATAACAAACATTTTTTAAAAAATTGGAGTTGTTTTAAGTATTCTTGGACCACTTTCTCAACATAGTCTGGAACCAACCCCAACTCCCAGAGTGGCCTCAGAATGACCCATCCCCTTAGATGACCTCTAGTCCATGGCTTACCTACGAAGGGAAGAGTCAGAAGCTGATCATTCTGAGCTTCTTTGGGATGATTACAAAACACCGGGCACAGCCTTGCTTAGGTCTATAGCCCTAGAGCAGGCACAAATCCCGTTATCCTTGAAAGGCATATGTTGGGCATAGGTGGGTCTAGAACCTCCTCAGCTGTGCTTGGCAACCTACAGTATGTCTGTATGGAAGAGAATGAGATTTTACAAGGAGACAGAAGAGATAAAGAAGGCATAGAGCAGGGAGTATAGGGGAACAGTACCTATTCCTCAACTGTAAGAAACAGTCATCAAAATAAAGCAGAGATGTTGAATAACCAGACCACAGGAAATGCTTAGTGCTCCCTCCTAACTTGTTCATTGAATGTGCCAATCTATCCACCAGGCTCTTAGAAATCTTCACCCAAAATAGAAGCAGTGGCCAGGGCCCAGTGGTTGAGATGAGGACCACAGACTATTCCAAGTCTAGGAATAGGCCATATCAGCAGATAAAAACATGGAGCAGGTCAAAGGAGAAGTCAGTCCCAGAACTCCTGAGTGTGTTTCTTTTCTATGGTGTGAGAGATGGCCCAGAAGTCTGGATAACTGAGTCGGAACCTGCACTTTTGGCTTTTTCAAGCTCCAATTCAGAAATGCAGCACAATATTTGAGAGAAAAGCAAATGCCCATTGTCATCTGTGTCTTGTGTTTCCTGCTTCCTTCCTGCCTTCCCTCCTTCCTTCCTTTCTTCCTTCCTTCCTTTTCTTAAAGCTATTTATTTTTCCCCCAGGGAGGAGAGTATGATATCAGCCAAATATGTGATGCAGACTTATCTAATTAAATTTTTGTTTATTTACTTGTGATTTTAAAAAGAATATAAAACATGCTTGTGAGACTTTTGTGTCTGGAGTTGAGCAACTCTAAAGCTGTAGCATGTGGCAATTGGTTAAATATTACTAAATTATGTTTCTTTATTTTCCACAAAATGTCAAATGTCATTCTTTTGCTTCCATAAAGGTCAGTATGACTTAAAGAGGAAAAAAAAAAGAACTTGAATCATTCACTTTTTATTGAATTTTAGAAGTGTTTTATTTACTAGTAAAATTAAATCTTGAAATTTTTTGGTGGCTCTGAAACAAGAGAGACTATATTGCAATATAGTTAATGACTTAGTGTTACGTTTCTCCTCTTTCTGGAACTTTCAGTGAAAAACAACAAGGAGAACACAGTTTGACCTCTGTGTTTACATATATGTGGGATATGTATTTTCATATTACATGGATGGAGCATCATAATATTTCCCTTACAATTTCTGCCCTTTGATGTTTGTGAATAGAATATGGTTGTAGAAGTAAAATTCTTTTATTTAATGAATACATTTTGTAATGGCAGTTACCAAATGGTAACCAGGGACTTGCTCCTCAAGCAGAAAAGTCATCTCTTTTTGTAACTCATGATGAATGACTAAGCACGCGCGCACGCACACACCGCTACAAAAAGAGAAAGCACCATTTGTCCTAGGTTATTTCCAAATAACCATTGTTTTTATTAGCACTGTTTGATATCTCATGGTGTGCTACTCCCTCAGACCTCCCTTTGGAGAAAAGAAAAGTAAAAATAATAAAATAGCTTTATCTAAGAGTACAAAGCCATAAATTTCTACTGAATCGCATCTTTTATTGCAAAGGTCGAGAGCAGTCTGGCAAAATGCAGGTCAGGATGATTATTACTGTCACTGATGGAACACACATGAGCGACATTTTAAAAAGAGAATATGTAAAAGTTTCCCACCCAGCTTCCCTAATCTTTTTCTTCTCCTGTCCCCTGCCCACTGCCCCCTAATTTGTGTTCTTTCACTGAGCACGGCTCCCTGTCAGCTAACCCCCACCAAAGATCTCACAGTGCTACTAGCTTCAGGAGTGTCTGTTGCCAGAATATTAGCCTTTCAAGAAAGGACTCCCAGACCTCCTCCCATTTCTCCAGAGAGAAAGTGAACATGGTAAAACCCGTTTACCTAAATCATTCACCTTCCAGAATAGCAAACACAAGCTCTCTGTCACACTGCCTGGGTTCAAATCCCGGCTCTGCCACTTGCTAGTTCTGTAATTTTAAATGAGTTACTTAATATCATTGTGCCTTAGTTTCCTCATCTCTAAAGTGAAGATGATAATGAATACTTGTCTCACAGCGTTTTGAGGCTCAAATAAGACAATATATGTGAAGCATTTAAGAGCGGTGGTACATAGTAAGCACTCAATAAGTGTTCAGTATTTTTATATTATTACTATTATTCTCAGTGTTGCCACTTATGTTTTAGAAATCTCTTTTGTTGAATTGATTGGTGATTACTTCTTTGTTCATGGGTTACGAGTTTACTGTAGTTAGCACTAGAAGATGCTTAATTTTAATTAAATAACTAAAAATTAACTATCTGTGTTCTAAGAGCTGTTTTATGTGCTTTGGACCAATCAGTTAACAAAACAGACAAAAGTGCCTGCTCTTGAAAAACTTATATTCTAGTTGGGGGTGGTGGGTGGAGGATAGACAGGTAATACAAATAAACAGAATCAGGATATTGTGTAATGTGTGTGAGGGTGATAAATGTCAAGTTCAGGAGACTGAGGAGCAGCCAGGTGAGTTGCAATTTTAAATAGGTAGTCTGGGAAGCTCGTTTAGAGGGTAAGTGATGACTACATCCAGAGGTCTGAGTCCACCTTCAGTTGTTTTTACTTCCTTGTCTGATTCACGCATTTATTTTTAAATTTTTTTCCTGAATAGAATTTTTTGTTTGCATTATTTCTGAGTAGCCATTAGTGAATTCCATGACATCATTAGTATCACAAAGCAAATGTGTCTTAGGCTAGCTCTTTTGGTCTGTTTTTTGGTCTTTATCCTAAAGTTTTCTATTACATTTATTTTCCGGTATATTTTGAGTTCATCTATCCAAAAGCACACAAACAATTTATTAAAAATATTTGTTTTGTTTTTCTCTGACAGTTAAGTGGCCATTCTAGCATCATTGCATCAAAAGCAAGTAAAACTACTTGTTTAACATAAGCTTAATGTGAACAAAACTAAGACAAAATTTCTTTGATCTGGAGATTAAAGAATCCAAATGGTGACTTTAACATGGCAGTGGAAAAAACTTTAGCCTTCTAGTGCAGACACCTGAAGTTAACATAATGAAGGATAGAAAAGTTGACAGATGGGACAAAAACAAACTTTATGGTAAAATGGAGTTTTCTTCAAAAAGGTGTTCATAGCAGACTTTGGCATTTTTGTTACAGGGTCAGAAAGAAAAAAATTAGATTGATGCGTTTAGAGAAATTACATAAAAAATGTCACTCTAAGTTGTCCATATGCTCTTTTATATTGGAGTTTGTATCAGTTTTTATAATAAATTTCTCAAGATATATTATAATGATTTAATATTTAAATTGTCACTTCAAATGTGGAGTTTAAAAGTCTCTAGTACTGTACTGTCTATGTTTGTGAGAGACAGAGGAGAATTGACGAGAGAGAGCTGGAGAAGTTCCCTCAGAAATGGGATATTTCAGCAGCTAGGTCCCTGGGCAGTACAGACCTCAGAGGGGCCAATCTTGGACGGGAATCAGCAAGACTATCTAAAATAAAACCAACAGAGTGGACAGAGGGGAAGGTACACACTGATTTTCACTCTACCTCCTGCTGCAAGTGTCCTCAGCTCTCAAGACATGCCTCCCCTGAATTGATAGGAGTCGAGAAGCACCACCATTAATGCTCCCTAGACTTGTCAAGACATTCTTTGAAACTATGGGCTGCTGACATGATATATAAATACTGATCTTTAAAAGTGCATATCATTCTCTTTGGGTTGTGTAATATCGAACCATGTGCCCAAAAAGTAGGCATGTAGCAGGTCCTCAAGTGACTTCATTTTGTTCAGCCTCAATTGGGTATGACACAGATGCAATGCCTAGCAAGTCAACTCTTGTGTATTTGCCTATGGTAAAATTGATTTTGTCATATGTTGTTTTGCTTAAAGTCACAAAACTTATTGATGACATAAAGTGAGGACTTAATATACTTCTCCAAAAGGATCAGGAGTACAGTTTGAAGATACAGTAAAAACTATAATCTGGAGCCGAACATCACAGAGTTAGCATGAATACCCTGATCCATGAGAATGTATTGGAAATCCCTATCACCCAGAGAGAGTCCAGGCAATACCAGTCTTGGTAAATTATAAGGCAGAGTTAAGGACTTGATATCAGACAGGCCTGAGTTTGAATTCCAGGTACAGTGCCATTCCTAAGTCTCAGTAAAGGAAATAACACACTTAAAGTGCTTAGCCCAGTGCTTGGCACAAAAGTAAATGCTCAATAAACGGTACTTTTACTATTTAAAATAATGGGGGAGGGAGGAGAGGAGTTGCATGACCTAAAATAATTCTCCAAATTTATTTTCAGTAAATACCTTTTGTGCTGGAGTTTTTCAAGGTAACCAGATCAACGAAGCATGGGAAGCACTAATGCCAGGGCATATTGGCTGGAATGAACAAATACAGTGATATGGTTATATCTGATATAGATGGATTTTATTTCATTCCCATTTCCTTGCCTTTGACCATGCCATTATGTTCATGTGTAATTCTCTTCCACTTTTAAACTTTTTTCAAATCTTACTTTTCCTAAGAATCCAGCGTTAAGTGTACCACTTCCTTAAAACCTTTTGTGCCGCAGTGGGTTTTACCGTAATCTCTTCTGATGCCAGCCCCCACACTGTTGTTTCATATTTACACCGAGTTGGCACATCTACGTTGCCTGGGGCTGTTCCCCAACCAGTTCCCTGAAGACCCACTCTCCCACTTCTTTTGTCTTGCCGGGAAAACTTAATTACAGGGCTGGCACGAGGTCCCCAGTAAATTCTTGTTGAATTAAATCCTTTACTTGAAATTTCCAGTGTCTCCACTCCCGTCCTACAAATCTTCTCACTTTAGAGAAGTCTCTTGAAATGATGCACATGTTTAAACACCTCATCCCAAACTGATATATTCAAATTATTTACATGCTTCATAGTTTTCCAGAACATACTACCAAAACAGTATTTATATTTTGATTATTGAACATTTGTTCTAAGAACTATGATGATAGCCAGTAGCACTGACCCACTTAAGAGCTGCATAGCTAAAGGTTACGTGCTTTGCCGCAAATAATAGACTTAGTGGGGTTAGGAGTTGAGGAGACGTCAGCCTCCTAGAGCAGCAGTCTGGTGGCCTTAAGCAACAAGGAAGGTGAAGTCAGTGCCTCGGTTAAGTCACTAAGTTTACTGGAAGTGCATATTTTCCATTCAATGCCAAATTCAGTAAGTCATGGAGCAAATGTTTATTTTGCTATGCTTTGAAAAGTTGCTTTGCTTCTTGTAAGTTTTCTAGGTGGAAGAATTCCAAGATATGACTTAATCTATGTTTGTAGCATTGAACTGGAAACGGGGTTTGTTCTCTGACTATGGGCCGCTTCTTTGGGAGGGTGTGTGGAAGCAACCGGAGAAATGCCTGATGTCCGAGTGGTCCTGCCTCCTGCAGAGGCAACAAACAGCATACCCATATTATAAAGTTTTTGATTTTCTAACATCTTCAGGCAGCATCCAACCTTACAGAACAGCCAAGCGTGGGTTTACCTCATTGGACTTCCCAATAACTTGGACAAAGAATACCTTTGTGCCTTCCTTTAGGTGCTGTGGTTTGATTCCTTTTATAAACTCCCTCACGTGAGAGATGAGCTACTTATTACCAGTAGGGAAGCCCATTACTGGTCAGGGCTATTTGTTATTATCTCTTGGATTTACTCTGTAGGCAGCCTACAGAGTATTTTGTTTGTTAAGTAATAATAATCTTATTAGAGATTCGAGTTATTACAAAAGAAACTACTAAAGGGTTTATATCTTGGAAAAATAACTCTTCAGCTGGAAAAATAGTCTGTCTAGTCACATAGTAGACAAAGCAAAAGCAAGATCTTACTGACAACTTAAAGCCTGGGTAAGAAATTAAGGAGCTAACTTCATAGGTGACACCATTACTTGGCCTAAATAATTTTAAGTCTTTTGTTTTCATAATACAAATTTGGGTTGCTTCCAAAACCAACAGACTGTCATGCTGCTGATCTGCCACCTAAACAACTTTGTTAACCCTTTCTTCAATAAAGTCACTGTGTTTCTTGAACTCACTAGAAGTATGCTGGCTTTACTGGTCTTCAGAGTTCCTAAAGCCCCCTCAAAGCAACACCCTACAGTGTAGTTTAAAATCTTCTCAGTATTATCATTTTGAACAATCAACAGGATTCATTTGGAATTTGTAATGTACTTGTTAGGAACCATATGACCCATTTAAGTAAACATCTGTGATTCCTTTATACTGCAAATAAAGTGCTTCATGATTTTATTCAGTCTTATAGCAGAAGCTTCACTGGTCTTCTCCACTGGTTCCCTTTGCATGTATGTGTTGTCTCGTCTTCTTGAGAACCTTCTATTGCCCTTTCCTCTTTCCCCTCACCTGCTGCCTGGCTTCCTATCTGTCTTTTTTAAAACTATTTTATAAGTCAAATCGTACAAGGAATTCTCTCTGTTTGGCTACAGCCCCTTTACAGTGTATTTTCTCTGAGCTTCTGCAACGTGATTTTATTTCCTTATCAGAGCATTTATATACTATAATGTCATTACTTTTGTTTTCTCTCACTGACCTGACTTTCATAGTCACTTGAAGTTCCTAGAGGATTATTATAAAAACAGTGAGGAGAGGATTCTTTAATGTTGGAAAAACAAAACAAGACTTCTGTAATTAAAACCAAAAGCTCTGGTATAAGGTGAGGAAAATAGTAATCAACCTAAAATAGGAAAATCCTGGGTTTAAATATTTAATTTTCTGGACCAAGAAATTGATGCAGAGTGTTATGGGTGTTTTAAGATCAAAATTATTTGGACAAATATATATAGAGAGAATCTTTCGCTGTTGCATTTATAGGTTAGAACTGAATCTGAAATCTCTTTATTTATTAATGTCAGCAAATATGGTTGACATTAGAGATGTTCTTTCTTCTCTAGCATAATAAAGTATCATGTACATAGCAAGAACAGTAAAAATTACTATTAAAGATCTATTTCTTAGTTTTCTCCCACTACAGTTCTCAGTCACGCAGGCCATGAGGCCAGACTAAATTAGAAAGCATTTTAGAAAGAAGGTAGAATTCTTTCCTTCCTTTGAATTCTGTAATCACTTGCCATGATTGGATTCGCCAGTATTTTAATGATGTATAGAATGTGGTATTGTTTATTTTTTCTCAAGTATATTTTAGAAGCTGCCTTTATCTTTGGAGACACCATAGATCAAAGTTTGATCCTTAACTTTGCAGGTGCAAAGTCTCAAATTTGATAAAAGCTCCAGAAAGCTGATTCACTACTTAAATATTCATGATGTATTAATTTACAGTGAGATTAGTGTGTGTCTGGGGAATTGGACCAGTTGTCTGCAGAAAGTAAATTTCTAGACTTAACCTTTGTGACAAGCCCCAAGAGGAAACAAAATATCTGCAACTAAAAAAAAAAAAATTTTGAAACTTTAATTCTAGAAGGACTCATATAATCCACTCTTCATCACACTTTGATTCTGCAGACCCTGGATTTTCAGCACTATTTAGTGACAACTGAGACTAAAATCCAGGTGTCCTGGATTTTATAATAAAATAGAGATCTGTGTATTTTTCACAATGCTTGATGCCTACCTGATTTTGAAGTGGAATGGATGATCAGAAGATGGGCCCAGAGATTGTCCAAATTATTTAGTGACTATAAAATTAAGTAGAAAAAAAAATATGCTGAAAAGCATGTTTCCATTAAGCTGAATTCATCTGATAAAGGATCTATGTCTTTGTGTGGAGGGGACTGGTAAATTTCTAAATTGAAAAATGAAAGAGAACATCAAGAAATAAAGCATCTGAGTCATTGCTTCGTCACTAAGAATCTCTGACAGTCTTAACTCTCACTGGCAACCTAAATGATCATTTGTCATTGGTTTCCTGAATGGTTTATCTTTAAAGAACAAATTGTTAAATTTATTTTTATTTACATTGCAGAGCAGGGTGTCTTTAATTTGAAGTCCCTTTGGAGTTTCTGATAAATTGGAGTTTTGCTATTATCTTCATTAGTAATACATTTAAAAGCATATTCTAGATTATTTCTGAAAAGGTTTCAACAGAGAGCCTCTCTCATCATTTATTCATTCAAAGATATTTGTTAAGTCAGTTGTCACCTCAGGTTCTAAAGGTACAATTGAGAACTAAGCAGTAATGGTCCCAAACAGCAAGTGGAAAATCAAAGAGGCTGCTCCTACCGTGGGAGGCAAATATTGATAAAGTAATCACACAAACATTGTTAAAAGTTGTAATAAATTCTATAAGAGAGCAGCACGGGGTACTATGAAAGCATAAACAGAAGAAAGTCATTTCACTTGAGGAAGTGAGATCAGAAGGCTAAGTGGTGCCAGACCCAAGAGGGATTATGTGTCTCTCTAGTTAGAGCAGCATGTGAGGGAACAGCACTGCAAACCATGTCTGGCCATCCTACCTGTGTAATATACATTAGTGAAATGATTTAAAAAATTGATACGCAAAAGCCTTGGGGTGGGGGACTTGAAATTAGACTAGTGTAGCTAGATACAGCATGTGTAGGCAATGAGCTTGAAAAAGTAATACACTCCAGTTTCTGCAGAGGCTTATAAGACATGTTAGGATTGGGTCTTTATCTTAAAAGTAGTGGCATTAAAGGGTTATAAGCAGTGAAGTGACATCTTCTGTCAAGGAGAATTAGCAAGGAGAAGAGAGGAAGAGAGTAGGGGTAACTTGATATAGAGATTCCTGTCTTGGTGAAGGTGTGAGACTCTGACTGGAATATTAACAGTGATTTTGGAGAGGAGTTCAAGGTTTGAGAGATATTTTAGAGGTGAAATTGACTGGACTCAGTGATGGATTGGATTGGGTGAGAAGGAGGAGAGAGAATAGGTCATCCCAGATGTCCTGGGCCATTCTATTGACTTTGGTGTCCGTAAATGATCCACTCTACACAGCCGTTGGTGGCCTCCAGCTCTACTAAGGCCACCTTGTCCCGTCTGGACTTTGCCACTACCCTGAACCACTTCACTGCTCCAATATGAGGGAAGCTCATACCCCTGTGCTACCAGCCACCCACTTCACACCCAGGTTTTCGAGCCTGCTCAGGAGAACTGCACTTAAGGAAATTACTGAACCTCTTTGAAGGAAGGCTCATAGGAGGCAGGATGATAACATCTACTTCATAGGATCATTGGAGGATATGAATGACAATTTTTACAAAGCCCCTAATACAGTGCATGAGAAGTACACACAGAGACATGCCATGAGATAGAAATTACCTTTCTTTTTTTGTCTGCTGGATCTTGAATCAATCTTTTATTTCTGGGAATTCCACTAACTTTGTTTGATTTGCTACTACAATAAATGAGCATGCTTTTAGCAGCATTTATTTTATTAGATGTTTATACAGACATTAACCCCATCACACAGCTTTTTAAAGATGTGTACCTACTGTCAATTAGGCAGTAACTCTACTTGTAACTTCAAGATGGTGCCTCTTCTAAAGTATAGCTACCCTTAAAAAATGCACAGTATATCACTGACTTCAGCTTCCTATATTAAAGATTTAATAAAACGAAAAAGACTCAATTACTAATATCTTGTCTGTTAATTTCACACATATGTGTAAAATATGTAAGGAAGAGGAAACAATATGTAAACTACAGAGATAAGTATCCATGATTCCTTGGGGAAAAGATAGGCAAGCACAAAGAAATCTGTTACCCTGTGTAACATGTCTTAAAAGAATGGCCTGCTCTTCCTGTGTCCAGACTTTGTTGTCATTGACAAATCATGTAAAGGATCACAGTCATCTTTTGTCATGTGATAGAATAAAAAGATTCACTATTTTTCATCAATAACATGTAAATAAATATTACCAGGTAGTTTTTATTAACTGTGCAAAATTTTCTTCACATAAATCTAGAATGTTTCCTTACATTTTCAAGATTATATTTTTCAGAGAATATGGGATTTTTTTATCATATAAATCCCACATTTTTATTGTTCTAAAAGTTACAATATAGATTAGAATAATTTTGTAAAATATTAATTCTCTTATAAGGGTGGTAAAACTTATAGTACAAACCACTGTCTACATGAAAGATTTGCAAAACTACATAAAGGAGACCAAAATTTGGGGTTTGGGGCTTAGTTCTTTAGTTTTATCAAGTTTTCTTTTTAGATGTAACTAGTGTCTAATATACTTAAATTAAAATTATTTTGAAACCAATAAAATATTTTTAAAACAGTAAAATGCATATGCTTATACTTCCAAAGGCTTTACACACACACACACACACACACACACACACACACACACACCCCTACACACAGAGTTCAGCTTTTATTACCTTTCACATAACGTGACTTTGATCCCCTCCCACGATAGGTGGTTTTGTTTCAACTTAACAGCCTATAAAAGTTTGTGGTTACATACCCTCATACCCTCATTTACTTGAGATCTGAGTCATGGGAGCAGCTGCCAAAAAGCACCCCAATTTAAACCCTCAAGAATTTCTGTGAAGGAATATTAGGAAAATGACACAGATGGTACAAGTAGACCTATTTTTTAGTCAAAGAGTAAATTGTTAAGGCTGTTCATAGAGGGATTCTGGTTTTTATTGCCCTTAATTTTCTAGGCCCCAGGTAAAACAGGTTTCTGTGGACATTATGTCACTCATCTACTCAACAAATATTTATTAAGAACTTGCCATTTACATGGCACTGTATTGGACTTATGGCAGTGAAGAAATCCCATTGTCTTGCTTTAAGTTTACAGGCTGTGGTTTGATGTAGGAGGCCAACTAGAAAACTGGCAGTTAGGATAGAACATAATGATTGTCATAAAAGGGGATGCACAGAGTGTGGGGTGCAGACTGTTGGGGTACATGACCCAGTATGGGGTGGTGAGGTAGCCAAAGAAGCATCTCAACATCGTAGAAAAGGCCAATCCTTACCTAATTATTATGACCAGTCAGGAGTAGGGGAGCTTGAGGAGCAGAGGGAGCAGCAAGTGCACAAGGCAAACCTGAGAGAAAGTCCAGCACATTTGGAGGAACTGCAAGTGTGCCTGGTGGTTCGGTATGCCTGGAATGTGAACTATGAGGCAGAGAGTGGGGACAGACAAGGACCAAACTGCAGAGGCTTTTATCAGCCAATTTACAAAATTGTATCCTCTACTCAGAAGGTATTGGAAACCACTGAAGTATCAACACTTCCCCTCTCCGTCTACATTTAGTGACATGACTCAAAGAATAAACCCTATCAATGAGGAAACTGATGCCGTGCCTTAAGAAAGACGGCCAAAAATTATATTTATAATCACACTTAAGGCAGAGCAGCACCTCGATTTTTATTCTCTAACAGTTCTGGAAAAGAAGTTGTTTTGAACCAGGTAAAATATTCAACCATGTAGATCCTTCTTGGCCTTATAATGTTACGTTATTTCTCAGAACACAACCTTGCTGTACAAAGGAAGAAATCAGCCAGGTTAAGGATAAAACTAACTTTGTGCAAATATTTTTATCAACAAAAACAATATCCCCTTATATTTTTAAAGCAAATTTACAGCTTACAAATATATATCTTACAATGATTTTATTTGAGCCTCAAAGTAATCCATTGAGGTAACTGATATTGATATTCTTTTTGTACAAATGAAATACTGAGGTTCATATAAATAAAGTATAGCCCAACATAATAGTATTTAACAAGTGGTAGAGCTACTTCTTATACTAATTAGTATAAAATTTACTTGTTATTCTAGAACTTATTAGAGATTCAATCTCAATATATCTGACTTTAAAGTATATTTTTTTATGAATATGCTTGTAAACCATAAAGAGACTTAAGTTTAGGGCTAGACTAAAATACTTATTTAGATTTTTTGTTATGTTATCAATCATAAGAATTGAACCCTTCCTTAAAAAGTAGAGGATAATGAATAATGTACTTGGACTCCAGATATAAAACTTTATAATACCCATTCGTTGATTTTTATATTTGTTTGACCTAAGAAAAAGAATATTTAAAAAATAATAATAATAATTGATTCACTTGAGGTCATGGTAATTTAAAAAGGCAGTGCTAAAAAATTTATCTTTTGCTACCAGTATAATATATATAAAAATTGAGCTCTGAAAAACTGACTGCAGAATAAATACATAAAATTAAATCTTATTTTCCCTTTGATTTTCATCACAATAGAGATAATACATATGAAACTTACCTACAATTGCAGTGTTTAAATTTTCTGTCACAAAAGAAGTTTGAGAGTTTGGAACTACATCATAGCATCTATTCTAGATCACAGGACTTAATTTTATTTGTATGCCTCATATTTTTAACTCTAGTATAAGTCTGTGAAGCAGGTACTATTTTACATTATTTTATGAATCACAGAACTTTCCATGTAGTAAACACTGAAAAACTTTTAAAATAATAAGACGTAGAATGATTTTGTTGAAGAGAGAGAAAATATTCAGAAGAATATTGCCAAATTTAGGTAAGGCCACTCCTTGGACCCACCTTCCACCTTCTTGAGCTCCCCTCCAGGCAGTGACAGATTCAGGGAGCAGAGGGACTCCTGGTAGACTTTCAAGTATTGAACCATATAACTGGGCCTGAAATACTCTGGAAAAAGGACTGAACCTATCTGTTCGCTGCCTGCATGCAACCTAGAGTACAATACTAAGTGGAAACTCAATGAATGAATCAAAGATAGGAGAGACTTTAAATTGCAGACTATCCTCAGAGGGCTGATTTAGACTTGTGTTTTTGTTAGGATACACTTGATAATTCCACTGTATCAAATAGAAAGTTTCCACAATGCTAGGCCCATGCAGAGGTCTATCTATCCTTTCTAAATTGCCATATAAGTCATTGTCATTGACACTTAACAGAAAGGGGGTGATGTTAATAAAAATGCTGAAAAATATTCTACCACCAAATAGTCTACCACCAAAATCCCAAGCAAACTAGGACTGTCCCAGGTAAACCAGGACCCAAGGTTATCCAACTGTTGCCCAACTATAAATCCAAATTCCTGCTCTTATTCCCAAAAAAATGCTTACATATGAAAACATGTCCTTATATAATTAATGGGTTTGGGAAAATAAATTTTCTCTAGAATTGTAGTTTAAGAAAGTTTATATCCAAGATACAGTGGTTATTTCTGAGTGTAAAGATTTGGGATAAATTTTAAGATTTGTTATTTTCGGTTTTTTTGTTTGGTTTTTTTTTTTGGCTTCTCTGTTTTCTTTCTTTTCCTCTTGTGCAGTCCAAGAATGAACTTGGACTGCTTTAAATTTTTGCTTTTTGACATTAAATTATCTATTTTTTAGAATTGTGTTACTCAATTAATCCACAGAGCATCCCTGGATAAATCTAATGTCCTTGTTTCACTGATTAGGAAATTACAACAAAAAAGATATTAAATTATTTGTTCCTGCTAAGTAGTTTGTTAATCATCAGAAAAAGTACTTGAAAATAATAACAAATAATATTTTGACTATATATTCTTTTGTTAATATCTGGAATTATTATTGACTTCTGTGTAGATGCTTATTATTTCAAATTTATAAATGCAAAGATGCCCAGAAGTGTGATACCTCAAGAAGTTTTGCCTGCTGCTGAGATGTTTCAAAATTTGCCAGTTGTACCCATCATGAGAAACCTCTTCCTATCTCCTCCATGCACGATTTGTACCTGTGTGTTCCAGTACAGCAAAGCATAGCAAGTTGAGTTCTACATTTCTATAAACACTACACAGACTATCTCATTACTTTGAAATTGACTCATCTGAGAATGTTTCTAAAACAAGGCCATTTAGATCATTTTTGATATTTAACTAACTACATTATGATAAAATGAGTCATTTCTTAAAAGTTTACTCTATTTTTTTTTCTTTTTAAAAGCAATATAAAGGATTTAGAAGACCAGTAGTTATACATTTGGCTAGCTGACTGTCTGCCTTCAGCAACTTGTGGGACAGGAATAAGTCAGGAACATAAAAAATGGACATCTCCAGAGAAGGTACCTTGGTGTCAGTGAAGGAGTAAAATTGGCAGGAAGGCACACCACGTTAACCTAGCAGAGTAGAAAATGTGCAATGTTCATTCAGTAACTTCATATGGGACTCATTTAGTTTGTAATCTAAAGAAATTGAACTCTGCTTTACAGTCTTTGCTCAAAATAAGAATAAAAACTTTGGTGAACACACAATGCAATATGCAGATACGTATTCTAAAACTATATTTGAAACTTATGTTATTGACCAATGTCACCCCAATAAATTTAATAAGACAAAAAGAAGAGTAATGAATGAAGTGGGTGGGGAGGAAGAAAATACTTCTATCAGATGTTAACATATAGTTATCAAATTTACTGATCTCATGTCATGAGTCAGATTATTCCCTAACCAAAGGATACCTCTTTTTTTGACAGAACTATGTATATTACCAATTTCAGTCTATTCTCACCACTCTCTCTATCATAACTGTGTTTTTCCATAAGACATCAGTTACATCTGAAATGAATAAATGCCTATTTTTCCTTCTTCATGGTGTCTGTGTTTGATGATGTGGGCCACCTCATTCCTCTGGAACAGAATTGTGTCTTGGCCTTCCTGAGACACTTCGCTGACCTGCTTGACTAGTGGGTCATTCCTGTTTACTTCACTGGTTCCTCTTCCTGTATATCCTCCAGCTGTGTTTAATCCTGAGCACTCAGCTATTTTCTCTACATAGTGTCTTCCCTGAAAAATAAAAGCATACACCCAGTGGCTTCAGTTTTTACCACTGCACAGCTATTTCCACAATTAGGTCTCTAACTTTGCCTTCTCTCATGACCTCAGTATAATACTTAAAATAATCTTATGTGTTTTCACTTCAACATGTATGAAATTTAATTTTCACAGCAAAGTGATTCCTTCTCCTTTCTCATTTTTATTGGGTCATTCAGTTTTTCCTTTTCATCATCAACACTATTCTTTGGTCACCTGTCATTGTCCAAACAATTAAGCTTAATCAATACAATGGTTAACAGATACAGAATGCTAAATTTTTAAAGACTTGTTTTCAAAAAGGCAATATAAAGGATGCTGACAAAAACTATATTTAAAAATTCTTATAGAGTTAAGAATGGTTTTCATATTTATAAATGTTATAAATGTTTTCATATTTATAAATGTTATAAATGTGATATGAAAATTGTATGAAATTCAAATTTCAGCATAATTTCAACAGAGACCATATATCCTGCTAAATCTAAAATATTTACTGTGTAACTCTTTTGAAAAAAAAGTTTGCTGACTCATGGCTTAAAGATTAGTGTTCACTTTATTAAAACAACAAATTCAAACCCGAGTTTGTTCTTAAGCTTTAAAAACACAGGTGGTTACATGCCAGTGAAACTACCACCACCACAATCAAAATACAGAACATTTCTATCACCCCCAAAAGATTTGCCCCCCACATAGAACATACCACCCTTTGCTCCCAGAGCCAGGAAACCACTGATCTGCCTTTTATCACTATATTAATTTGTATTTTCTAGAACTTCTTATTAACGGAATTGTGCAGTAAGTATTCTTTTGTGTCTCTGGCTTTTTTTACTCAGAATAGCAATTTTGGCATTCATGCATGCTGTTGTATGTATCAGTAGTTTGTCCTTTTAGTTGTTATGTGTGTTTGTTTTTCTTCAGTTTCATGGAGGTATAATTGACAAATAAAAGTGTAAGGTATTTAGAGTACACATCATGGTGACTTGATGTACATATGCAGATTGGCAGTGGGCTGACTTGACCCATGCCCACAGTTTGCTGGACACCCTGCAAATTTTTTTACTGTTAGACAAAATTAAAAGTGAACTTTTCTACAGTATTTTCTGCATAGAAGAACCACACCAGAGGGCATGAAAACAACTCATTTTACTACCTTATTGGTATTGTAGTTATTAATTCAGTTATTATTTCATTCTATACACTTTGGCCATTTTAGTTGCCTGTGACAGAGATTTCTCAGAATAAATAAAAAATGCTTTCAAATTATTTTTTTAATTACTTATAACAAGATTTAATCATGGTACAGCTGATATCTACATTATTTACATGAAATTTTTTATAATTCAAAGCTTTTTCTAACTCTATTTATTTCTCTTTTTTTATTAAAACCTTTGAAAAATTATTCTCAGATTTCAAACCTCTTCTAAATTATTTAGTTCATCTCAGTACTTTTGTGACCACCTTCAGCCTTCTCTATCCCTCAGTGCTAAGATTTGTACTTCTGAAAAGTCTCTAATCTAGGAACTCTCAGACATTTGTTAGGGTCGGGAGTTTGTGTTCCTGTAACTTAAGAAAAAATTAAAAAGCTTAATTTTTGTTCCTTCGATCTTGTCAGGAACAGCCTAGCTTCTGATAAGTAGTATCATGACTAATTCGTTCTCCACGCTTTCAAACTTAGAAGCATGAAGAACATTGAGAGTCTCAGAGATGAAGCTCTGTAGAACAAGATTCTAGAGGAGAGGCTGAGGGAATAGGATCATATCAGCCAGAAATGAGATTGCTGAGGCGTGACCTAATAATTGTCTTTTGGTTCTTGAGCATTGGTCACAAAGACTAAACAAATGTTCCTCATGTCTATAAGTGACATGCAGAGAAATATGTTCTTAAATTGCAGATAGAAACCCTGATTATATAAAAGGAAAAATATCTTGTCTATACTCTAGATATTTATGATAAAAACCTATAGAATTGTTGTTTCTAGGAATTACAGAGTTTAAGATAAACGTTTTGTCTAAGCCCAAATCTTGAAACTGAAGGCCTGTTACCCACATATTTTAGTCATAGACATTTCTGAAGCCAGCAGACCAAAGCAACTGAACTTTTATTGACTCTACTAGTTCTAAATAGATAGTGTCCCTTAGATTAGTAAGAAATTTTAGAAGAATTTGCTATAACCTGTGGTCAACACTAGGTAATTACCTATCCCATCCAAATAATTTTAAAAGAATTTGAGTAATAATTTTTCCCTCAGTTTTCTAAGGTTTTCAGTTATGCTGACTAACTCATGGCTGTCAGATGAACTCACTTTTTTCCTTTTTCTGTATATTTAGTGCACACGTTAGATTGTGATTCTTATAAAAAAGAACATTAACAAAAGCAACTTAAAGTATGAAAAATAAGAACAGTTTAAAAAGATTTCATTGTTATGAAAGGTGAAATTTCTACTTTTCTCATACCTGAAAAAAAGTCTGCAAATGCAGAAATATTGTATTTGTCTTTTAAATTCTGTCATTGGTATGAAATCTTTTATTATTTCTGCAAAGTCACTGGTGAAGCAAAATAGCAGTAGGTCAGCAACCCAAGAGCAGTGCAAAGCCAGAAACAGAGGTTATGGAGACTTTGCAAGGGTGTCTGCCAAGTGGAGAGCAAAAGCAGAAAGCTATGAAACCCTTAAAGAGAAGAAGCCACAAGAAAGACCAGTAGCAATATATAAACCCAGCCCCAGCAGAGAAGCCAGACACAGCCAGAAATCACCTGGGTGCTCGGCACCAAATACATCCCCCACCAGAGGTTGCACCAACCCAGAAGAGCAGAGACCCAGCCAGGTATGGACACTTCATTCTCCCACGAGAGAGTCTTGGCACATGTAACATGTGAAACCGAAATACTAAGCTAAAACAAAATTTTATTGAGCAACTACTGAGTTACCTAATTATAGTGAGAAAATTACAGGACTTAAACCAACATTGGCTTCAGAACCAAGTCCATCCCCACACCATCCCACTGATGAAATTTAAAAACCATAATCTCTCATTTACAGATATTTCTTAAGCTTCTCTTGTGTGCCAGAGACCAAGCTATAAACTAAAAATACAATAGTGAACTGGACATAGTCTCTTGCTTTCTGGGAGGTTACAGTTTAATGTAAGATATTCTTTTTTTAGTCCAAAATTTGTCATTTTTAAGCTAGAGAAAGTCTCATTTTAATGAAGATTCCATTCCTCTAACTCTCTTATGCTGCATTGTTTCGTGCACTTTCTAGGCTATCTAAAAGGTAAATGGTTTTGATTAGCCTACTTGTATGATTTCGCTGCCTATTCCTTTACTATTTTTCATAACAGAATTAATATATACTTGGAGATTTTGAAATTGTACATTTTCTTTAGGTCTCCAAAAATGTCATGCCTATTATTTTATAACCTTGTTTCTAAGTTTTAAAAATAAAAACAACAATAATAATTGGTCCATGTGTCCATATTCCCATTATATAGAATTGATCATTACTAATATACTGACAAATTTGCTTAGAGTTTTTTTGTTTTGTCTAATCCCTAATTTTGGGGGGAGAAAGGGATACATATTTATTATAAAGAATTAAAACAGAATAAAAGTACAAAGATTAAAAACCTTTAAAATCATTTCAAACTTCATTATAAGTAATTCTCATTAACATTAGGTGATCATAATGGAAACAATGATGGCTAGGAATTTTCTAAATTCAATAAAACAAACCACAGCTCCAAAAAGCTTAGAGAACCCCAACAAAAAAAGAAAAATACACCTACGCATAACATAGTCAGACTCTTGAAAATTCTAAATAGGAAATCATTAGGAAAGCTTGGGGAAGTAAAGGGAACATTGTATACAAGAAAATAATGATAAAAATTAACACGATTCTCATCAGAAACTCTGGAACCAAGACAATGGAATGATATCTTTAAAGTCCCCTAACAAAGGACAGAACCTGTTAACCTAAGATTCTATATCCATTGAAAATATTTCTCTAAAAGCAATTAGTTACATATAAGGAAGATCCCATCAGGTGATTTCTTAACAGAAACTTTGCAGGCCAGAAGGGGTTGGCACTAGATATTCAAAGTGATGAAAAGCAAAGACCCACAGCCAAGATTACTCTATCCAGCAAAGCTATCATTTAGAATCAGAGAACAGATAAAGAGCTTCCCAGACTAGAAGACGCTAAAGGAGTTCATCACCACCAAACCAGTCTTACAGGAAATGTTAGAGGGACTTCTTGAAGAAGCAGAAGGAGGAGGAGGAGGAGGAGGAGGAGGAGGAGGAGGAGGAAGAATAGAGGAAGAAGGGGGAGGAGGAAGAAGAAGAGGAGGAGGAAGGAAGGAAGGAAGGAAGGAAGGAAGAAAAAAGGTTAAAAATATGAATAATAAAATAACATATTTATTATAAATTACATATTTATCAACAATTACTTTAAATGTAAGTGGATTAAATCTTCCAATAAAAAGATAGGGTAGCTGAATGAATAAGAAAACAAGATCCTTACCTGTACTGCCTTCAAGAGACTCACTTCAGATTGAAAGATACACACAGACTGAAGGTAAATGGATGGAAAAAGATATTTCATGAAAATGGAAACAAAAAATAAATACATAAACCTGGGGTAACAATACTTATACCAGACAAAATAGATTTTAAAACAATGACTAGAACAAGTGACAAAGATGGACCCAGTAATCTCACTTCTGGGTATTTATTAGAAGAAACTCAAAACACTACTTTGAAGGGACATGTGAATTTATATGTTCATTGAAGCATTATTTACAATAGCCAAGATATGGAGTCAACCCGGGTGTCCATCAGTGGATCAATGGATAAAGAAGACGTGATTGTGTGTGTGTGTGTGTGTGTGTGTGTACACATGCACATACATATACATATATACACATACACAATAGAATATTACTCAGCCGTAAAAAAATATATGAAATCTTGCCATCTGCAACAACATGGATAGACCTAGAGGGTATTGTACTGAGTTGAGTAAGTCAGACAGAGAAAGACAAATGCCATATTATTTCACTTATATGTAGAATATAGGGAACAATATAAACAAAACAGAAACAAACTGATAGATACAGAGAACATTTTGAAGATTTTCAGATAGGAGGGTGTTTGGGGCGGGGGGTAGTAGAAAAGGAGAAGGGATTAAGAAGTGCAAATTAGTAGTTTCAAAATAGTCATGGGAATGTAAAGTGTAGCATTCGGAATATAGTCAATAATATTGTACTAGCTATGTACCGTGTCCTATGGGTACTAGATTTAATGGGGTGATCACTTCCTAAGTTATATAAATGAAAAATCACTATTTCTAAACCTGAAACATATTATGTGCCAACTATAAAGAATGATTTAAAAAATATTTTTCTAAAATGAAGGTGGAATAAAGACATTTTCATGCAGACAAAAGCTGAGCAAATGTATTTCTAACAAATCTGAACTACAGGAAACACCAAAAAGTTCTGCAGGCTGAAGGAAAGGGGAAATGATATGCAAGAAATTCAGTTCTACAGAAAGGAATGAAAAACATGAAAAAGAGCTAACAAATCATTAAATGTAAAAGATCATTTAAAAATTATTCCTACTTTACACATTTCCATGTTATTAGGTCTCCTTAAAGTCCATTAACTTTTTAAAGTAAAAACAACATTACATGAACCTAATTTCAGACACTTTTCTAGGCATACTAAATATTTGTTGCCTAAATATAAATAAAATTTAAAATAGAACCATGTTATAGTTGCTATAATATACAGCATTTAATTTCAGTCTCTTTGAATATGCCACAAGAAAAACTAAAATGGAAGATAAACAATTATCAAATTTCAAAAAGTACTTCTACACCACAACAGATATTCTGATTACCACAGGAGAGACAAAAAGTTTCTCTTAAATTAAGAAAAGAAATTATGAATATAGGAATGGAATCACTGGTTTTTATCACCTAGGTATTTCAGTTTCATAGTATCAATTATTTTTAAAAAGATGATAATTCACCAATACACTGATCTCTTCCCATCTCCAGTGTTCCTAACTTTAGGCATTATTTTTAGTTAATATTATATTTTTTACATTATCTAGATACTTAACATTTACACCAGAGTATGTAAATAAAATTCTCATAATTTTTTCCAGTATTGGTTCTATATTTAGATGCATAGAGGTCTTTTACATGATACTTTTGCTATCTTCATTACTGAATTCTGTTTTTTGCTCTCTATGGGCAATTTATGTCTCTATTGGTTATATTTTATTATCTTATAGTTTGGGAGTTCCCCCCAAGAAAATTTGTGGATGCTGAATTCCCAGAATTTTTTTTTTCATGTTTGATAGGTCCAAATGCTGTGTTGCCTGAGTATAATATTCTTGGCCCACTTTTTATCTTTTAACACTAAAATTGATGTATAGAAGTCTGAAATCATCCTAAAATTTACCATTATTAAGAGATTTGGAAATTAAGGAACCTATACCAAAATTTCCCATGTCTATGATATTATACTTTTAATCTCTAGATTCAGTTTTTTTTTGTATTTTTTAGGAGACTTTTCTCATATTAATATTATATTTTTTTATTCATCTTTAGTTATAATCATCAGGACTTCTATTTCAAAGATAGCAATTACCAATCCTTAAGTATTTTTCTTAACCAACTAGCTTCTTTATTTCCTTTCATCTCTGTCATTTTCATCTTCCTTTATTTTCAAATTCTGAGTCATGATACGTCTTACTTACAATCAGTTTCAGCTCCTGATAGTACTGTTGTTCATCAGTTGTCATGGCATGGAGTGAGAAATGTAGTGTTTTTAAAACCAATCCCTCACTGCCTGTAGGTCTCTAGCTTTTTATTCTTCAAAAATATTAAGTGCTGGGACCACTATAAAATTTAATGTTTACACTGATTCAATTCTTTGTGTTTTTATGGTAGACTAGGCACTGATACCTGCATATTTTTATCATATATCATTGGTCAAAACTGTGAGAATCAGAAATAAATACCAGAAACAGAGGCCATATGAAGTCAATATGTCAGATTGTTCAACACATTTAGCTCTGGGTTGCTGTGAGTTCTTGCTGTATGGTATGTGAACGCTTGTTGGTGGAGGACAAATGTGAAGTCTTTCACACTAGAAAATTGGCTATGAGTGAAAGATAGCAGTCAGAGTGCAGGAGAAATAAATCATTAACTAATGATTCACTTTATTTAGAGACAAATAATGTTCAAGAAATGTGCCTAGCAGCTGTTAATGGGTTTATTTAATGCATTTGATACTTTAGCCACTTTCCTGTAACCTGAAGGAATTGTAGGGTGGAAGAGGCAGGGACAAAGAGGATTGCTAACTTAAACAGCTTGTGTACAATTATGGTTTGAATACCTGAGTTTTACCCTCTTCTGAGATCTTTTTACAGGTCCTGCAAAGTTTTACTGCTCCTAGTTGAGGGCTCTTAGCCCTCACTGGGACCCTCTCAAGTTTCAGATGAGTTCTCCAAATCAGTATAAAGCCCAGTGACTTCACTTCCTTCAGAGATAGGGCTTAATCAATTTCTCATCTGCCCCCACTCCTTGGTTAAAGTTGTCAAATGCCAATGTTGATTCTTTCTCACTTCATATGGAACTGATGGAAATTACTGAGATAATCAGCCAAAATCTCCTGTACTTATTTTGCTCCTTTTTGAGGTTGAAAGTATTAACTCCTTTAGACCATTAATTATGGTCTCATTTGTATCTCACTGAATGTTTTTTTAATGAGTTTAAATTCCTGAATTAAAAGAAATACAGAATTAGCCATAGTGAGTATGGTCAGTCCAGATCCAATGTAACTAGAGACTTTGGAAAGCGTTTTTTCATCATTATATTAGGGAATCCAACTAAATAATCAAAACAACAGTGCTGAGAAAGAACCCCCTTCTCTGTAAGCCTTTACTAGGTAAAGAAGAGGAAGAACAGATGGATGATGTGTGTCCTGCTTTACAACAGTTCAACTACTATTTTGCAGTATATTATTGTCTTTGTTAGCAACCTGAGAGAAGGAGCCAGACATTTTCGTATCTCAGTGCCTGGCAGTGCACATAGTGGGTAGTCAGCATAGTGGATTGAATAACTGAGATTCTAGATTCTCTCTTAAAATTCTTTTACAGACCTGCATACAAAAGAGAGCCTGAGATTTAACACAGTGTTTGGAATAGGGACTTGTTTTTACTCTGAGGTCAGAAACCTCCACAGCTGAGTACTTTGGATAATGAAGGTTCCTTTTCTAAATTTGCCCCTCCTGGGCTGAACACAGGCAAATGTCATATGATCTGCATTTAAACATTCTTTTCTTTCCATTTTAACAGTGTTTATATTTCCTAAGGCACATCTAAAAGATTCAAAGTATTTACTGTATATGTAAATAGTCGTTTAAGGAAAAAAAAAAATACATGTGTTCACAGACAAGTTATTTTCAGCAGTCAGTTCCTTTCCTGAAGCACAAAAGCCTAGATATGAAAACAAACAAGAATGTGCTGTTTTAACAAATGAGTCCTTAGAGATGGATTTTAAAGCATGTTTTTTGTTTCCTGATCTAGCTTTTACCCTATCACTTCGTAACACTTAGAGAAATCCTGACATAAATCAGTGACATTCTCACAGTTTTTAAAGCTGACAGTTTAATTTTTTTCCTGTTTTGTCTATCACTGTGGCCAACGTAATTAGGTCATACTCATGTGAAAAATTACTTGTGCAAGAAAAATTTTGGATGTGTATGTGTGTTTCCAGGAAGATTTGTTTCAGTTAATGTTCACAGCATCATTTGCATGTGAAAATAATTCCAGAAAAACAGAACAGCCCTAATTCTAAAGGAAATAAATGTTTCTGTTACTAATTTTTTATCATGGTTAAAGTAATTACACTTAAAATATTTTTAATGGATAAGCCACTGATTTTAGAACATATTTGTTAATTTTGTAGACTAAATGCCAATTTGGGAAGGGTTTATTCCAACAGAAAGGGGAAAGGGAAGAAAGGCCTTATTTGTAATAGTATTCTTGAAGAGGCAACAGAAACCAAATACTAGCGACCTACCTTGCAGACTGTCCTCTGATTTCATTTTATATTAAAAGTTGATTGTCATTCTTATGCCTTGTGTATTTTTAATAGATTTTTTCCTATTTATGCCAGCGGACATAAATTTCAAGCTAAGTATATTATTTACTTTATTGCTTCTACACTCCCAGCAATGTTGGAACTATGGGAGAATGTAAACTCTTCAGTATGAAGATACTTATTTGTGTTTTATGAAAAATCTTGACATTAATTCTTTTTCTTTAATAAGTTGAGTGTATTGCTTTTATTTTTGTGAATTAATTTAAGAATTTGAGTAACTCAGGAGATTTTTATTTGCTTTTCAAATTTAAACACCAGGATTAAGACACAAGAGGCGTAATTTAACATGTTTTATTGGCTGAGTGTAAAGGTCAAAATTAACAAGCTTTATAGAAGGACCATTAGACATATACAGTAGATCCCTTGTAGAAACCATGAAGGAAAGCAGTGTAGGCCCTGTTGAGAACAGAAATAAAAAATCTGAGTTGCTATCTATGATAGAAGCCGAGCAATTGTCAAGAATTTGACTAGATTGCAAAAGAATTTAAAGGGCCAGCAGATCTTTAAGAATGCACAGGATAGCTTTGTTGTCCTTATATAACATTTACTGAGAGGCAAGGCATGCTGCATATTAAGCAATCTACAGAATTCCTCTGCATCCCTACCCAGTGATTCTATTTCTGAATGAGATAAGTGAGTGAAATAGATAAATAATCTCAGAAGCCTCCATTAGTGCTGTCCATCCAGAAGCCTACGTGGTGGTTGAAGCCTTAGTTCCTCACATCAGCCATTTTGCTAGGAAGAAAATAGGAATAAGTGAAATCTGGGAAAAGACAGTAATTTCTGGAGGCAAGAGATGTGGTTTTTAAAACAAAATGTACACAGTTAATCGGATATACTTCTGCAGTTCTGGTTTTTTTGTTTGTTTTGTATTAGCAGGGTTGGATTTCAGGTACTTGTGTTTTAACCAAGAAAACATGATTTCTTAGCGAGAGGGCAGTTTCCCAAATGACATAGAATAACTTTTTCATGACATTCAGAAATTTACAGTTCTCTCTTGCTAGTCTTCTAACATGTTCTCTAATTCACAGCTTTGCGTAGAATTTGGAGAAGACTCGAGGAAAATCACTGCTTATAACTGTGTTTATTCTTCAGCTATGATAGCAGACTTCCTTGACATGCTCGTGTTCTTTTTCTTTGACAGGGACTTTATGTTTTTGTGGTCTATTTCATTCTACACAACCAGACGTGTTGTCCCATGAAGGCCAGTTACACGGTGGAAGTGAATGGACACCCAGGACCCAGCACAGCCTTCTTCACGCCTGGGAGTGGAATGCCTCCTGCTGGAGGGGAAATCAGCAAGTCCACCCAGAACCTCATCAGTGCTATGGAGGAGGTGCCTGCCCTTGCCCTTGCCCTTGCCCTTGCCCTTGCCCTTGCCCTTGCTCTTTCGCTTTCTCTGTCTCTCTCCCATAGAAGACCTTTCCATCTCATAAAGAGTACAGTTTAGTGGTGCTACGTGACTTTTAAATCTTTTTCCTGCTGATATCCTTTGAACTATGGTATTTGATTTGCCTTGATACTATGGTATCAAGCCTATTATTGAACTAATTTTCTTCCCTGCTCTGTGACCTATACTATCCAGTAGTTTGTACTAGGAAATCAGTCATCTCTTTCTTCAAAATCTTCCAAATTGGACATGGCAGTGACTGAATCTGCTTCAGAAATGTTTTTTTTTAAATACTGCTCTTCCTAAAAATACTGACACGGCTTTCTTCCTTCACGTATCTCAACTCACTGCTTTAATCCCAGCAAACACTCAGTGAAAAGAAAATAGGCCAAAACTCTTTTTAATTTAAATACCAGAAAATATTTTAGACCAAAGGCTTGGAAGAGTGCTTCAGCAGCGCTACTAGAAAATCTATCCAGGATGTCCTCTGTAAAATCTACCTCTCATAGCTCTCTGCATTCTTTCCACATCATATTGGTTTCCTGTGTCTATTACCACCAACCAACCTGTCAGTAATGCCACCATAGCACTGGGATCATTGCCTAGAGTTTAAAATATGCCTAAAGACTTTTGTCCAGGAAGAGATAGTGTGCAGGTCCCTGACAATTTCTGCAGTGCCTAGATGTGCTTATCTGCCATTTCTTACTAAGCTCATTTTGCCCTCTCTGTATTAAAGAGCCAAGGGGAACAGTACTTGTCTTTGTGTCCTGAAAAATGTCAGGAAATCAAAGTGTATCAGTCTGAAAAGGAAGCAGTTTATAGATAGGTAGGTAGGTAGGTAGGAAGGTAGGCAGGCAGGCAGGCAATCTACCTGCCTAGTGATATTTTTCTCTTCCATATTAATGTGGAAAGTAATTTTATTCATAGGTTAAAATTAAGGTAAATGATCAAAATTAAGTGCAGTATTTAAACATTGGAATATGTCTTTAGTACACATAAATATTAAGAGATCTGATACCATTTCTATATCCCAAAAGATCTTAAAACTGAATTATTTTCACATCAAAGTTGTTAAGAGTTGAAATGGATATTTTTAGGATCAGCAATTCAGGAGTGAATCTTTAAAAACATTGCTTTTATGTTTTTTCATCAGTTACTCAGTCCAGCATTTTCCTAGACCTGAGCTGTTCAGTGCAATAGCCATTAGCAATGAGTGGCAATTTAAATTTAAACTAACTAAAATTAAATAACCTTAAAATTTCCATTCATCAGTCACCCTGGACACATTCAAGTGCTCAAAAGCCACATGTGTCTGGCAGCTACCATAATGGAGAATGCAGATGTCAGACATTTGTATCATCACAGAAAGTTCTGTTGAACGGTGCTGGTCTAGATGTTCACATTCTTAGTAAAATTTTTTAAGGTTTGTCTTCTCGCAAATTTATATTTATAGTCAGGCCACTCTTCTCAGATCCGTGCAGTAGCTCAGAATACCTTATATTGGGAGGCAGCAGCTGTGATAGTTCAGTTCCTGGGCTCGGGCCACTACTTGAATGTTCATTTGGGGTGTTGCACAGTGGCATACCCTGAAGTGTATTCTGCATTCCTGAGAGGCTTAGAATTGGCCTTGATCCAGTAGTAGGTGACTGTCAGAGACATTCTAGAAAGCCATTCAGGGAAAAGAAAGCTTTAGTAAAGCAGAGATTAAGGGGTTGTTTATCAGTAACCAAGAGCGAAGTAAATATTTAGAATTATTTCAGGGTAGGCCTATCTTTTTTATCATTTAATTTTTTAAAAAGGAGGAGTTTAGAGGTATCAGAGAATCTTTTTTTTTTTTTCAATTCTTTGTGTCCTCCTAGGTAGCTACTATATTTAAAATTCTATGTGGTATCTTAGATTAAAGATTAAGATGGTTCTTCCCCAGTTCTTATATTTTTTAACAGTTTTCTTTGCACATATTCTACAAAATATGTATTTATTGATTGAGTTAAAAATAATTTTTTCTCACACATGACAGTTTATAAATCCACAACTAATTTTAATAAATTATTTATAAATCACAAGATTAGATTGTCTCAGAGAAAAACATACTTTTTTAAGGAACAGAGGTACAATTGAGGGTCTTAATTCTAAATAAATCCTTTTCACTTGTTCTGTGTAATGAAATACAGATACAATTTTTTTCTGTAGGTTCCAGAATAAATATGTATATATTCATTTTATGGTTTTCTTTTCTCCCTACCCTGATCCAAAAAGGTGCCCCCTGACTGGGAGAGAGGATCCTTCCAGCAAGCCAGTCAGGCCAGTCCTGACTTAAAGCAAAGTCCACAAAATGGGGCCACATTCTCTTCCTCCGGAGGATATGGCCAGGGGTCACTAATAGCTGATGAAGAGTCCCAGGAGTTTGATGACTTGATATTTGCATTAAAAACTGGTACGTATGAAACCACCAACTACATTAGAAGTAGGCACTCTTGCTGTGCTACAGTTTATATCTTCTTCACATGAAACTGCAGTACAATCAGTCACCCTAGTACATCCTGATTCTCATGACCTATTTCTAATCCCAGCCCAACTCTAGGATATTTTGTTCTTGGCACCAAATGTAACACAAACTAAAAATAATTTATAATTTGCTTTTAATAAAAAAAAAAGCATACTTTTAACTAAATGTAAATATTTCTATCCTGGAATCTTTCTAGGACATCAGGATACTACTTAGAAATGTTCAGTGTTGGAAGTGAACCTGGTAGGGATTTCATTAAGAGAATATTGCCTCTGATCTGCCAAAGAGACCTTCTTATGGAGTATCTTTAAAGCAGAAACTGTTAAAGGCAACATAATAGGCCTCATGTAGTTCTACAGTTTTCAAAATGCCATCACGTACAGTATTTCATTGACTCTTCCTATAAGTTCAACCCCACTAAACCTGTGACCCCAGTGGATAGTTCTTTTTAAATCAAATATGTAGCTTTTTTTAAATTTTTTTCCCTCAGAATAATGTTGAACTATTACTGTTCTGAAAATCTCAGTGAATTTTTCATTTCTAGATGTATAGTCAAGCAAGAAGATGTCTATGGTCCGATGAGCCTTTTGAAATAATTATTCAAAAGTACATTTTACTCTGTGTGTGTGTGTATTCCTATATTGAGAATAGTGCCTGGCTTTTGGCAAACCTTTTGTAGATATTGTTAGAGAACTAATTAATTAATTAATTAATTAATCAATCAGAAACTTAGATTTTGCTTGGAAAAATAGGCATTCACATAACCATGACATAAGGAAGAGTAAAATAAGTAATGGAAAAGAGTTATTAATTATTGATCAAGGAAATTTTTTTCAAGCCCTCTCAATTGATTCTTGAAAAATGTGTAGGTTTTGAATAGGTAAAGAGTGGAGGGAAGGCATTACAGACTGAGGAATAGAATTAGCCCGAGCCCAGGGTGCACAGCCTGCTTGGCAAAAACAACAGGGGTCAGTGGAGCCAGGCAGGGAGACAAAGGCCTGCAAGGTAGTTTACCTGCATTATTGTAGTTCCTCCAACTGGATTTCAGAAACACACCTCCTACAGATATTCACAGTCATCCTTAATGGGAGGATCCCCTGACTCAGTGTATTTGGGGAACTATATTCAGATTTGGACATATTGATCAGTAGGCCTGGTGGCTCTTAAATATTTAGGTTTCAAGGATCTTGGGCAAAGATTCATAATTCACATTTACTTTTTAGCTCCTCTAAAAATCCCTGGCTTAAAGCAACCCACTTTACTCAGTTTAACTTGGTGTTTCCAGAACTCAGATGTGATAGATTCATTTGGGGAAGCAGAACACTTACTGACATTTTGCTTAATATTAAATGCTGTGCAGATGCCATAGTAAGAAGGATTTTTATAGAACCTAGTGACACTGCCATGGAAGTTTTGAAGGAGAGGAATGGCATGTTCCTACTGTTTTTTTTTTTTTTGAGGTAAAATAACTTATAAAAGTATGAAGAATAAATTTAGAGGCAAAATCAGAAAGGCTGAGAGGTTATGACAGTTGTCTAAGGTAACAAGGTTCGGTCCTCAGATTTAGGGAATGGAAATAAAAGAAGATGAACACAGGAGAAACATTGAAAGGATAGTTAGCAAGGACTCATGCTTCTCACCAAGTGACTAAGGAGCTGTATAGAGCATTTGTTTATTTATTTGTTTGCAGGGGGAAACATGAGTTCAGATTTGGACATATTGATCATTAGATCTGGCAGCTCTTAAGTATTCAGGTTTGAAGGATCTTGGGTGAGAGATCAGAGTTATAGATATTGATTTAAATGCACCAGTTCAAGGAGTGGCTCCATAGTATAGTTGGTTAGCACATCTGCCTTATACACAAAAGGTCCTTAGTTTGCGACCTAGGTGGAGCGATGGACCATACCCTGGGTGTGCCAGGCCCTGAGTGTACCAGGCCCCCCAAGTGCCCCGGGGGGTGCCAGGCCCCAGGTACACACCATGAGCATGTTGGAGGAGACACCCCGCTTCCAGAGATCCAGTTTTTATGGGGAAAACGGCAACATCCATAGGTCAAAGGTAGAAGTAGGGAATTAAAGAGGGGAAATCAATCAGTTAATCAGTCAATGCATGCATCAGTGCAGAGATTATATTTGAAGCAGATAAATTTGATCTGGGGGGAGTGGAAAGAGATGAGCAAGAAAAAAGAGGTGAGGATGGGAGGGGTAAGGGAAGAAGAGAAAACAAGAGAAAGGAAAGGAAACAACATTCTAGATAATATCTTCATTTAAAAAGTAAATAAAAGAGGGTTTCAAGGAGGAAACTATAGCATGGTGAGAAAGAGAACTAAAGAAAAGAAGAGCCTTTCACAAAGGAGGGAATGCACAACTGCATAAAATGTTCATTAGCATTAGGACTAAAACAGGGTCATTCAGATTACAAATAATTCTCTGGGAAGATTATGTCCCCATCACTATAAAGTGGTCTGTTATCAGTGTGATGACAGAAAACAAAATGAAGTCTTGCCGCATAAATTAGATGTGGGTGGGGTGTGTGTGTGTGTGTGTGTGTGTGAGACAAGTGCTAAATGCATGTAGTTCAGGAATGTATGGAATGACTTCCTTACTTATAGATTGAATTTAGTATTCCTTAGAGTTTACTAAACGCATTAGGAAATGAATACTTAAGACTAAAATAATGGTCTCTAACATTGGTTCCCTCTATTTTTAGAAAAGATACTAGAAGAATCAAGAACCACTCCCTAGACACTTTCCATCATTAGCATATGGTCACACCAAAGGAGCAGTCCACATGCCATTCCATCTACAGCAGAATTTACAATTGACACACAGGCCAGATTTGGCCCAAAAGAGTATTTTGTTTGACCCTCATAACATTTTAGCGTTGTTGTTTTTTTTTATTTTTTAACCAAAATTTAAAAATTTAGAGATATCCTGTAAAAATCTAAAATTTCTTTTTCCAAAAAAAAAAAAAAAAAAATGCAATGGAGTGCTTAAAATCTAGCACAGTACTGTTTGATTAGAGCCTGCCTCTTTGGACAGAACATTAGCTGCCAAGTCGAGTGGATCTCTCTTTTTCATTTGAACCCCTAAACAACTTTGAAAAGCTATGTAACGCTTTACATATATTTCAGTAAATATCTAAAGATTTTCATCCTAAGTTTAAATGGTATCAAATAATGTAATCCTCGCTATATTAAAAATTTTAGTGTTTTAAAATAAACATTTTACGTATTATTTTAAACTGATTCAAAGTAGTCTAAAGTCTATAGCAATTTGATACCACTGTTATTCATTTCATTTTAAAATTGTATGAGCAGTTCTTTCTTTTACAGTTGGAAAATTTACGTCATTCTCTTTTCTTCTTGAACTTGTATTTACATGTCATTCCCACTACAGAATTTTACCCTAATGTAATACATTTTATGTTGAGATTCATTTAATCTTCACCCACTCATACTTCTCTCCAACAAAATGGGTATATCGATTGAAACTTAAATATTTTTGAGACCATTAGACTGTAGTGTCAGAATTTATTTTATATGGTTATTAAGTCTGTAGTTAAATAAATAGTCATTGATAACAATCTATTAAATGTTTTGATAACTAATTATAAAAAGTTAAAAAATAAATCTCAGCAAAAGAGTGCATATGGAAATTAAGGTCTGGGAATATCCTGTTTCCTTAAAGCTATCCTACCCATACCACCATGTATTCTTTGAAAAGGTTTCAGGGACTACACATCAGTTTGAATCCTAATTTTAGGTTCCTGCATCAGATGCTTTATATAAGACTCCAGAGACACGACCTGAAGAATTGTTATATTATGAGGTGGGCAGCCAGCTCCTAGATTTACCACTGATTTTACCTAAGTCACTTAACCAAACCTTATTATCTGTAATAAGTGGGCTAGCAAACTCCTATTTTCCTTTCTACCTCAATAATCCTAGATCAAGAAGATTTTCTTTTTCTCAATAATTTTTACAGTGCACCTGAGAATTTTCCCCTTGAGAGTATATATAACAGCCAGCCACAGATTTCTCCTTGTGTTCCAGCCTATCTGGCAAGCCTCCCACCACTTCTTAGATCTATAGCTGACCTTAGGGAACACGAAACTTAAAAGAAAAAATGGGCCTTTGGCATTTAGTTGCCCTTCTTTTTAACACTTTTCTTAGCTTTAGAATAATTCATAATAAAGCACTCTATAAACATAGGTAGAAGGTAAGAGAATTTTCTGGGTTTTTTTATATATTTTAATAGAAAATTCTTAAGGATCACCTTTAAAGTGGAAAAAACAATCTTAATTGTGAGACTTTAGGCACTGGATTAGGACAAGGTGGGAAGAGATTTGTTTGTCCTTTTTGAATTATACCACCTGCATCAGTTTTGTCCTACGTACTCTCTTTCTCTAAGTCTTACACTAAAATATGTGCCAGAGAGTATATAACAGCTAGGACAGAAGTTAATAAGCACAAATGAGCAGGTCAGTCACAAAAGTAGGAAGCATGTCAACATAAGAATCAGAGCTAGTCCTCGGCCAAGACGTATGTTTCACAAGACTAGGATACATCCCAATAACTGAATATATATTAGATGGATGAATGGGTAGATTAATGCAGAAATTTTAGGATGGGGGACTGACTCAACCTTTAAATAGTCATCGATACCACTTCCAGTGCCCTTTTAATCACTCTCTGAACTCCTCATCAATAAGGAAAATTTTGTTACATATTCAAACATACTAAAATGCTTACATTAACTCATTAGGTAGAATACTTTTATTTGACTACAGTAAAGAGAATTTAATGTAAGAATGCCATTTTCCCAAGGGGCAAGCAGGAGACCTGACATTCTTTAGCCAAGATATTCTCTTTCTAATTACCCTAAGATCAAGGGAAAACCCAGGGAGCCAGTTTCTGAATTGGAAAATATCATCACTTCTTTATGTGAATTTACAAATGTGTCAGCAGACTCAAAGTTCCTGTTTAACAGTGATCAAGACAATGTTTTTGAGGCCAATGTGCTAGTGCACATTTTTTTCATATTGTAAAATAACAACAAAGTCAAATGTATTAAAATAGTTTGATATAATCAATGGAATATTACTCAGCCATAAAAAATGAAATCTTATCATTTGCAATAAGATGGACCTAGAGTTTATTACGCTGGGTGACATAAGTCAGAGAAAGATAAATACCATATTATTTCATTTATATGCAGAATCAGTAACAAAAAAGAATAAACTAATCAAATATAGAGGGTTCAATTTATTGTAATGCTTAAAAACAATTTTAAATGTTTCTAATGTATTCTGTAACACCTGAATATTCGCAGAACTATGATTATTGAGTGAGGAAGGATGGGATGGAAGCTTAAATATATGCCAAGGGGCTTGAAACTTACCCTATAGATAGGATCAAACACTGAAATCTGAGGGACAAGGAGGTGACACATTAGAGCTTCCACCACAAAAGGCAGTATGGTATAGAAGAAAATATCCTATGTTTAAGGTTAAAGGCCAAGTGTATATCTTCATTTGTGATTTCCCTTCTGAGTGATGTGAGCAAACCAACAAACACCTCTGATCCCCACTCAGTACCTGCATCCATAAAATGGGACTAATAACCACACCTGTTTTAACTGAAGTTTGTTGAATTGTTGAAAAGAAATGCTGGATGAATGTAAATTATTACCTGAAGGTCCTTCGACATTGCCTGTTCCATCTACCAAACGGGAGAGTGACTCTTATTACGGTTACTGGATTTTTTCAATTTTTTGGCTTAAAACTTAAGCACAAAAAATACCTATCAGAAACTTTGAATACTTAATGCAAAATACTCTCCTAATTCATATAACGAATTACAGGGACAAGAGACCTGGGCTCCCAATCTGGCCATGTTATACTTGTGTATAAAAGTGTCCTTCCTGAGTCTTATTGGGGATTGAGATGTGGGTATTAGGCATTTATTTCAACTGGAAAGAAGCTGAAAAGGAAGATGAGGTGGGTCATGTAGATGTAGTAACTTAAGGCAGGGAGGCCATATCTAGAACTTGCTGACATCTCCCAAGAGTGTAGGCTGCTAAAAAATCTGGTGATACCCATTCACTTATGAACTTGCTCCCCATATTAACCTTTCAGCCTGGTTTGCTCTTTCTCTCACAGTCTGCTCAGCAGGCTTTCAATATAGAACTTCCTTCTCGTGTGCTTTGTCCCCATGGTAGGCAAAATGCTTGTATGTTCCTAGTCAGATTTAGAGTGGACTGACACTGAAATCAGAGAGAGTTGGCACTGATTTATTCATTAAGCTTTATCTTCCCTGATACTAATTGTGGGGTCTCCTTTGTTTCTCCATAGTTAATCGCATATAGGGCAGGCAGTACTGTTACTTAGCCTTCTGTTCCTGCTCACCTAGATCAAGATGCTACAGGTCTCAGGGCCTGGTCAGTCACCTTCTCCTTAGGGAGTGGCCAATGTCTTACTAATCCTGAGTTTTTCCAAAGTGGATCAGTTCCCCTGCTTTCCTGGCAGAGAAGCATGGGCCCTTTGTTCTTCTAAAACATGGCGGCAGACTTAAAAGTGACTTTTCAGGAGCCAGACAAATACCATAAATGATTCAAGAAGGCTGGATAAAATCAGTGGCAAGCCAGAGGGTAGTATCTGATGCATACTTTTGCTTTTGTGTGTATGTGTGTAATCTAGAAATGCAAACCCAGTGTTGCCTTGTCTTAGGGTTAGGGTTAGGGTAAAAGAAACAAAGCATCCAATTATTTTTCTGGTAAATGTATTAATTTTTAAATTATAGTAACTAACTACATTTTTAAAAATACATTGGCAATATTCTAGTTTTTAATTTGAGGAAAGAGCTCATGGGTATATGTTAACACATTCTACTTAATGACTTACATATATATTGTATTTAGATATGCCATATAACTTATCATCCAAACCAGGGCAATTTGAGAGAGTAAAGGGGATGTGACTAATAATTTTTTCTTCTGGTATAAAGTGGGACTTTTATTTTCCAATATTTCATCCTTCAACTCCTTGTTTTGATTTGTGAAAAGGTGTGGACATGAACCTTGATCAGGCCAGTCAAGATACCTGATCACTTTGAGAAAGCTCTCCTCTGGGCAAAGGTCTATTTGGTATGGTAGGACCAAATTAGAGAGTGTCTTAAAAGCCAATGCAGAGGGTTCCAGACTTGATGTAGTTGGCCATAGGGACTAATGTTTGTTCTTGAACAGGAAGGGGCAGTGGAATGCAGAATAGATCAGAGGAACAGATCAATAAAGATGGAAGAGGCATTTTCAAGAGCCAGTATGCAAAGCATAGTTTGTTTATACATATGACAAACATTTACTGAACATCCACAGTGTGCTGGGCACTGTCCTATGAGTTAGCAATATAAAGATATAAAGGATGTAATCCATTAGGGGAGTCAGAAATTTTAGAAAAGCCATCATGTTTTCATGGGCAGCCGAAGTGATACCTGAATTGATAGTTATAGGAAGAGTGGAGGCAAACAGATTAAGAAGTTAAGGAATAAAAAGAGAATCTCAGGCAGTGCCAGTGTAATAGCATGGTGAGAAAAGGGAATGATCAGTTACTCTAGTGAGACATTAGGCTAGAGAGCAGACAGCGGGTCAGGTGGCTCTTGCAGGCCTTGAAACAGGGCCGAAGGCAAGGCCTCCAGTGGTCAGACAACAAGAGAAGCTAGAAAAAACAGTCTTCAAAAGAGCAGATAAGAGGGTGGGAAAGTCACCCTCTGATCTGCTGATTCTGTACTGTGTTACAGAAGCAAAGGGAGGAAGTGGGGTTTCAACAGCAGGCTTTAACAGAGAGAGGGTGGGAGGACAGAGCCCCAGAAGAGGGAAGGTTTGACTAAAAGAAGATTATTAATGGGCTCCTGTTTCCATCCCAAATAAAGTAAGACAAAGCTAATTCACAGTCTTCTCATAATTGCCAACTCTGCAAATAGCCTTTCCTATATCTCAGACAGAAAGGGAAGTCTCAGTTCCCCAGCAACTGGTTTTTCACTTTCCTTCTTGTTTAGTCTAGTACCCAGCAAATTCAAACTAGCAAAATGCCCTGTGACCACATCTCCATTGTGTGTGTGTGTGTGTGTGTGTGTGTGTGTGTGTGTGTGTGTGTGTGTGAGAGAGAGAGAGAGAGAGAGAGAGAGAGAGAGAGAGAGAGAGAAAGCGGGGGTGGGCAGGGAGAGACAGTGAGTGCATGCAAGTGCATGAGAGTTTGTGTTCCCATGTACATTAGAGAAGAAAATAATAAGGTGTTAGTCTAGCATAGTGTTAAATTTTTTGAATTATTGAAATAGTAGAGCTTCCTTAAAACAGATTCTGAGTGTTATCTGTAATTAACAGCTAGCTTTTTGGGATTCTTGTGTGGATCTGTTTTGGCACTAGGTTGCATAATTATTTTTATCTTGGGATCAGATCTGAGTCATTCAGAGCCAGAGTCTTCCAGGCGCTGATGTGACACCAGGTGTTGCCAGTGCATGTCTTTTTTCTTGGATCACTGCCCACACTCAGTGGGGTTGGAGGTTATATGTTTTCTAACAGCAAATCCTACCACCTCCCATTGAAAATCTGAATAATCTGTCTGAATTTTTTATTTTAATAACCCCCAAATTGAGAAATGCTGTTCTTGAGAGTAAGTTATACCTGTCAACCATGTGAAAACAGAAAAAAAGATTGAGAAACCAAGCTTGTGTCTTTACAAATTAATTTTTACTTATAAAAACTACTAAGTGGAAATTATAGTTTTATAATTCTAAGATATTAATGATATTCTAAATATTTTTTACTAATGTAATAGAAATAAACATATGTTGACTTAATGTAACTTGACCCTTAATTCACTGCACTAATAGTTGGGTGTTTTTGTGTTTATTCTTTTTTTCTTTATAGGTGCTGGTCTCAGTGTCAGTGATAATGAGTCTGGTCAAGGCAGCCAGGAGGGAGGCACCCTGACAGACTCCCAGATTGTAGAACTCAGGAGGATACCCATCGCCGACACCCATCTCTAGCGCCTCATTAACCATTAGAATGAAGATACTTTTATATTTGTATTGGCTTTGTGCTAAAACTCTATAAGTACATTCAGCCATATGATAGGAATCTGAGAATTGTACCGGATGATTAACCCCAAAATGATTGTTGTGTTAGAATATAAACTACTTACCTTTGTGTACCTTGAAAATTCACTGCTATATTGAAAGACTGGATCAGTTTATATTAGTTAATAGGATGTACATTTTCTAAAAATATTAGTTGTTTTTTAATCATCCTACATAGTTAACATTGTTTAATAGAAATAATAATAAAAACAATAGTATCTATTTAGCATCACCTGGACTCGTGATTTATGAGGAGATGTTGTGCATGAGCAAAGAAACTACTTGTCTTGATGACATCAAAAAACCTGTTTCTTCCAACACTGATACAGATGATCCAGATTCAGTACTTCACAGCATCTAGAAGACTTTTATTCCTAAAAGCCAGAATATTTATTGCCTGTTGACGAGGGTACTGCAGCTTGCATAGTCTTTCATCGAAAGTATGTATTTCTGCTCATTATAAAATTAGAGAACTGAACATTTTCCAAAATGAATGTTCTGTTCCCAGTTAAAAATAACTCCAGCAAGCATTTTAGCACAGCTAAGAAGATCATTCAAACAGTACAGTTTGTTTGGGAGAAATACTTCTTCGTTTGGATTTTTCGGTCTTTCTTTGTCTTGGAATGAGAAATCAGAAAGTCTGTCCCAGAACAAACACGATTGTGTTCATGATGATTTCATTGACTGAGGTTCCAGAAGAATCATTAGGAACAGAACAAGTTTGTCTTAAGGACTCCTTCTTGACCTTTTATTTGGGAATTATTAAATATTTTTGAGAAAATCTCTATCATCCCAAGAAAAAATTAAAATTAAAATTTAAGAGAAAATTTTTGATCAATTAATTATTTTCTCTAATGACCATAACAAAAACATCTAAGTGCTTTATCATTGCTGTTAAGCATGACTTTACTTTTTATAAAACCTGAGGTAGCATTATTTATCTTGATAAATTATAAAATGACTCTCTCATCTTCCTGTTGTTCCTTCCTCACTCCCATCTTCTCCCTCTTTTACTGAGTTTTGATCAGTGGCTTGTCGCTGTAGGTAGAAAATAAAAGCTGCACAAAATCAAACAGCATAAAAACTAAAGCCTGCATCATTGGCAGAGTTACAGTCTTTTAGGAGCCTTACAAATGATGATAATAAGATCAAATTTACCTTAAATGACAAGGTAGTTGTCTCTTTTCACCTACAGCATTATACCATAGTCTGTTTCATGCTGCAACTGGAACAACTGATAAAGTTAGTTATAATAAAATTTAAGATGAAAATTTTGAAATTGGTAAGCATTCTAAAATTTTTAGTAGGTTTTAATGAATTCAGGGCTTAGGTAGTGATTACAGAAATGTGAGATTTCATCGTGTGGAATGCATGAATCATAGTCACTGTAACATTTTTTTGCAGATAACTAGGTGTCTAATTCTCTAACAAAGGTAATTTTCAATAGCTATTTTTATTTCTACATGTTGGCAAAATTTGGAAAAATCTCACCAAAAACACCACCAATCCAGGACATCTTTCTTATTTCAGGTTACTGGGTTTCCAAAAGGTCATCTAGGTAAGAAGTCAAAAGGACCGCCTGCCATTGTTCAGCATGATTCTTTTAAATATTGGAAGGAAAAAATATATATATCTAGAAGGCACAGTGCTAAAACAAATAAGCTTCATATTCCAACAACAGCAATATTTTGCCATCCTGTTTCCTCCCAATATAGATTAAAATGGGACATCTGCCAGGGAAGCACAGTACTTTGGAGGAAAAGCAAATCAAATCAAATGCTGAAAAATGAAAACTCAAATGCTAGAACTATAACACTTCATCTGTGATCTTTCAGGAGATTTGGTCCTCTTTTTTTTCTCCATGATATTTTTATAGCTTTATTAAGATATAATTCACATCTCTTACGACTCACCCATTTAAAGTGTGTAATTTAAATATGTTTGATGTATTATAATATTGGTTTCTTGAATTATGGTAAAATATATATAACACAAAATTTGCTATTTTAATTATTTTTAAATGTGAATTTTAAAGTCAGTGGAATAAATTACATTCACCATGTCATGCTACCATTGCCTCTATTTCCAAAACATCTTCATCACCCCAAACAGAAACTCTGTATTCCCCATCTCCCTAACATTTTCTTTTCTCCGTCAATAGATACCTATCACTTCTTTGGGCAATGCCTCTACTTCTGTATTTTTGTGATTTTTAATTTGTTTTTGTTTTAGTATTTCAACTTTTATTTTTTAGGATGTTAAAGGATTTTCCAGATTTGGATGCAAGTGCAGCAGGTACGCGAATGGGGCATGAGTTAGCAGTGAAGCTCATGAAATTCTTACTAATAAGGTTGGAGACCAGGCAAATGAAAATCTGAGTAAGCAAAATGTAGAAAAAATTTCACCTGGAAAATTCAGCTTTGAGTTGACTTTCAATCTCTTGAGGTGTGTGCCAGTTTAATCAGTATTTTCCATGTCTCGCAAATCTGATCAGAGAAGATTGAACATGTAATGGAGGTATTACTGGAAAAAGAAAATGCTATTTAGGAACCCATCTATGACAATTTCACTTTTTTCTACAGTTAAGATTCTCCTTGAGTTTAGCCTGAAGCCCTCTGAATAGATCTCTTTGAGGGTAGGTCTCAATCAGATAAGTAAATGGTAATGACCTTTTCCAAACAGCTAGGTGCCAGGGTGGATCTCCTCTAAGTAGCCTGACCTGGGTGAGAACAGGGAAGGCACCAAGGGCATTTCCACGTGTCCTATGTCCTTTTTATTGTTAATGGCATGAACCCCTCTCCCTAGTGCTTCTCTAGCAGGATGCACACAGAAGGGCCACATTGTCCATAACTAGCATTTAAAGAACAGGCAAAGTGACTAAGGCTAGGAACTCTTTCATTATCTTCAACTAGTCTTTTTGAATGACTGGTTTAAATTAATAAAGTATAAGTTTAACAAGAAACATGTTAGAAACAACTCAGAAATTCACTAATGCTTGCTGTATGATTATTAAACATCTTTTAAGTAAATTACATGGCTTCAGGAGAAGCAGCAAATGAAGAATAACCCTGTTTTCCATCACATATAACAATAGGATGCCGTTATCTAATACTGTTCCAGGACTCTGGGAGAACTACAGGAAACTCGGTTTAGTTTCCAGCCCATCCCCTGCCAGGGACTCACCAGCTGAGTCTCACAGCTTTGACTGTGCTACGAGAGCTGAAGTTCCTACAAAATAACTCAGCTCAAGGAAATTGTTAGCACTTTCAGTACATAAAATAGCATTTTAGTCCTGTGAGAAAACATAAGTAATCACTTTCCTAATAGGTAAAATGATTCAAATTTAAACAAAATAAACTGTACTTTTTGCCTATGATAATCCTTTAAGGGTTTATGAGCAAAATCACAAACTTTATTTTTTTTTAAATTAGGAATGTACTGGTAGTATTTTTTTGTAACACTAATGAAGGAAAGAAACAATGCAAATCATTTGACAATCACTTATTTTGGGTTTGGAGTATGATTATATTTCAAAAGTTAGGATGTGTATGTGTAAGAGAGAGAAACAACATCATGATAATAATTTCTATTACAGTTTATAATGAATGATTAAAAGATATTTCGAAAAGCTGATTAATGAAGTGTATGAAACTGGTCATCTTGCCTCAGTATACATGCTTATTCTGTACATCAATCAAAATCATTTTGAAGACCTTTGCCACATTACTGGAGGAAAGTATAAAAGACTTGAAAGAAGAGTAGTAGAGAACCATAAAACAAATTAGAAGGGTGCTCAAGAACCATCAGGGGCTTTATGGTATTATATAGCAAATGGGTGGTTTCCTCTTTTTAAATATCCTCAAGGTTCATCCATGTGGTCATATTGCATAATTTCCTTATTTTTTTTAAAGCTGAATAACATTTCATTGTATGTATATACCACATTTTCTTTAGCCATTTATCTGTTGATGGGCATTTGGGTTGTTTCCCTATCTTGAATAATGCTGCAATGAACATGGAAGTGCTGATACCTCATTTAACTCCTGATTTCAGTTATTTTGGATAAATACCAAGAAGCAAGATTGTTGGATCATATGGTAGCTCTAAATTTTTATTTTTTATTTTATTTTTTTAAGAACCTCTATAATGTTTTCTGTAGCAGTTGCAGTTTTGCATTCCAGCCAAAGTGTACAAGGGTTCCCAGTTTCTTCACATCCTCACCAACACTTGCTTCCTTTTGGGTTTTGATAATAGCCACCCTGACAGGTTTGAGATGATAGCTCCTAATTTTGATTTGCATTTTCTGATGACCATTGACAATGAGCATTTTTTATATACCTGTTGGTCATTTTGTGTCTTGTTTGGAGGAGAGTCTATTCAAGTCCTTAGCCCATTTTTTAATCAGGTTATTAGGGTTTTTTGCTATTGAGTTGTTGGAGTTCCATATATTTTAGAGATTAACTTCTTATCAGATAGAGGTTTGCAATTACTTTCTCCCATTTCATTCCATAGATCTTCTTTTCACTGTATTGATAAGTGAAATACGCCAGTGACAGAAAGACAAATACTGCATGATTTCACTTATATGAGGTATCTAAAATAGTCATATTTATACAATTAGAGAGTGGAATGATGGTTGCCTGGGGTTGAGGAAAGGGAGAAATTGGGAGTTACTAATCAAAGGGTATAAAGTCTCATTTAAGCAAGATGAGTAAGTTCTAGAGATATGTTGTGCAACATTGTACCCATAGTCAACAATACTGTATTGTAAACTTAAAATTTTGTTAGGAGGGTAGATCTTATGTTAAATTTTCTTACTACAATAAAATTTTAAAAAATTAATTTGCTGACAGGACTGCTTGATCACTATTCTTCACTATAAATGCTGGATTTGCATGGAGAAGGAACTTCTTGCTCCTGAAGCCTATGAAAAGGTTTTTATCCAGATAAGTATGAGAGATTGGTTGCAAAATACTCATGCATATGTAATTTTCCAAACAAAGTCCTTATGACTAACAGGTTGTGGATAATAATGAAATATATGGAGTAAATATTTTCTTTTATTGTCTGTTTACTCTGTATGTTTGGTCTCCCCCCTTGGTCAATAATTCTTGCTGTACTATCCTAGTTAGAAACTTGTTGTATAGACTACGGCCAAACTGAAGACAAGTTTTTCATAGGTCTTAAGTGGTTTTCAAGACTCTTTGAATAACTAGGAAGAGAATGACTTACAGACATAATTCAACAAACTATAGCTTTGAAAATGAAAGTTGTTTGGTAACATGGAGATGACATGCATCTGATTTATTCAATAATTTCTATCAATTTGTATTTTTAAAGGCAAGACATCTATAACTAAATCTATGAAAGATCACGGAAAATTGTACTCTAATTTAGCTAGTAGGATAAAGAATTTTTTTTAGCAGTTCAACAAATAATTTATTGGGCATTTGTTCCAGGTATTGTGCTAGGTACTTAGGATGCCAAAACAAATAAAATGTAGTTCCCGCTCTTCACAAGCTTACAGTCTAGTGTGGGTTCAATAGCAAGATGTCATTAGGGGTTCTGTGAAAGGTTATTAGGAGTTTCAGGAAAGACTGAAAAACATTTTTTGAATTGTTTGAACTTCTTCATGCAGTGCCAGCATTTGCAAGTGAAGACTAGTGATCAAGCAACCTTGTTAGCAAATTATATTTTTGTCCATTGCCAGAAAGAAAGTCTACTTTCCACAGTTCAGTCCTTATCTTAGAGATTGGCAAGGAGCAATGACTTTTGACGCATAATCCTTTAGGTTGTCTTGAGAATTCACAGTGTGCATAGATATGGGAAGGTTTTGACTCAATAATTAGTTTCTAATGGCATGAAATAGAGTACTGCTCAGTTATAAAGATGCTGGTGTGTTCTTCTGAAACTTGGACACTAACAGTTAGTCTTTTGTTTATTTATTTGTTTGTTTGTTTGTTTGTTGTTTTTTTATTTTCTATTTTTAGGTGAGGCAACCCTTGGTTGATCTCACAAATTGCAAAGACCTTGTCAGCTTACAATCCCTTATTTTTTTATTTTTTACTCCTACAGCACCTGGTTTTCCTAGGTGGTCTCCCATCCAAGTACTAACCAGGCATGACCCTGCTTAGCTTCCAAGATCAGACGGGATTGGGCTTGTTCAGGATAGCATGGCCGTAGACTAGATACTTCAGACTTTCAGAATACAATTAGTCTTATTCCCTTGGCTTGCTAAGAATAGAAATTACATGTTATTGAGGTTCAAGTGTCACAATGCAGACTGTTATTTCAAATTTATTTAGTACAGGCATAACGAATTAACCATGAAATGACAAACACACTTCTTTGACACCGAGATTGGAATAGCCCCTGGAGTAGAGGAGCTATTAGTGTATTCAGTCACGCTAAATTATTCATGAAGAGTAAGGTCCTCTCCCCTCAGAGAACAGGTGGAGTTTGGAGATGGCAGCGCAGCAGAATTTCTCCCCTCCTCACCTCAACCCTGCCCCCTTGCCAGCACCTCCGTTTGGGCATCAGGTGCTGGGAGACATTCAAGAACAGGGCAAGCCCCATTTCTGGGTGCTGATCCTCATCAGCATTTTAGAAAAGAATCAAAATGATCATCATGTTCTTCACACCTCAAGTAGTTTTTATTCACATCCCTTCCACTCTGTATCTGGAAATACCAGATTATTATTTTCTTCACACAATTCCCACCTATGTTCTCCCCATCAAGTGTTAAAATATGTTATATGTTCAATACTGAACTTCTAGAAAATCATTTTTAAAATACCAGCTCTGTTCCTGCCATAAAAGAAGCAGAGAGCTGTTGACGTTTTCTGCCTTTTAGGATTTTTACTAGCAAAGTAAATGTATTTTCAACATGCATGAGGTAGAAAGACACTCAACTATAAGTATTCTCAATGCAATTGGTATTTGTGGCCAAGGTGGTAAAAAGTTCTTTCTACATGTGGGTGAATTATTGATATAAGACAGAGGCAAGAGGCAGGATGACATGAACCTTTTCCTGTTCCTGCAGCTCAGGAGGATTTTCTTATCTTTCTCTCTCTTTCTCATAAATACAAAACCTAAAAACCATAAGTAATCTAAAGTTTTTGTTAGGGTTTAAGAAGTTAACAAGTCTAGTTATTCATCAAAAATATATTTCTTCTGCACAGTGCTCAGTGTCCTTTTGAAATTTAGACTAATAGATTCTGCCTAATGATAGCTAGGAAACCTTAAAAAGGCAATTACTTTCCTGGGTATGAAACTTATATAAATAAGGGGAACTTATATAAATAAATATAACTAATTCTGGCCTCTGCAACTCAAGAAAAATGTATAGGACATAGTAGACGTTCATAATAGGCCTAATATTAAGAACAAATAATAAAAGGAATGAGTCCTATTCAGGGGAAGAAATTGTTTTTGAAGGGTCACAAGTAGATGCAGTTATGAGAAATAAAGTGGGACTTGAACATACCTTAAAGATGAGATAAATTGAATTTCTTTTGCAATACAAATATTTAAGTCAAGGAGTACAAGAAATAAGCACTTTAAAACACCTAACATATTTGGAATACAAAATACTAAGAGATTGGAAAACAGTACCACTCTAGATTAATGTCTGCCTATTTCACTTACAGGTGATCTTACTGAGAAACAGCATTACCACTAAATGATTACTATGGAAAGCTTCCTTTGCAAACATCCAACATTTTTTTTAAAACTCCATGAGGTTTAGCATGCCATGATTCCATGTAAAAAAATTTTAGATGCTGCTTCATTGCTACAAAGAGAGTAACTTAAATTTTCTATTAACAAAACATATACCTTTGTTTCTTAGTACTATACTTGAGATTATATGCTCCCATCTCATCCAACCATGGCAAAGTTCAGTAGATTTTATTTTTTGCTCTCTCTGGAATACAAGTTTGTCCATTTGGAATTACAAACTTCCTTCATTTTCCAGCATTTAAACTATTTGACGAGCTTTATTCTTCTTTGAGAACAACCATTCTTCACAAGATTTAGAATGTGACTACAAATTAGTAACTCTTTAAAGATGACAAGCTTTTCAGCTTTAGTAATTTGTACTTCTCTTAGCATCCACACCTTCTTCTAAGCATGGTTGCTGAATACTTAGACCTTCAAAATTAAAAAATGCCAATTGGAAATATAATAAATTTCATGCATTTCTTCAGCTTGATACTGGTTGTTGTGTGGTCTAATCTGGAGAGCCCAAGGCCCTGCCTGTATGGCTTTTGGAATGAACAATAAATAGTTGCTTTCTGTGTAGAACTAAACTGTGTAACGTGAAGCAGAGAAAAGAATTGCTCACACTCTGCCTGCTTTAAGGCAAAGTAAAAATTAAGCTCAGCATGTCTTCATGTACTTACAAGTGACTTATGGGAGCCTTATTTATAAATAGATTTTTAGAGTGCCAAGATTTCCAATGAAAAGAAACCATTAAAATAGTTCATCATTTATCATTTTCATTATAGAAAAAAAAAGAGATCATTGATTCTCTTTAGGCAATAACTGACCCTTCAAGGACTGTAAAAGAATCATAGACAATGGCCCAAACTATTAAATTTGTTACCAAATAGGTAGACTTTTTAAAATACAGCTTCTACAGTGACCCCCAATGGCAGTACATAGACTCATGGCATGCAAAGAAGTACAGTGATAAAAGATTTAATAAGCCTCTTTTGATGATGTTGATGGATTATAGTTTACAGTTCTCCCTCATAACTTTAAACCTTCATTTCAAAGAAGAGAATATCATTTTTTTAAGGAAAAATATAGCAGTAGTAACATTAGAAGTTTAACAAAGTATACATGCTCTTCTATGTTATGAATTCTTTGGAGAAAAATAAATGTGGGGAAAAGCTCTTCTAAAGTCACTTGAAAGAGACTATTTTTAAAGTGTCTTAAAAATATTAAGGAACAAACTTATAATTCAACCAAAGTTTATAGCTAACAAAAATATGCATAATAAAATTATATATATTTACAAATATAAATTTATACTATAAATCCCAAATATATATATTACATGTATATAACAAGATAATAGTGTTCAGAGATTTATAATTTCTTCTTTGGCTTTTCTGTATTTTTCAAGTTTCTTACAAAGAACATGTGTTATCATTGAAATCAGAAAAAAATTTATAGTTTGTTGGAAATATTTGAGCCCTGAATTTAAAACAGATGGTGTTTAAGACACCCTTTTTTATGCTCAACTTCCAGGGAAACAGTCAGAGCTAATAAAAATTTTTTGAGATAAATTTTAGAGCACTTTTAATTAAATTGACAACAAAATTGAGAGGAAATACAGAGATTTCCCATATACTCCCTGCCCTCAGACATGCATAGCCTTCTCTGTATATTACCATAACTCACTAGAGTGGGACATGTGTTATAACTGATGAACCTACATTGACACATTCAAGTCACCAAATGTTTACGTTAAGGTTCACTCAGTATTGTAAGTCTATGAGTTCAGACAAAGATCTAATGATATAATCCATCATTGTAAAATCCCACAGAAATCCTCTGTGCTCTACCTATTTGTCTCTCCTCCACCCACTCCCACACCTGGTTGGTGAAATTTTTAGAGCATGAAGACCTTCAGCATCCTGTTTCTGGTGGAAATGACCCATTTTAATAATTTGTTTCATAGATGATGTTAGGTGAACATAGTGATTGACTCGCAGTGACTTATCTGAACCTCAAGACTACTATAGCTGTGGGTGTTACAGACTGAGGAATCTCTATTTGTAAACTCTTAGATTTCCCTCTCAGCCTGAGGAATCTCTAATTTTGACACAGAAAAGAAGGGGGAAAAGGAAAAAAGTCCCAAGCCACAGATAAGTTCTGTCATCGGTAGTCTATAGAAGGAACAAAGGAGCCCTTTTGTCCCCATCAATGGGTGCCACAACGTTAGTATATTTTAAAGGCAATGATATAATATTATAGTCATAAATGAATCATTCACTGAAGAGTGAAAATTTGGAGTATTTCAGAAGTTTGGATTCTATATTTCAGGAAAAAAAAAAACTTATGCTGTATTTCAAAGGAAAATTTAGCTTTAAAATTTTCCCCTTAAGGCAGTCAGCGATTTTTAGATAACTTCCAAATCTAATCACTAAATGTTTCTTCTGTTGCGTAGAAACTGATCCTGCAATTTTTAAGTACTAAAAAGCAAAGGGAAAAACCAGTCCTCTCTCGCCACTTTGTCTGGACTCCCAGGCCCAGCATGCTTCATGTTTAACTGCATGCAATCCAAACATTCTCCACATACACTGCCCAACCTCACAGCACCCTCCACTCAGCAAGGACAGGGCTTCTAGCCTCTCTTATTTCTCCCCATGGTATTTTGAAATACATGTACCATACTTGATTATTTTTTTAAATCTTTTTTCAGATATTTAGGAAATTGATGTTTGATCTCTGGTTTTTTCTATTTTATATTTTCGAATACATTGAATTTATTGTGCTTCATTTACATTTGTATAAAACATTCACTTGTTATAGCTATCAAAAATATTTCAGTCTACTTTTATACAAATCAAGGTCCATTTAGAAGTATCCTGCTTAGTTCTAAAATTATATCAGTACATCCAAAAAATGTTTTCTATCTCAGGAGGCCCTCCATACCCAAAGCCATCTGTTTTCTCCTGTTCCTCCCCACCGCACCCCACCCTGCCAGAATATCTTCTCTGAATAATATTTTCCTGCTTCTTAATTCCTTTCTTTATTCTCTTTTACCATGACAATATCAAAGACATCAGAACCAAAGAGATATTAGATTAGGATAATAAATATTAGCTATTATAATAAACAAACATCAATTTGTGGTGGCTTAACATAATTCAAGTTTACTTCTTATAATGCAAACTCTAATATACTTTTTTTTTTAAGCAATGACTTAGGAGACCCATCTCCTCCTATTCCATGGTAACATCATCTTTTAGACCCTCAGAATCTTTTATTTTTAGCAGGATGGCCTGGGAAAGAAAGAGTAGAAGCTTTCATGGAATATGTTGTGATCAGAACTAGAAACTCCTTGGCCAGGACTCAGGCACTTGGCTCTGTCTAGATGCAAGAGGTGCTAGGAAATGTGTTGAGTTGTGTGTCATGGAGGAGAGGATGTAGTTGAACATCAACAACCTCTACCACATGAAGACCCTTAGTTCTTTCCACAGTCACATCATCTCAGGTGACCAGCCCATGTACATACTCTTACCATCCCAGCGACCCTATTGTCCTCTCTGTCTTACCTCTCTGGCATTATCATTTTAACTCACCCAGAACTAGTCTTCCCACAATTTCAGTAAATTACTTCCTGCCAACTTCCTTTACCTCACATTCCAGTAGGAATGAAATGCTTTCAAAGCTAATATATTTTCCTCTGTTGTATTGATCCTTTAATGTTTGTGAGGAATAAAAAATAAGGGAGAAATAAGCCAATAGAATCATCACCAACTATCATAAGAAACCATTAATACTAAGTAAAAGAAACAATAAACATGGGAACAGTAAAGACATGGAAACAACTAAAGTGCCTTTCAATAGATGATTAGATAAAGGTGTGGTACAGATATACAATGGAATATTACTCGGCCATGAGAAAAGGTGAAATACTGTCACTTGCCACAACATGGATGGATCTTGAGATTATCATGCTAAGCAAGATAAATCAGACAAAAGTTGAGAACCATATGACTTCACTCATATGTGGGATGTGAAACTGAAAGCAACAAGCAAACAAGACAAAGGGAGTCATGGACACATACAGGGGTTTAGTGGTTACCATATAGATGGGGGAGGAAGGAGGAAGGTAGACAAGGGTAAAGGAGGTCAAATGTATGATGATGAAAGGAAATTTAAATTTGAGAGGAGAACACACAATGCAATATACATATAACATGTTATTGCATTGTACATTTAACCTATATAACTTTATTGACCATTGTCACCCTAATAAATTTATAAAAAATAAATAATAAATGAAAAAAGTAATTTAATATGGCAATGATACATAGTCAAAAGCTGTGGAGAACTGGTTAGCAGGTTAATGGAATGTTTGAGCAAGAGGAAAAGATTAAACTCATAGCAAATAGGAATAAAAAGTAGGAGACTGATTTAAAAAATTTTTTCATATGCAGAAAATCTAAACGTGAGCAACAAAGGCAAGAGGGAGAGTCACTGCTAACTGCTGAGGTTTCGAAGATAGGTTTACTAGGAAATGATGAAGCCATTAGTAATTGAGGAAGATAGGAAAACAGTTTTGATTGAGAGTATGGGAAAACATGGCAACAATAAAAATTCTAGAGAACATAGAAGCTGAAGTAAGAACTTAAGTGTTTCATAAAAGACTAACAATGATTTTTGATACTCTGATACATGTTTACAGTCCTTCAAAATTCCCTGAGATGAAAAGACAAATTCTCGGCGCCAGAGCAGATAGCCTAAGGATAGAAACTGGAGTTATGACAGAGAACTGCTCTAAAGAACAAACTGCATGAGGAAACATCTTGCAGTCCTCAGACTTGAGGTCAATGACCCAAAGATGAGCTGAAATATTCTGAAAAGCAATCTCTTATACTAGATATCACTACTAAACCAGATATTTTTCTTCCCCAGAAATAAAAAACCCATGATGAAAAGACCTCAGTTAAACATTGCTGGAGAAATAGAGGGAAATATTGCTGGATCTCTTAGTCATTGCTTGTATCCATCCAATCAATCATATACAGTAAAATAATAATGTTTCTATTTGGCTTATGATACATTTTCTTTATAGGGCATTTTGTAGTTTTGAAAACTTTTAGGTTTATCTTAATAATTTTTTTAAAAATCTTCAATGACTAATGGCAGTATGACTGTCCTTTTGATTTAAGTTGACTTACTGTTGAAACTTTTTAAATCAAAATTATTCTAAAGCCTTACATGAAATCAAATTTTTCTTGACTGGAGGGGATAATAGTAAGTATTATAATTAAAAGTGAAGAAACAACTTAAATAAGAATAAAATATCTTCCTTGGCTCTTTTACTTACAGGAAATCATAGATATTTTTTCCAAAGGATAAGAAAAAAATCTTATGTAATAAAATAAAATTTTACACAAATAATCAATAGCATGTGCTAGACAGATGTTTATAAATTCTTTTGTACCATTTCTCTGAGAAGTTATTCAATTTAAGAAAAAGAAAATTATTTCAAGTGCAAAAAAAATAGATGCTTTGCCATGGAACCTTATTATAACATGCAACAGACAACTTTCAAATTATTTTTAATGTTAGCGGTATAATCTGTGAAGTTATGAATAGTGTGATACTTGGATTCTTTTTGTTGCAGAAAAGATCCATGTGTAATCAGTTTCAGGGAAAAGGGGAAATTTACTGTTATAAAATTACAGGTCATACTGCAGTTATCTCTCCCTGTTCTTCTCTCTGTCCTCCTCACTCTCTTACCTGCTCTGTCTCCAGACTAGATTTCTAGGCTTTCCAGGCTGATAGGAGAGAAAATGTGGCTGACAATGAATCCTTCTTTCGAGAGAATACCTCAGCCAAGTCACAGTTTTTAATTCCTGCATATAGATATCAGGTTGTTTGAGTTTGAATCAGGTTTTTAACGTCTATTGCAAACAACTTTGGCAGGGGCTGGATCAGTTCATAAAAATGGAGAGTAATGACCTATTGCTGTCATAATTCAAGGAAAACACAATATACAGCAACACAATGACAAGAACAATCTTAGTATTAAATCTTAGAAAAGGAACCTTGCATAATGATTAAGCAATTACCTGAACTAGAATTTTTTATGCATTTGACTGATTAAGTGTTTACTTTTAGTAGCATGTTACATTCAGTCTCAATGAGCTACTTAAAGATCCAAGTTGATATTCTAGATCCATCACTGGTTTCTTCAGACATCTCACAACTATAAGGAAATTTCCCAAGGACATAGCTCATCTCTCTACCATCTATCATCTATCCATCATCTATCTATCTGTCATCTGTCTATCATCACCTGTATCATCTAATTCACTATTCTGTTCTGCCACACGCTCTCTGAACTGCTATCTTTAGGGCACCCAGTCACAAAGGCCATAATGTGGATATCAGGCTCTGGGGTTCTACACAGCAGTCCTCTTCATATGATAGGACATTGAGAGCCTTTTGTAGTTGAATACGTTTTGTGTGTGTGTGTGTGTACGCTGTAACCTACTTCTCCAACTGCATTGCGAACTTGTGGAGGCCGGAGCTCATGTATTACTGCAGTGGTTATCTATTGTTGCATAACGAATTACACAAAAGACTAGCATCTTGAAACAACACTCATTTATTCTCTCATACCATTTCTGAGGGTCAGGAGTCTGGGAATGGTTGTACTAGGGTCTTCTGGCACAAGGGATTTCATGAGGTTGCTGTCAGGCTATCAGCCAGGGCTGCAACCTTATAAGCAGTCATCTGATGGCTTGACCAGACCTAGAGGATCTACCTCCAAGATGGCTTGCTCAGGTGGCTGTTAGTAGGCCTCAGTTTATCACAAGATGGGCTTCCCAGGGCTGCCTGAGTATTCTCATGGTATGTCAGCTGTTTTCCCTAGAGCAAGTGATGAGAGAAAGAGAGAAGAGCACCATAGTGCCTTTTTATGACTTAGTCTCCAAAGTCACACACAACTTCAGCTTTATTCTATGGATTAGAAGCAACATACTAAATCCAACCCACATTCAAAGGAGGGGAAATTAGACTCCACCCCAGGAATATCATAGAATCAATGCACATATTTTTAAAACCACCATTAATTTTTTAATGGTATCTTCAGAGCTTACTTTTGAGTTACTACTTAATTTTTATTTGATTGATTGTGATGTATAATTCACAAGTGGGGTATAAGAGTATGATACTGTGATTTATAATTAGAAATATATATTTGGTCTTCATCCCTTTTCTGGCACAGCTCTTAAAACCCTGGGAATTTCCTATGAGAGCAACAAAGGTGTCTCTTATATTAATCAGTGACTTTTTGACCCCTCCTAAGGATGGAAGCCTGTTGCCAGGAGAACCAACCACATGATTACAGGTTTTGAAGTTTCAGTCCCTTCCCTAGACTTCCAAAAAGGGGAGAGGTCAAATCAGTTGCCAATAGCCAATGATTTAATCAGTCATGCTATGTAACGAAGCCTGCATAAAAACCTGAAAGGACTGGGTTCAGAGAGCTTCTGGTTGGTCAACAAGGGGAGATTTGAGGGGAGTGGAGAAAGCATGGAAATTATACTCTTTCTCCCAACCTTACCCTATGCATCTCTTCCATTTGGCTCTTCCTGAGTTACATCCTTGTATAATGAACCTATGATCCAGTAAGTAAAATATTTTTCTGAGTTCTCTGAGCTGCTCTAGCAAATTATTTGAACTAAAGGAAGGAGAAGGTCATGGGAACATATGCTTTATAGCTGGTAGGTCAGAAGCACTAGTAACAACCTAAAACAGCAACTGGTGTATGAAGAGGGATGGGAGAAGGGGTATTCCTGTGGTACTGAACCCTTAATCTGCTGAATCTGATGCTATCTCCAGGTGAAATATCAGAATTAAGTTGAAAGGTAAGACACTCAGTAGATATACACAGAGAATGCTGGTGGTATGGGAAACCCTCACCCCACATTGGAAATCAAATGCTCAGAACAAATCAAGATCATGTCTCAAAATATTTGCTTTTTGATTCCAGCTTTCAAGAAGTGTTTAATTTACACATTTGTCACTTGTTAATGCATTTCTTGCATTGATTAATTAATCATACATTTATCCTTTCCTTTAACTAACAACAATCAAATCAGAATCTCTTATAGAGTAGAGCTTAAGATTAGTATGAAATCCCTTAAAATCATGAAATCCCTTGTGCCAGAAGACCTCAGATGATTCTAATATACAACTATCAACAAGAACCACTGAATGAGGTAACTTTAAGTGTTTTTTCCAACTCCAACTTTCCATAATTCTCTTCCATAGTAGTCTTCTGGCATTATAGCAGTTCTCTCATGAAAGACCTACCTAATAATCATTTTATCTAGTACCTAAGCAGGTCCAGGAGACAGTTCAGGAAAAGATAAAAAGTATTTCTTCATCTCTTGGCCCATGAGGTCTTTTTGGATATTTGAGTATATCAAAATTATGTGCCCAGATGCTAACAATTTTCTCTGCTTGGCAGAGAATGCCAAATGGATAACATTTGTATTTGCTTCTGTTGCTAATTGTGACTAAGATTATAACTAAATGAGCCACAGATTTTCTCAGCTGGGGTAGGAACAAGAATTCAAGAGACGAGAGAGGACCCCTCAGAGATTCATCATAAGGGATGGCATACCTTAGGTATACCTTAGGTACATTTTAGGAGTTTGCTGACTGAGCTTGTAACTGGATGTTGCCCACTTCATGTAAACACTACCTAAGGGTAAAGATAGAGGCATCAGCTTCCTTCCTTCCCCAGCTCCCTTCTGTATTTTTATATGCAGAACTTTAACTAAGTCCTTTCTCTTTGGCTGGTTACAGACTTCTCTCTCCTCTGGGTGGAGCTGAGCTCACTGAGAAAACAGGGTAATTTTGAAAACACCACACCTCTAATTGAAAAGAATTTTTTAAGGCCTTTTATAATCTATCTTTCTGTTGCCTTTTATACCATCCAAAATCAGAACAGCTGAATTCAGAACCCAGGTGGCAGCTGTTCAGGCTTGGCACCGAACAACTCTTGGGACTCAGGGCGTGACTGTTCAGTGAGATCAGTCATAAACCATGAGGCATCTCTGGCCACTTTTCTGACTATTTCCATTGCAAAAGGCCCTAAGTTATTTAAATCTTGTCATTTTGATTGAAAAGTAAACCAAGGGTGATAAAAGACCTAGTGCTACACACACACACACACACACGCACGCACATGCATCATAGATTCACAATTGGGGTCCATAGGAAGAAATCTGTGCATGTTCACTACATACTTGGGTGAACACGAAGCATGGGACTAACAGGAAAAGGCAGATCACCTCTACCACACATTTCAGCAACGGTAGGGATTATGGTTTGTTTAAAAAAAAAAAAAAAAGGCAACTCTCTTTGGTTAAAGATAGATTGATCCAAATGTGACTTTTTAAAATTATTTCTTATACTCCAAGTTTTTTATTATTGTAGCATAATAATAATTCTTGATCACCAGTATTATTCTAGGCACTGCTTCATGTCCTTTATACACTTTTCCTTATAGATTACTCCTAAAAACTGTTTACTTGATTATCCTTGTGTTATAGAAATGTAAACTGAAACCTGAGCAATTAAGACATTTACCCTATAGTAATTTCTACCTCAACCTTTTCTTTCCATCCTCTTTCTTCTTTTCTAGCTTTCTTTTTCTACTACTTTTCTTTTTCTTTTTTTTTTTTCTTATTTTTTTTCCCCTTTCATTTGCCCCTTTGGGCTTTAGGAACAAGAAGTTCAGAGGCTAAGAAGCATAAATGTTGAACTCAAATAAGACAAGTACAATGTGAAATTATTGTGTAAAAAGAGAAAAAAGCCAAGTCAACAAGACAAAGTTTTACTCCTAACTCAACCCCTCCCCCTTTATAGTCTTCAGAAGTTGGCTAGCTCAACTGACTGCCAAAACAAGTTTGAGAAGGGAGAAGTGAACACATTAGCATTGCCACACCAGCCCCACTTCCCACCCACTTACCGGAGAGCAGGATAGTAAACATCACCTTTACAAGTTAGCTTTCAACACTCTACTAACCTGGGGTCAAGCACCCCAAGAATCTGGAGGATTCAGACATGTGAAATTTTAACCATAATAATACCTTCTATTTGTATCATCTCTTTACAAAGAATATTCTCACGAGTTATATCATATAATCACATCATATTCATTAGCGTGCTTGTGAAGTTTGAAATAAAAGTGAGGATGGTATTCCCCTAAATTAGCTTGAGAATTTGGTAAAAAAAAAATAGTCTATCTTTTTCATTTTAATAGTTTTCTGATGCAGTTTCACAAAACAGAGAAAGGACTGTGGCGTAAACCAGAGTCCCGCTGGAGACATCTGTCTCAAGAGCCATGGATAGTTTCCTCCATTATGTGCAAGTCGGCAGTATTCCTCTGAAGCATTGGGCTCTATTGGCTGCCTGTAAGACCTCTCTCTATAACCTCTCAGAAGTTTCTACTCCTTTTCTAGGCAGCTTGTGAATGAGGAAGATCTTAAAATTACAAAGACTTGGAAAGACTTACTTTTAGGAAAAATTGGGAAGTTGGATCAGAAGAATTAACCTAAGGGTTTAATTAATCTTCACAGTTGGCTCATGACTTCCAAATATATTGATCTCTAGAATTTGTGAAAGGAATTTGTATGAAATTAATACAGTCCCCCTCATCCCTACCTCAAGGGGACTTCGGTTTGGACCCACGTTCCTAGCAACCCTGTGCTCCTGCTAGCCATCTCAGCCCTTCCCTGAGGTATTTTAGAGGTAATTAAATATAATAAACCAATTAAATATAAAGAACCAAAATGATGATTCCTACCAGACACTGCAATTCAAAAGTCCACATAGAATTGTTATTATATATAAGAGAAAGTTGGAACACCTTCACACCTAGAAGTAACACCTATTTAGAAAGGTAAATTGGTTTGTTTCCAACTGAAGCAGATAGTTTCAGTTAGAGCTCTGCTTCTGCAAATCAGGCAACTGAGCATCTTAATATATAAGCAGTTAATATACAAGATATTGTTCATCTAATTTTACATGTGCAGGATAAACATAAACTATTACTTAAGCCAAGACACCTTTAAGAGCGAAAGGGGACACTACTAACAATCATACCAGGGTAATAGATATAAACTTGGACTTGCCAGGGCAAAACAGGACACGTATCCAACCCACTCATTTGAAACAGTTTTTCTCTGTTCCTTATATTTTACATCAAAGTGTAGCCAGGATATCGTTCACTTTCTTTATTGTGAAGTCAATTTGTTCCACTTGAAAAATAATCCTACATTCTAAGTCTCAGGTAATCTGTTTTGAACCTCATCATATATTTTACTTCTGTGAAACTGAGATTCAGGTTTTCCACATATTTAAATTTTTGTAAACCCTCCAGGAGATTATTTAAAAATACCTGTAGCCCTTTCCACTCTTTCAACATTATTCAAAGACATTTACTTTTATTTTGAACAATTTCAAACTTTTTGGATATAAAGTGTTAGTTTTCCTGAAAATTCTCTAATTTTTAGCAGAGCTATGGATTCACCTTTTAGAACTTTGAATACTTGAATATATCAGCAATTTACTGTTGGTTATCAGGTGGCATAAATTAAATTATAATCCAACCCAGACCCCATGGGTCTTTTGCTAGTCTAATTTTTATATAGATATATAGATAGGTAGATGATAAATAGATGACAGATAGATGCATAATTTTATCGGGAATAGAATTTTATTGAAAATACACTCATGGGAAAAAATTAGTTTGAAAACTCTAGATTTTAAGAGGGCTTATTTCGCTATACTTTTCATTTTAATTTTATTTAACAGGATATTGTGTATTTTTTCTCCTGCTATACACATTTGTAAGCTTTCTCAAATTCTTTGGACCTATGTGAAGTAGAAATAAATGGCCAATACAAGGTCATAAAGGGGGAAAAAACTGGAATTTTAAAATTGGAAAATTCTGAAGTTAGAGCAATGCTCACCTAGGGGAAAAAATGACATAGCACCCACAAGGGATGGAGAAGATGTGTCGCACATGGATCCTCCAGGTTGAATTATGAGTTCTTGATTTACCTACTTGTCTCCCCTGTATTAGCATCCATATACTAGCTTCCCTTTCTGTGTCATTCACATGGCTGCATAAGGTAAGGGTGCTGTAAGGAACTTCTAGAACCCCTGCATGTGTCTTTGTATTTGTATGCTTGTTAGCTTATCTTTCAGCCTTTTTAAAGCGCCAGTTATGAGAATAGCAGTTTCTTTTTGCTCACTGAATCTTCACAGGTGAACTTGCCTTGTTTGGAGGCATTTTAATTCTTTCCAGATAGACATGAATTTATTTTATTAACAAAGATATAATTCAACTGTAAAATGAAAACAATGTGTTTTCTTCCTTCTGACAGATTCATGCTTGTTGGAGTACATCATCTTCAACGAGAGGACAAACCTACTAGGTAAGTGAGGCTTAATGAGGCTTGGTCATGTTCACATTTTTTTAAGCTCTTACTGGAAAAATGTTGTGGTGCCCCTAAAAAGTCAATTTTTATCTGTGCTCAGAATAAGAATCCTCTTTCATAAATTCAACTGTTTTTCAAAGATAGTGTGTGTTAGTAACTAGCTGGTTTTTAAAACAAGTCAAAATGTCTTTGCGATCAGTATAAATTAGAGCTGGTGTGAATTCAGTTATTTCCTAGAACAGAAGTCCTCACATTTGAGCATGCTTCAGAATAACCTGAAGGGCTGGACCCTAGCCCCAGAGTTTGATTCAGTAGGTCTGGGGTGAGGCCCAAGAATGTACATTCCTACCAAGTTCCCAGGTGAAGCAGATTCACCAACGGGAATGAGAGCAATGACATCTAGTCACAGAAGTTGTGAAAACTTCTCTCAGAAAATTAAGATGTAGTCTGCTTTTTTAATGTTTCTTTTCTTATTGTTTATTTGTTTTGGAAGAGAGCTGTAAAGAAAAGAGATGTCTTCTAATTTTCATGTCTAGAGCTAGTGTTGTTTGATTAAATTTCTAGCAATGCCTGCTTCCAAAGCCAGTGCCTCTACTCACAACCTCTCCCCCCACCAAAAACAAAACAAAAAGCAAAAATCTAAATGTTGTGGTCTCTTACCAGCACTTAAAAAGTTAACAGCAGCACCAGATAGAATTGCTCAGGTCAGTGGAGGGTAAAACCAGCATTTGGAAATGCTGTGAGAACACAAATAGTTTAAACTGTGGAAGAGGCCTGAGGAAATTACAGAGGGAAAACTTTCCGTCCAAGGTTCCAGTTGCCAAGGAGTTTGTGTAGGTTGCTGGAGACCTCGCCCCTCCGTGGCTCCGCTGTGACTCACTGTGTCCCTGGGAAGCCTCAGATTCAGCAACCCAGAGAAAACCCAAACTGCCTTTGATCTCACTGGGGTGAAATGTACCAGAGAGCTTTGGTTTCTAGAACCCGGATGCTTCCGATCAAATAGTAGCAGAGCCTATACTTGGATTCCTAGAAGTCAATCTGGTTCTGGCCTAGGTGCCAAGATTGAGATTAGGGAAAGCTGTGTAGTGGGTCCCACTGCAGCAGCAGCAGCAGCAGCAGCAGGAGGAGGAGGAGGAGGAGGAATGAGGGAGTACAGGACTAGAATGCACTTGGGCCCAGCTTAGATGTCTGGTTGGGTTTGGCACAACAAATTCATTCCATTTATGTTTTTGGAATCCAGCTCGGATTCCTCTCCTTTGGAGCTGGACGGCCTCCTACAGGTAAAAACTCTCACACATGAAAAATCTTTTCACTCTGGATATATTTTATTTGCCATTTTACATTTTGCCTTTGAAAAACTAACCACAGGCAAATTTGTTCATTTTCCTTTCCCTGACAGAGGAGAATGTAACCTAAGGCTGCAGTGCGTAATCAAACCTTTTCTTGGTTTAGACAAGTGCTTCTCACACTTTTATGAGCATGTAATTGCCTGGAGATCTTGTTAATAAGAGAATCTGAGTCAGTAGGTCTTGGTCAGTCCTGAGATTTCTGCATTTCTAACAAACTCCCAATGTCAATGCTGCTGGTCAGAAGACCCAGCCTTGAGTAGCCCAGAGATCTGTTCTCAACCCAGGCTCCTCAGTAAGATCAACCTGAGGGTGTTTGTTTGCTATATTTTTAAGACCTATGCCCAAGCGATTTGACTGGTTTAGAGTGGGGCCTAGTATTTTTTTTTTAAGAACTTTCTAGGTGATTTGTTATGCAACCAGGACTGAAAAAACAAACCTAAATGAAATATTTTCAAACTATGGGTAGCAATCATTAATGGGTCACAATCAGAAATAACATTACAAATATTGTTTAAATGAAGTAGAATTGATCATCACAATGCAGAGCATATAATAACAGTATAAATATTGTTTCACGAAACTTTTCAGCTATGTTTCTATGTGTCTGCAGATATACAGTTCTCAATGTAAAATATATTACTAAGGATTACAGCCAAAAAACTTTGAAAGTCATGGTTGCAACTACTTACCTCTGCTGTTATAGTGTGAAAATAGACAATATGTAAATAAATGGACATGGTATAAAATATGTATTTCATACAATATTTACGCATCATGGAATATTTTCTACTGATTGCTTTTCAACACTTTAAGTATACAAAATCACTCTTAGCCCATGGACCCCCTGTAGCATTTGAGTTATGCTGGGGTATTTTTTTGGTTTTGACCCTCAACTTGATTAGTTATAACTAATTACCTCAGGCTTAGTCCCAGTCTTCTATTATGATTGGCTACTTCGTCCGTCCTTTGTATTTTGATTAAAAACACTTGAATTTAGAGGTGTGGCTTTTTGTGGTTTTTAGTAATAATAATGACTGTTGTTGTTATAACAAAATAGTATTTTGGGCTTTAAAAATCTATGTCAATGAGACAACATGGACAAACCTCAAGGGTATTATGCAGAGTAAAATAAGTCAGACAGAGAAAGACAAATACCATATGATTTCACTTATATGTAGAATTTAAAAAGCAAAATAAAATAAAATAAAAAACAAAGCAGAAGCAATCTTATAGATACAGAGAACAAATTTATGGTCCCCAGATGGAAGAGAAGTTAGGGATTGATAAAAAGGTGAAAGGACTTAAGAAGTACAAATTGCCAATTATAAAAATAATCATGGTGTATAAACTACAGCAGGAGGAAAATAGTCAATAATATTGTAATAACTATGTATGGTGTCAGATGGATACTAGACTTATCAGGGTATTTACTTCATAAATTATAAATATCTAATCACTATATTATACACCTGAAGCTAATATAATATTGTATGTCAACTGCAATTTAAAAAATTTTTAAATCTATTTCAAATCTATGTTAAATATGGCAAAGTAGTTCTGCCTAAAAATAACTGAATCACTGAACAAAACACATGTGTCTTTATACTTCTTTGTGTAGTAGCACTTTAACTTTGATAATGAAATCTCAACACTTCCATTGATAAATTGTCTGTTTATCATAAGAACTAGGTTTAAAAGGCACAATTGAAAAACAAGTAATTACTAAATAAAAGTAAGTTCCTTACCAGAAAATATAATTCTGTATACTATTTACAGAAAGCTTTTGTTCTTGAACAGAAAATTAAATAGTTTCGATGAAAGCCATAGTTAAAACATTCCCTTCCTTTTCTCAGTTGCTTGGCATATTATACATTTCACAGTAACCTGTTGGTGAGTTTCAATTTAGAACATTCAAGGGACCAGAATTAGGATCTTTGGGGAATGTTCCACTGATTTTTGCTACAATAATAAATGTTTATTGAATGCCCAGTGTGTACTTGATACTCAGCTCAGTCCTTGAAGATATATGGCAGTTAAAAAAATAGACCACGATTTTTGAACTTATAGAGCTTACATTCTAATGGCAGAGGCAGCTCTTGGGCAGTTACAGATAAATCTATAATTACCAACTATGATATAGCCAAATGTAATTGCTCTGAAGAGGATGTATTGGGGGGACTCGGTTTTACTTAGGTATTTTATGGGAAGCATTTTTGAGGAGTGAGATTTTAGTCAAGGCCTAAAAGAAGCAGGGCTTACTTAGACGAGAATGGAGGAAATACCTTCCCAGACAAGAAAGCTCTTATATGAAAACTCTGAAGAGATAAAACAGGCAGTGGTTTCAAAGGACTGTGAGATCATTGCTACCAGGATCAGAGAAGTGGGAGCAGAGCCACACAAGCTGAGAGCAGATCTGCAGTGCCAGATCACACAGGGCCTGGTGGCCAAGTGAGGATATTAGCTTTTATTCTAAGAGCAATGAGAATTATTTTTTAAAGATTTTATATTGAGTAGTTATATGAACAGATCTGAATATTTAATTCTAGGGGGATCAAAACTCATGTTTGATTTGTTCATCTTCAGATGTCAACAGAGTAGCACATAGTAGAACTTCATATACATTCACTGTTGCTATTAAAATACTCACCATCACTCTGACTATTGCTTAGAAAATAGATGGGAGATATGTGCCCAGAATGAAAGTGAAAAAACTGTTAGAAGATGCTGTGCTTCAGGCAAGAGATAGATGGTGTTTTGGGCAAGGGTGACAGTGGTAGAAATGTAGCAAAGAAAACAGAGGTCATGATGTGTTTTAGAGATAGAACAATAGGACTGGTTAATGACTAGACGAAAGAAAGTGAGGAAAAAAAAAAATAAAGGTGACTCCCAGAGTTTGGTCATACCATTATATGAAGGGGACACAGGAGGAAATACAGGTTTCATGGGATAGATTAATCAATTTTGAAAACTTTAATTTGAAATGTCTACGAAATAGTCAATTGGGAACATCAAATAAGCAGTTGGTGACAGATACAGGCCTAAAAATCAGAAGAGAGAACTAAGATGACAATATAAATGTAGGAGTCATTAATAAACACTAATTACTACCTACTATATATCAGACACTCTTAAGTCACTGCAAATATAAAGAGAAAAAATGAACTTCCATATATGAAGTCCTTTGAAGATACAGTACTTATATTAATTAGAATATACAATTAGAGAGAACTGGAGAAAGAGGAGTCCCTCAAGAAGGTGACAATTAAGGTGAAAATAAAGACAGAAAACAAGCCAAACAAAAATCTGGAAAAGTGTGCTCCAGAAAAGGAGACAGCAATTGCAAAGTCCCTGAAGAAGACTTGAGCATGAAGTCACTGAGGAGTAGCAGAGACTTGGGATGGCAAGAGCTAAGTGAACAAAGAAGGGACTGGAAGAAGGAAGAGGGGTCTGAGTAATATGGGACATTGTAGTCCATAAAATACTTTTTCTAAGTATCATGAGAAGTGATTGGAAGATTTTGAATAGAGGAGTGATGTTATCTGATTTACATTTTTCAAAGCTCTATCTCTGTTGGGAATAGATTGTAGGGTCTACTGAGGAACACTAGCTACACCAAGAAACTACTAGAGTACTGCTATTCGTATGTCAGTGCAATGGGCTGAATTGTGTCTTACCCAAAATTTATATGTTGAAGCCCTCACCTACAAAATGATGGCATTTGGAGATGGCATTTTGGGAAGTAATTAGGTTTAGATGAGGTCAGAAGGTCAGGGCCCTTATAAGAATTGAGAATTAGAAATTAAAGACATAAGAATAGACAGCAGAGAGAGCTCACTCTCTGTCCCTCTCTCTCTCTGTTTCTCCCTGCCTCTCTCTGCCTCTCTCTCTCTCCTCCCATTACCCTCCCCCTCTCTTTCTGCCATGGACATAGCCAAGGCAGCCATCTGTAAGCCAGGAATGAGAGTCTTCACCAGGAACCTAATTGTGCTGGAACCCTGATCTCCAAATACCAGCCTCCAAAAGTGTGAGAAAATAAATTTCTGTTGTTTAAGCCAACAACTCTATGGTGTTTGTCATGGCAGGCTGAGCAAACTGATATAGTCAGAAAGCAAAAAATGATCTGTGGAGGGAGATAGAGGCCAGAAATATCCCCTTACTGAGTTAGCAATCTGGGCACTGCACAGAGTTCTACTTTTCAATGTGAGCAGAAGTGAGTTTGCTTGGCATAGGAATGACTATGGTATTGAATAAGATTCAGCTCCTGAACAGGGCAGACAAAAGAACAGCTTCTAAGCTCTGGCAGCTAGTTTTCCTTCTGTCAGTCTCCCTGTCATACACATTTTCTGCCTCTGAAAAAGGCCAAGTCATAAATGTAAAGAGAGCAGTTCCACAGGTTGTATGATTAGTCAGTTCTCCAAGGAGTCTCAAAACTCCATCTGCTGCTATTTATTAGATCACTCCAAGCCATAAAAATCTATTGATGAGTGGTAGACAATGATATGCCATTACAATAGAGATAATGCAATAACCATGTCATAAAATGGTTACCCATCATCATGATTATGTTTCAATTGTTTCTCAATGCACTGAGCACACTAAGAGGCTGTATTTCTACCACCAAACAGAATTCTGGTGCTGGAGCTCCTCAGAGACACCTGCTGTGAGTGAAAGGTAGTAAGTATTCTGATGATTATTACTGCCTGGAGAGCAATTGCATAGACATGTGCCAGCTGCCTATCCCTGTGCTGGCCTATGTAACAGAATGGGTCTAAATCAAACTGAAAATCAAATAAGTTAACATTAAATTATTTAAATTTCTTAACAAAGCAAAATTACATATGTGCTGACTTAACCTGTCTCATATTGTGGTACTTTGGGGAACAGGCTGCAATGAAAGTACAGTGAGGCACAGATATATTACTATTCTAGACCATTCCTAGGATGCCTCTTTCACAGCAGTGCATTCAGTATCTATTTTTCCTTCTGAGGAGTACAGAAGCCTGAAAAACATCTCATCTTTTACTAGATGTTTGAACCTGTCCAGTCTAATTTCTCAATATGGATCACTGAAGGAAAGCATCTTCCCCTGCCATATTAAGTGAAATCATAACCAATTTCTGATCCATTTCTCAAGGCTGAAGCAAAGCGGCCCCCTTGACCTCAAGAGTGAGATTAAACCTGTAGCCCAGCTTCATTGGCCACCTAATCCTAGATCTGGAGCAGTTGAGAAGCCAACAAGTAGCCCCAAATCTACAATGCTACCCAGCCTTTGCTCTCCTGGCACGATCTCCACAAAACCTGAAGGATCCCTAAAATGGAGAGCCCCAAATATGACAGTCATGAAACCATGACTACCCCCACACCACTGTGTCTCTCTTGTCTCCCTAAACTTTTGCTCAGAGAATCCACTGAGATAGAGAATGACCAATGACCTCTCCTAATGCTGCTCAGTCCTAAAGGAGCTAAAATGGGAAGGTTGCTAAAGTTTTTCTCAAGGTTACGCATAGAGGGCCAGAGACCGTAGTGCCCCTTGGAGGCACTGATACAATTGTGACTACATGATAAGAGAAGTCACCAGAACTATATCAGATTAGAAAGTGAGGGAGAAATGTATTTTTTCTTTGTTGTTTTAAACCACTGAGATTTTAGGAGTCTGCCTGTATACCTATTAGCATTAGTAATACTAAAATAGACTGTCTTCTGGCTGCCTCTCTAAATTTTGTATTCAGGTGCTGTACCTTGTAGTTTGGCCAGTCTAATCAAGTAGTTGTAATCTTAACAGGCTCAAGTAGTAGTAATCTTAAGGCTTGGGCAGGAAAACTCAATTAAATGCTTATAGTTAAATGTATTATATGTTAGTGAGTATACATACAAGGCAGCAAGCTGAAAATTGTGGGAAACACCAAAAAGTGTAAGCTACATTCCAGGAAATTATGTAACAGGCAAGGATAAAATAGTTAACAGGGAAAACCATTAAATAACAGTGGTTCTTATAAAGAAATTCAAAATAGGGGCAGACCAGTGTGGGTGGGACCTACCTGAGGAATCTTCAAGTGTGGTCAAAGGCATAGCCCCAAGTATAACAAAAACAAAAACAAAACATAAACAGTAAATAGCTAAGTGATTCTAAGAAAGTATTTCTATTAGGATTCGATCATGTTTGGATGCTAGCACTTTCAAAGCTGATAAACAGAGCCCACTGTCTTCCACTTATGCCCTTCAGACCTTAGAAGGACTTACAGTTTTTTTAAAAATCAAGAGCTTACCCTCCAATCAAAAATCCTTACTTCAATAAGAAAAATATCCTTATTTCATATCACAGCTTCTCAAAGATAACATTCAAACAGCACATAACATATAACCAAGGCCACTCAAAAATAGCAAAATATTAAGGGTTCTTTCACACGAACACGGTGTGAAAGACCTCTTTGGAAGAGATAACAAGTAGACCAAGTCAGGAAGATGAACATGACTATAATGCGCATGATGGATTGGGGGAAAATGCAATACACTAATTATGGCTCCAATAAAAATCCAACAGTTCTTGTCCTGGGAAAATTGAACAAGCTTTGGAATATGTAAAAGTCTATGGGTTTTTTGTTGTTGTTGTTGTGTTGTTTTGTTTTTTAAAAAGTACATCACACAGTAAGTATAGGAAAGCCTAATATTGGGAGTATCAGTAAGAGCTCATTTTTGTTCAAGAATGAATTGTCCCTCCACATATAAACCTGGAGAGATGTCCTATGCACTGTAATAATTTATAATAATCAGAATCATTATTTAACTGAGTTATGTGAACATTTCTAACAATAAATGAATTTGATCAAAAGATATTTAGGAAGGCTCTATAATACATATCAAACTGCTTATGACACGGATGTTGCCATGCCCTCTCAGAAAATAAAAACACAAAGTCCAGGCAGTGAAAGAAAAAAATAGATAATAAATAGAAAATAAATAGGTGAGATTATACATTGATTAAAGATCAAAGTTTAAATCGACTCTAGGGCAGCAGACATAATAGAGTCAACTATTGAGTTTAAACAGGCAAAAATAAGGAACGTAGGCAATCCAAAATTATATATTTTTATGTAAAAAACATATAAAAGTATAAAAAGCCAAATCACAAAGATAATTTCTTTGGGTCATTGTTTCCAGTTTTTATTTTTATGCTTTAAAACATCACTAGTGTCAGTATTTCACTCCAAAGGGTGGAGGCTATTTGTCCAAATCACAGTTTGCTTATCTGTGCTCAGATATCGGCAATTCTCCACAGAGAATTCCAAAAGAACTTTTTTTGAAACTCAACTTTGCTGGTTGATTTTTGTCATTTTTCTAATAAAATATATATTAGCTGTAGAAATTAGGTTATTTCATGTCGATTGAAGGTATTATCACATTACTTTTGTTTTTAGAACTGTAGAAGTTTAAATTAACATATTTGGATACATCTTTTTTTTATAGATATTGTCTCACAATAGTTCAGTAAGGAAGTTTATTATTCTTGTGATACAAATAGAAATTCTGTTTACGTTTAGTGTAGGAAAGAGTTTGGACTCAAACTTGAATTCTCTGACTCTAGATCCTTTTGTCACCTCTTGTTCCCTGAAGAATTCAAAACTAAAATTAAACCATCTTATTAAGTGCTTTAGCAAAACAGGTAAGTAGCAGATAACCTATTTTAAACATAGAAAAGTGAAGACAAAATTAAAAAATTTTTTAAATTTACTTGACTGAACTGCTACAGAAAGTCAGTAGTATTGAAAAGCAAATATTATTTTAAATTATGAATTATAATAACAATATTCTTGGAGAATCATTTGAAAAGTAGGAATAAAGAAACAGATAGTCAAAATAGTTTTTCCATGAGAAATTACTCATGTTCTTCACAAAATAAAATGAAACAAACAAAACAAAATTTACTTAGTTGATACCTTAAATATATATCCTTTGGGATTGGAATTAAAACAGAAAAAAAAACACTGATATTTGGCCTTTAAAACATTAATTTCTCCACATTAAGCTCATTTAACTTCAAATTATTGAAATTATCTTCATTTTCAGATGAGCAAGGTATATCCAATAAATTATGTTTAATGCATATTTTGAGCTTACACCTTTCTTTCTGGTGCATGTTTCTCTGCTTTCAATTTTAGTATAGTGGTCCTATTGGCTCTAAAGATCACAGGATGGTTAGGGCTATTGTTAAGAAATTGTTGTATTTCAGAGCCAAAAGTACTGTAAGCTGCCAAAGTGATTCTGAGCAATGGAAAAAGAGGCCTAATAAGTACTTCATGGCTCATTTAGGAGTTTTTCTCTTATCCCCCAGGCTTTTTCATCTTCGCTGCTTTCCCCTTCATTACAACCATTCCCAATATTAAAAACATTTTCAAATGTTTCTTCTTCCTAAGATAATCATTCCAATCTCCTACATTTCTTTCAATCTCCAGCCAGTCTGCAAAATTTCTCGAAAGAATAGTGACATTCGATGCATCCAGATCTATTTGATGTCTCCACATAATCTGGCTTTCTGTTCCTCCATTCTACTAATCTTTTCCCCAAAATGTTTCCAAGGATTTCTGTATTAGCAAATATAAAGCCTTGTCTGGTCTTCAGTGTTGTCATGTTTAAAGTTTGGTTTAAGGGAGCAGGGAGAGGGGAGGTAGACAGGGTAATGAGGTCAAATATGTGGTGACAGAAAGAAATCTAATTATAGGAAGTGAGCACACAGTGTAAATATATATGTCTTACTATTAAAATTTGCAGGTGAAACTTATTGGATTTTGTTAACCAATGTCACCATAAAAAGTTAATTAATTTAAAAAAATAATAATAAAGTTTGGTTTAAATTGATTGCCTGTTACAACTGTTCTGTTCTGGACATTGAGCCTTGTTTCAGTTACTTTCCTTCTACATGTTTATCTCTTTCCTTGCATATATTGGGTGCTGAAATGAAAGGGACCCCTAAGCTTCTATACTTGACCCCCTTTTTTTCTATTTAGCCTGGACAATTTCTCTTGCTTTCATTCAGCCTTTTACTGTGACCTCTGTTCACTGATATCCCTCCACAATTTATCCTCGCCTTTTCCTGATCTTTTGAGTCTAAACCTGTATTTTTTCAAATGATAGCATTTTTCCTTGGTTCTTCCTCATTGACCCAGTGAAAAATCACAGGTCAGTGAGATTTAGAAAAGATTTATTAAAAGTATATTTTAGAAAGATAAAGCATGCCCCCAAGGAGACACATGGTCTTAGTGAAGAGCTGTAACAGAATGCTGTTAACAACAACCACAATAATCAACGCAAAAAGGGCCACAAAAAGGCAACAAAAGGACCTAGAAATGGGAACATCTGCATTATATTTGGGCCATAATGGGGTGGTTCCAAAGACATCGCTAGGTGATTGGCAAGTCAGGTCATTTTGATTGACACTTGGCTGCTGTATAACTCTGTCCAGTGAGCATATGCAAACTCAGAATTCTACTACCATTTGGGTGTTGAGTGGTCTCTAGGCTGGGCCCCTATTCCTTCATTGCCCTGTTACTCATGTCTGACTACATACCTAACAACTTCAGAATTAGAATTCCACAAAACAAACTTTTTTTCACCCCCACCCCTACCCCACACCCATTTCTCTTCTTCCTTTGTCTTGGGCCCTTGTTGGGTGAATAGCATTACCATCTTCCTATTTATCCAAGATAAAGAATTTAAGACATCTCTGGTATTTGCTTCTACCTAATGCCCCTCTTTAAATTGTTTAATTTGTTTCCCAAAGTATTCCCTTCTTTCTCTGACTCCATACTAGCTCAGCCTCTCACCATCAACATTCAGGGCAACAATGACAGCCTCCCAATTTTTCCCCCTGCTTCCAAATGACAATCTATAAGCACTGAAATTATCTCTTATCACATAATAAAGTGGAATTCAATGGCAAAACCCATCACAATAACATTTGGTAGAGGAAAAAAAAAACTGTTAAGAGACTACATAAACCCTAATAATCTGTCTTCTACATGACTTCCTCTTCAGGGGAGTATTTCTAAAGTGAAAATATCTTCCATCCCATCCCTGCTTAAAACTCAGTAGTGCTTTATTGTCTTCAGAATCACAGTAGAGAGAACAAGGGTTTTACCTTCCACACAAGTCTCATCTTCCTTCTCATCTTATTTTTTACTCTTACTTCATTCCATTTTATCTCATTTGTGTTCAATTTTCAGAAATCACTATGCTCTTTAATTCTGGGCTCCATGCATTCCAGTTTTGTGTTGTTTTGTTGTTTTGTTTTTCCCAGAATGCCCTTTACCCTCCCGTTCTTTACCTATCAGATATCCATTCCTTGAGGCTTCATTATCTAGTTCCTCTTCAATTCTTTTGACTCAAGTCTCAGCATTGGGTAAATCAGCATTTACCCCTTCCCAAACTTTTTTTAATCCTTTGAAATTGCTCTCTCTTGACTGAGGACCCCATATGTACAATTCTTCCTTGACCACTCTTTTACTATTTAGCTTTCCTGACATTTGCCTACCCTTCGGAATTCAGTTCAGATGTCACTTCCTTTATCCCTGCCTCACCAGGCCATACTCTGTATTTGGATCAGAGCATGTTTATCACTGTCAAAAGCACTGTACTGTATGGTGGTTTTAAAATTAACTCAGGCACTGCTAGCAATTGTAGGAGTTAAACTTCTATATTTAAGTACCTTAATGCAGTAGAGGTTTAATTTTTGCTTATAAGAAGTCCAAAACAGATATTCCTAACTATCAGAGGACTCAACTCCAAGCACAAGTTAGGGTCCCAAGTTCTACATTGTGGCTCAGCCAGTTTCAGTACATGTTTACTTTGAAAAAGTGGAAGGAAGTATTATGGTTCAGGCCTGCTAGTGTCACACACGACTTAACGCCCACAAGCCATTGCACTCAGACACATGGCCACACCTAATTAGAGGGCTGGGCAAAGTAGTCAAGCTGTACTCCTTAGAGGAAAAGCAAATGGCTTGCTAAACAATCATTCAATCTCTGCTAGAGCTAGGCATTGTTGTTTTTTTTTTTAATCTATCACCAATGCTATCATATGCCTGACCCATAGTTGTTGAATGAATGAGTGAATAAAAGGTAATAGATTTCACAATTCTCAACACTGAGCAGACTAGTACAGTAATTTATAAAATAGAAGCCCATGAAAAACCTAGAGAGATTCAGAGGAGAACCAGAAAAGATTATTAAGGAATTGGAAATTAGATCCCTGGAACAATTAAAAGTTCTGGATTGTTCTTCAGGAAATAAAATAGCCTGAGAAAAATATTCATCATGCTTTTAAAAGTTATCAAAGTCTAATAATAATACTTTGAATATTATATTTACACATTCTACCACCGAGCTTTGTTTGTTGGTTGTTGAAAGGTGTTTGTTTGGTATAAAAGAATTTCTAACAAAAAACAGTACCTCTGGTAATTTTTTAAAATGTGCAGGTAATATGAGATTTACTAAAGAGGTCCTGATATGTAAATCTCAAATAACACCTTATCTATGGATCTTTGGAAATGCCAGGCAGGGAAATGTTTACGTTTTGTTTTTTTTAATTGTAGAAAATAAAAGTTAACATTTCAGATTAAAACATAAAATCTTATTCACTTGATGCTACATAATGATTCTTTTTTCCTACTTACTTCTACCATGTCCAATAAAGAGCAGAAAAGTTAGGCATAATGAACCACAGTAGAATTTCTATGTGATTCTCTTCTCTCCAGAAGTTCTCTGTCTGGTATGAGAGATATAGAGAAAGAAAAGGAGAAAGAGAGTGTGTTTAAAGTAAGTGCTTAATTACTTGGTTGATCTAAAGTTCTGAGGTTGAGATCTTAGTCCCAGATGTCTTTTTTCAAGATTATGATCAGGATCACTTTTAAAAATCGGCCTCATGTTAACCATTTTAATAACAATAAAATATGTAAGAGAAAGATGTCAAACTTTAACTCAAATTATTTTTTTTGAAATTTCTGGTATATGCACTCTCTATAAACATAGAGCCCTGTAACATTGTTTTTGTTTATGTCACAGGTAAAATGTATGTCAATAAGCTCTATAATCAGAAGTATTATAGTATAAGGGGAAAACATTAGGAAGGAAATCATGAAACCTAGGTTTCTTCTCCCATTTCTGGCACAGCAATGTAACACATATAAAATTGAATTAATCTAAAACTATCATGATTATAAATCCTATGTATCTGAGTACTTGGCAATATATTGATTTTATATATGAGCGTGTTGGCTAAAAATCTAGCTTTGGAATCAGATAAATTTGAGTTTGCTTCCTGACCCCAACATATACTAACTGTGACTTTGGGAAAGTTACTTAATATCTCTAAGCTTCAGAAAATGAGGTTAATGAAGGTATAATAAAATGACCCACTGCATTGCAAATGGCTGGTTTAAGAGAGTAAGATGAGATAATTGATATAAAGATTTTAGCACTCAGCCTGACCCTTTGTTGTCTTATGCATTAAGATTACTAACATATGCATTTAAAAATTCTGCATTCATCTGGTTGCAAATACTAATTCGTAGGCAAATAATTTAGCATGAAACAAATAATCCCTCTGAATGCTGAACTTGCAAACAATCTCAAGAACATTACGTAGTATTCTTTACATTATGCTGGTTACTTGATTCTCATTTTCACAAAGATAAAGAATTACATTTAGAAAATGGGTTATGTATATGCTAAAGAATATCTTTTGCATTAATTAGAATTGTTGAACATGAGAAGGACTTATTTCATTTCAAAGCTAACTTGACACATTCAGAAATTTCTTATTTCTATACAATTGTTTTTTTCATTGTCTCCAATTTTAAAGATCTCAAATCTTATGTCTGAATTGATAAAATGAGAGAACTATAGCAAAGAGAAATTCTTAGTAAATTAGGATAAACTAAATTAGAGAGTTGATCACACATACACATACACATATACAATTTGCTTTTAATGCAAAAATTAAATTAGTTCAATTACAATCACACACCTGTTTCAGGTGTAAGGTAAAGTCGATCATTCACAACCACCAGCCAGGGAAAAACCTAAACAATTAAATTTACTTATATATTTCAACTGATATTAATTTATAATAATTTTAAATAAGAGCTAAAAATGATAGGTTCTGTCCAACAATTAGAAATATATGAAGTATCTTGCTCCTGATATTGCTTTCAAATTGCAGAAGAGTGATACAAGTTTGTCAGGGAATATGGAAAACATTATATATATGCATTATAAGATAGGCTAAAAGAAAACTCATAACAAGCTAAAATTATACTTAAGATATTTTATTCTGTTTAAAGATATTGTTACCTTATAATAGAGTAATGGGTGGGATATCAAGGGTAAGGTGGAAAGAAATTAATATCAATTCTAGCCTCATGTACACATAGATCATTCATTCAACATATTTTTAATTACCTGGAGAGAATATCATGCTTGGTACAGGGAATGTTATTGAGAACAAGATAGATACAGTCCCTCTCTTTGTGGGGCTTAAATTTTAGCAGGAGAAACATGAAACAACTGAATCCATCTTTATTTATTTAATTGAAATTGTAACAAATGCTAGAAAGAAGCACAGAAAACTGATCTATACATAATCAATGGTTTGGTTTGGAGGAGATTAGGAAGAGACTCTACATGAGTGTTATTGAGCAGCTCTCTGAAGGATGAGTTGGAATTGACTAAGAGAAAGCTGGGCATGAGGGAGCAGAGCGGGATATGTTTCAAGCAGAGGAATCTCTTTGCTTAGAGACCCAGAGAAAAACAGTATTGCTGGAATCTGGCTACACTAAGGAGGTAGGCAGGAGCCATGATAAGATTCTGGTCTAAATTTATCCTAATAGCAATGATAGGTCATAGCAGAAAATTCTGTTTGTATTTTAAAAAATCTGTTTGTATTTTAAAAAATTAGCCCATTCCGGCTGCAACTGGAATGATTTGGAAGAGGCAAGAAATGTTGAGAGAGACGAGACCTTTTGCATTGGTCCAGAGTAAAAAGATAGGGGTGGCTTGACAGGAGCATGCAGGGCAGAAAGACAACAGTGGATGGATTCGCAAGTTCTTTCTGAACCCTGGAAAATTCTCTTATTATCCTATAAAATCACTTACGCATCTTAAAGGATATTTATTATATTTTAACCCAGCACTTCTAATTTTTTAGAACACTGTGGTCACAAGTTCTCTTAATTTTTTTCTTTTTATATATCCAATTAGCTAAAAAATGTCTTTTTAAAGAAAAATATAAAATAATAATATAGGCAGTGTGTGCTACCATAGCAAAAATCATGAAAATGTTACTCAAATGACTGACATTTAAGAACCACCCATCTAGAAAATTAACAGTGATGGTAGCTGTTTGCATTTGCTGGTACTGCTGTAGCAGTATGTCACAGAGTAGCTTAAACAATAGAAAGATTTTATCTCACAGTTTTGGAGGTTAGAAGTCTGAGGTCAAGATGTTGGCAGGGTTGATTTTCTTCAGAGAACTATGAGGGAGAATCTGTGCCATCTTCTCTAGCTCTAGTGGTTTGCTGGCAACCTTTGACATTCCTTGTCTTTTGCTGCATCACCCTGATCTCTGCCTTTACCTTAACGTGGCAGTCTGTGTCCAGATTTTCCCTCTTTATAAGGACACCCGTCATACTGGAGCAGGGCCCACCCTACTCCAGTAGGACCTCATCTTAAATAATCACATCTACATCCAATGACGCTATTTCCAAATACGGCCACTTTCTGAGGTCCTGGGAGTTAAGAGTTCAGCACATAAATTTTTGAGGAGCACAGTTCCATCTATAGCAGTAGTATGGGTGAAGCTCAGATGTGTTAACCTCCCAATCTGTCCTTGGTTTGAGGTAATACTTTAAAAGGATTTCCTCATCCAGGTTAGACCCTCTCTGTTAAAGAGCAGAATTCTGACTCCAAAAGACCTTCTTGGCTGAAGAGAATGATATTATGAAAGGCAACCCTGGCATGGAGTACGCAGGCCCCCCTTACCACACAGCAATACAAAGAATATACCTTCCTAACAATTGCTGCAGACTTCTTAGAAGAGGCATATTTATAAATGAAGTTAGAATGCTTTGCTTTGACTGGAAAGTCAGTTTCAACTGTTTCTTATGAGTACCTTCTTTTTCCCTACAGTTCCATGTAAATGCAAATATATGAGAGATCTTCTCCTTTCAACAAACACATATACAAAGTGATATCTCACTATTAAAGTGGCAGCTTCAATACAAATCTGATTACTACATCAGCTGATCCTTTTAGTCATACAGTTATCAGAGAGCCTCGACAAACTCTACGTGGAGCCAACTGACTTATTTTCTTTGAATCATAGAATCATAGAATTAATGAGCTGGACACAATTGCAGTCTGGGGATTTCCAGGCAGGCTCAGCAAAACCTTGAGAGTTCATGGAAGTCTGGAGGAGTGGAGGCAGGTGGGTGGGGTTGGGTAGTGGTGGGGCAAGGGAAGGCAGGTGATGTCAGCCCAAGTCCAGCCCAGTCCAACCTGGGGCAGTCTACTTTCATTTATACACAAAAGTACATATCGTGGCTTTGTTTGAAGAAAGGGTTTCACATTTTATAAAGGTGAGAAAATTTAGACCCAGAGAAATTGTGTCTTATTCAAACTCTTCCCACTAACCAGTTAGCAGCAGAGCTGAGGTAGAATCAAAGTTGTCTTTTCTGTTAGTTTATATAAAAGCTACATTTTTCTGGTTGTCATACAAAAGCCGGAGGGAAACTGGCCAAAGGTCCTTTTAAGGCAAACATGTTGTCTGCCATGATCAGGTGAGTTTACAGTGAGTGAGCCCACAACCTCATAAAAACAGCCCAAGACTAAACTGAAACATTTTCGCACAGTTCTTGCAGAATAGTGAGGATTTTAGTAATATAAAGTCACAACTCTTAATGTATGACCTCTTATATTTCAAATTAATAACATATCTAGGCCTTTATTCCTCTTCTGTCTCAGTTTAATGATGATCATCTAATTTTTCAAAGGCATTTAGTGCAACTGAAGCTGATTGAACCAGGGAACATTGCATCAGGTTAAACTTCAAAGGGAGTAATAAGCGCTGTCATTTGTTACATATAAACTATCAAGCGTGCCTGAACTGCTGCTTAAAATTTAGTGTTCTTAACAAATGGGGTATTTTAAATAAATATAAGCAACACATTATATTGTAGTATAATAGTCATGTTGTTATCCATGCCCATGTGGTCTTGTGAGTGTCCCTCTGCTCTACCCTCTCCATCCTGGCCATTTATCTCTAGGGCAGAATTGTCAAGACTTGGCAAGCACAGAGCTGGAAAAAGGAAAGGAGGTCCTTGTCCCCTTTGGAAGGGAGGAGAGAAGCATGTTAATGATAGAAAAGTGCAATCATGAAAGTTATCAAAGTGTTGGAGAAAGAGAAAAGAGAGAAGAGAGAATGGAGAAAGAAAGAAGGGAAGGAGGAGGCAGCAAAGAGAATAAGATATGTCTCATATCTCTTTGTCTCTGAAACTCTTGGTTTTCCTCTCACACAAGAACACATTCAAATCAACTTAAGTGAAAAGGAGAAGTTTATTGGAAGGACACAAAAAAAATATGTTATAGAAAACAGACCACAGGTGGAACTTGGAACTGGCATGAACAGCAGCAAATTGACAGGCTCCAAAGAAAATGTTCTCCTTCTGGTTTTCTGAGTTTTTTTTTTTCCCCTCACTATTTCTCCCTCTCTTTTCTGTTTTATCTCCTCACCCCCAACATGTGGTTTCTCATCTCTTCTCTGTGTTCCTCATTCTTTTCCTATGTGTCCTGGCCCTCTGTCTAGTCCCTTGACAAGCCTAGCTCTTTGTAGTCCCTGAAAGTCTCTTCATTTCAAATAATCAGCAAGGGTTAATGTGTCCTGGTTAATATTAACTGGTTCATATGTCCTCAGTTGCAGACTCTCAAGTTAGAATATCTGGTTGGCTTAGCTTAGGTCAGGTGTCCACCCATAATTCCATCGATATCAGCCTAATTGTCAAAGTAACTACCCTTGTTGGATGTACGGAGAGGTACCAAGTAGCAGAAAGGGGAATTGTGGGTTGGACAGTCCACTTAATATATTTCTAACCCCCTTCCAACTCTGTCCTGGACTTTCAGCTAGTGTTCTTGATCTCCTGTCCTTATCACAAGTCTGCAACCTTTTATGATAGTGTTTTACACAGTATCATTCAGATCACTTGCGTCAAAATGTGTTTATAGAAAAATGCAGATATTCAGGCCCATGTCCCTTACCTATTCCAGGTACTCTGAGTTTCAAATAACCTATAGACAAATTAACTTTTGGAATAAATGTATTCCAGATACAAATATGAAGCACTAGTGATAAAAAATATATATATAAATTTCAAGATTAAAAGGATATTCACTTTAAATTTTCAGAAAGGAAAGAGAAGATGTTGTCATACAAAAATTAATATGCAGAATTTTCCCCTTTATTTGTCATATTTATTTCATGCATCCACAATTACTGTGGGTCTATAAGGAAACCAGGAGATCTGCATTGGTTTGATCACATTTCTGCCTTCTCCATATCCTCCTTGACAACTCTATATTTTGAGTTTATTTCCTCTCCAACTCCAATGCTATCTAGATACTAATAATATTCCTGTCTCAATTACAACTATGGATTAAATCTTATCATCAAATGCCATTTCCTGTGACAGTCATCCAGGAAGAAACTCAGGCTAATCGTGCTCACCTACCAATTGATCATTAATACACATTCATCTTCTCTGACTAGATCCTCTCTCACTATTCCTCTGAGCTTGTGCTTCTCAAATTTGAGTACATGTATTCCAGAAGTTACACAATTTTAGATCAAGGCCCATAAGATAAAGGTGATGTTTCTTATTAGAATATTTATTTAACTGAAAATTTAATAACTGGAAAGCAACTTCAAATGTTATTTTTTTTCTTCCATCAAACATGGATATGTTAAAGAGAAGGATACAAAAATTCACTTAAATTAAAATAAAAAAAAGATGAGCCTTCAAAAAATTTGAGCTATGTGCTCTAGTTCTCAATCTTGGGCACATTATTAACTTGATATATTATTAGCTGATCTTAAAATACATGCATTCAACAGATATGAAAACACTAACTTAAAAAACAAGAAACTTTACAAAAAAATACAGATCAAGTCTACCCAGAAAGTTCTTGGATGACTGTCGCAGGGTAACAATGGCATTTGATGATAATTTTTAATGCAGAGCTGTAATGAGATAGGGATATTAGCCGTATCTAGATAGCACTGGAGTTGGAGAGGAAAAAACTCAAAATACAGAGTTGCCAGGATGGATGTGGAAGGGCAGAAATGTGACCAAACCAGTGTCGACCTCCTGGGTTGCTTATAGACCATAGTAATTGTGGATGCACAAAGTAAATGGTATGACAAAGAAGAAAATTCTACCTATCAATGTCATCTCCCCTCTCTAATTCTACCTGAGCCCCAAAAGCCTCTGAGTTTAAAGTATCAGGTGGGAGGCAAAAGAAAGCAATTTCATTTTCAAGTAAGTATATCTTTCAGTAGATCTTCAACGAAGTAAATATCCTCCGGAGCCGGTTTTATAATAGGTTCCTCTTAGGAAGACTGGCTCTAACCAGTTCTTAGGAAATGAGCTTACAGACAGGGATTGCCCAACTGATTTCAGTAGACAAGAAAGTACATAGGGCAGCAGAGGTCATGCCAATGCATGTATACCCTATGTGCATTTTTCTGGACAAATGAATCTGCCAAACCATGCCACATACTTGCTTGTTTTTAGGATTTTGATAGAACCATCCAAATAGCTCAAGGCATTCTTCATAAAAAAAAAACTTAAACAGTGTTTTTCATTCTTTTCCTGCTGGCAGAGTGAAAATTACCTCCATGGGGGTAGAGTAGATAGCCACCCACACAGCTTAATTTGGTGGGAGCCAGAAGGTCCTGCCTTTTGGAAAATATTTTTTTCCTTTGACTTCTCAGAACATTGCCTTCCGCATATGCCTGGCCTCCATTCTTACTATTAGTCACCAAGAGGTTAGACACTAAGTAGAACTCTTATGTTCATAAAATCACTGTAGAAATACATATTTAAGCGATCTAGGAGAGGCATTGTTTTTTCATTTTTTTTTTTCATTTCCACAATAAAATACGTTAACTCATTTATATGGAGTAGTTACCTGGATGGTCAGCTTGGAAAACAAATAATAGAATTCTAATGACATATGACATAAAATAGTAAATTTTTAATAAGAGATAAAGCATGAGTTTCATAGGCTATATTGCCCAGAATCAAAAGACTTAGTTGGAGCCCAGCAGAGGGCACCCTAGGAAACCAGCACAAGGAGACTAGATACATAATAGTGAAGACAAATTTATTAAACGTAAACTTTTCCTTCTTTGTAATTTTTGCTAAGCCAGCTCTGATCACCACAAAGCAAACTGGACAACTTCGAGGTTAACTGGTCATGAGTAGAGTGGCCAGGAGACAGCTCATTATTTCTGCATTCTGTAAAATGCTAAAATAATAACAATCATCATCATCGTCACCCCTATGAGCCATATATAACTTCTCAGTTGCCCCTGGTGTAATCAGTTCTTTTCATTCCTCTGATAAAGGAGCTGGCAGCCACAGCAAGCACAAAGATAATTAGAAAGACACAGAGGGGAGTCAGGACGAATAAGCAGTGTCAAGGGAAGATAGTAAAAGGCAGCTTAGTTAACATCCTCACATTGCTCCATAATGTTGACTGATCACAAAATTCTTTTTTGAGACTTTTGTTCACACACCTGTAAGATCATTATATATTGACAGATAGAGCTAAACCAGTTAGTTTTCAGAGAGCTAGAGGCTTACTTCATCCACACAACATACGAAATCGTTCTTAAGGCAAAGCATGGAGTTGACTTTAGATTCACAAAGCTGATCCCAAAATAGGATTGAGGGCATGCTTGCTCTATGCCAAGGATTTTTTGATTTTGAAAAATTATCAAAGCAATTAGTAATCCAAACCTTTCTAATCATGCAGAGGAAAATTTAATATAACCAGTAACCATTTATTTACCTTGCCATTCCTCCAACCGCCCCCACCAAAAAAAATTAAAATATATTTTAAACAGTGATTCTTTTTTTGTGACATAAATGAATCTAAAAGCATTAAGCTCTGATGAGAAAAGAAGACATGGGAATGATCTGTTGCTGTACTTATTGTACTTTTTATTGTTCATCTTCCCCTACTATTAATTGTCTGAGTGCAGAGCCAGAGTGCTTGAATTTTGGTAAACGTTTTACAAATATTGATTTATGAGTAAACCCAATATATTCTCTAAAGCTGGGCAGAATTTGAGGTAATAGCCCAATTAGAAATACTAAGAGGATTTCTAGTCAGGCAGATGGAACTTGGTGCCTAGCATGTGAACTTAGAGGCAACAGGTTTCAGTGATATCCACTAAAAAGTTCTGAAATGTGCTGATGGTCAGGTGGCAGGAACCATGAAACAAAACTAGGAGGGGAACACACAGATATATAGTAAAATAAGATCAGGACAATCCATCAGCAAGTAACAGACTGATGTCAAGGAGAGACAATCATTGTGAAGACATCTACACGAACGCGGCAGAGGCCAAGTCCTGGAATACAAGATTATCAAGACAGAACTCTAGTTGTATCTAGGAATGGAAGTTTCCAAACCTAGGGTAATAGGGCAGGAAGTTTGGTTTCATTAACAAAGCAAGCAACAGTAGTAACTCAGCAACAGGAGTTATTGGTCCATTTTACAGATAAAGAAGCTGAGGCTCAGTGAGAATAAATAACGAAAGAACATACAGCTAATTTAAGAACCTGGTCCGGGTTTAAAAGTAAAGCCTACTAGAGTCCAAAGCTAATTATCCTTCTTTTTTCTTACTTCAGCCTGCAATGCTAGCAGATTAGTTACTGGAACTAGTAGATCACACTGCCTTTATAACTTGATTTTGACTCTTCCAGACTCTTTGGAGCACTAGGCTAGAACTCCTCAAATCAGCCCTTAAATAATTCTAGAGGTGGAACTGGAGCTGACACTATAGTAGTGGGTCTTGAACTTGCCTGCACACTGAAATTGTCTGTAGCACTTTAAAAATACTGATATTTGGGTTCCAGCACCAGAGATAGTAGTTTAATTGATCTGAGGTGTGGCCTGTGCATTAGGTTTTCTAAAAAACCCTTCTAGGTAATTGTGATGTGTGGCCAAGCTGGAAACTACGGACTATAAGCAAAAATCAAGAGTTCTCAGTTGTTTGCAGAGGAGGGCATCTTGGTGGCCAAGTTTATATATTTCAGTGTGGTAGGAAAAATACTAGAACACTCAAGGGCTTATTTTTTTTCTTGGACAACTGGACCATAACCTACTCTTTGCTTTTCCAGTTTAACTGCTTAGAAAACACGCCAAAAGTAAACAGGTGTACAATTAACCTTCCAAATCAAATAGTTCCATGTTCTTAAATTCCAAGTGCTAGTTGTGTGAGACCAAAAGCAAGGTTTTAGAACTGAATCTCCCAAATTGCTCATTACTATTCTACTGCTTGGTTAAAACTCTTACATCATCCCACAATGGAATGTGACCCAAGTCAAGAAGAAAACAAAAACATTTGCATTGCGTTCATGATTAGCAATGGGATTAGAGAGAGGTTGAAGTGTTTCAAAACAACTTGTACTTTTCCTAGCCTATTTGAGACTTGATTAATGTTATAGTCTAACCCTGATGCTCCCAAATGATTAGCTGATGTGTAATTTCTGGATGTGTAGATTCCAGATGTGTATTTTGTTTGAAGTAAATCTGAATCCTGAAGTTCATTTATTATTTAAGGCACATACTTAACACAGCAAATGCAACCAAGCTCCTACCCCCAACTTCCATTATCAGAATCCTTTCCCACAGCTTTCCAATGGAAAACCACAAAACAGGTACACATTGGTCTAACGTAACAATATGTCTGTGTTGCCTGAGATGATCCTAGTTTTCACCTCTTATTCCAGCATAATTATTAATAGCACCCTCTGTCACTCTTTAAAACGTTTCAGTTTGGGTGATAAGTTATTTGGGCACTCTACATTCTCTCCACAACTACTGTAACAAAAACTCAATACAGGAAAATACAGCTTTCTCAGGGATAAAGATATAGGTAAACCCTTGGCTAAATAAACATGAAGTTTACAGTAGAAGAGGCAAGTCAACAACACAAATACAGCACCAAACATGACATGCAGAAAAAAGGACTGTAGCATCTACTCATATTTTTTTTCATGTGTATGTTTATATATTTTATCAGGTTTTTCTATACTTTTCCTCCATTTCTCCCATAATTTATATAGTGTATTTTAGTGCTGGTTAACTTACATATTAATACATAGTTTACAGAATATTGAGATATGACCGTGGCACAACTCCAAGAGAATTGGACATCTTCCAGAAAGCCTAGAGTTCAATTTGAATGAGACGTCAGCTTGTTCCCTTTATATGAGGAAGAACAGTTACTTTAGGTTAAGTGGGAGCATTTTTTTCTGGAATTTTAAGTGTGGGGGGAAACTTGTAAGTTGATGTTGAGCTGCCAAAGGTTTCGCTTATAGTGGACATTTGTGATTCATTTTGGCTATAAAGCAACCAAGCCCCTTTCTATATTTGGGGAATTCTCCACTTAGGAGTGTTGGTGTGGGGCAAAGAGAGTCTACTGTTACAGAGACAGAGAATGCTAGATACTCAGGAGCTTCCCTTGAAGACAGAGCACTCTCATGAGACTTCAGTTCAGAGCTGAATTTGGACCAAGAAGTTAGTGATGCAAGAAACCAAGAATGGGAACCTTTTGTGTGTGTGTGTGTGACTGTTGCAATGACAACAATTATTTCTTCATGAAAAACAAGGCTGAGACTTAGAGTTTTTCCTTTTGATTCTTAGCCTGATATTGGCTAACTCTCTCAATGTATCTGTAAACTACTCAATATCCTTTTAATCAACTTATTTTCTGCTTAGCTCTGGCCAAAGTTGTTAGAAATCAAGAATTTCAATTCATATAGCATCTGTTGAGTCCCCAACATTTGCTGCTGTTTTGAATTTCTTTAAAAAATACCTTTGAAACAATTGGCTTTTTAAAAGTCTGTTTTTAAAAGTTAGTCATGGACTTCATATTTTAAAATATTTTAATATTAAGCAAAATGCATTTATTAAGTCTGTGTAACTTTAGCTCAGGTACATCATAATATTCATCAATTTAAAAATATTGAAAATAACACATATGCCTTCATTGCTATTTTGAGATAAAGTGCATATTATGCAATAAAACCTCATTAATTCAAATGAAATGGGAGAAAGACCTGTCTATGTCATTAGAAATACCATTTTTTAAGGAAACGTAGTTTTATAATTTATAACAAGTAACTGCATGTAAATACCACCAAAGTATTACTAGAAATGCTAGAAATTTACTAGAAGTTAATTACATCTTATTCTTTTGGTAATCCTGTCAAAGAAAAATTATTTTTCCCCAACATTTTCTAATGTCTTAGGACTGACTCAGATTTCCTCAGTATGACCCATTTGCCATTCTTGGCCACAAAGATGGAAGACAACATATGTCTATATTAGCGTCACATTCCCAGTGCTGGAACCCAAAGATGACTTCAGCTCTATCAAACCTCAAACACCATAGAAGTGGAGGTGAGATGTTTCAACAAAAGACACTGAGATGCTATTACTATAAGAAGGAGGAATAGGATGCTGGGATGACAGAAATAACAGCCATTTCACTAAAGAGCTTAAATGCCCAGCACCACCAAGAGCATCAAGCTCCCCTACAACACCATTGATCATCACTGAGCTTTGACTTTTCTACTGCTTGTGTTGATATACTTTCTTTCTCACTTGACAATCTTTTCTGTTGTTAATGTTAAAGTTAAGTGTTCAGTATAATCAATAGGTCACCAGGAGGCTGGCTGGTCTCCTGACAGTATAGAAACTGAAATATTGTTAATTCAAAAACAGCTAGTGGTAATATCATTCTGAAATGTATTTAGCAGTTTTCTTCTCAGAGAAAGTTCTGATTTGGGGTGTTTGTGGGAGATTTTTCTTAATTACTTAGGCTAAATTCTGGTTCTTCAGTCCTCCCAATAATTTCAAGTAAAAACTAAGAAATAAGTAACTCTCCTAAAATAAATGCTTTTATGAAAGTTAGTTGTGAATCAATATACCACAAATTGAATATTCATCTAACTGCTTATTTCAAATTACCAAATAACTATCAAATAGGCATCTTAATTTTTAGATGTCCAAAACACAACTGAAGTCATAAGGATGGGGCCCTCATCTTAGGTGACTGGTATCTTTATAAGAAGAGAAACCACTACTAACAAAATGTCTGAAAAAGGAATAAAGAAAATAATTTACAATGGCATCAAAAACAATAAAATAATCAGGAATAAGTTTAACCAAGAAAGTGAAAGATCTATACACTGAAAATCATCAGACTTTGGTGAAAGAAATTGAAGAAGACACAAACAAATGAAAAAGATATCCTGTGTTCATGAATTGGAAGAATTAGTATTGTTAAAATCATATTATCCAAAGCCATCTATAGATTTAATGCCATCTCTATCAAAATTCCTGTATATTTTATGTAAATGGGGGGAAAAAACTAAAATTTGTATAGAACCACAAAAGGCCCTGAAATGCCAAAGCAATCCTGACAAGGAACAGAAAAAGCTGGAGGCATCACACTTACTGATTTCAAACAACTTTACAAAGTTATAGTAATCAATAGTATGGTACTGACATAAAAATAGACAAACCAATGCTATAGAACCAAGAGCCCAGAAATAAAACCCCACATATATAGTCAACTGATATTTGACAAGGGAGCCAAGAATACTCAGTGAGGAAGAGATAATCTCTTCAGTAAACACTGTTGCCAACACCAGGTAATCACATTCAGAATAATGAAATTGGACCCTACTGAATACCACTTCCGAACATTAAGTTGAAATGAGCCTTAGCCTCCTGTATTGTGAGAAATTTTTTTGTTGTTTAAGCCACACAGTCTGTAGTATTTTATTATGGCAACTAAGCTAATACAACTCCCCACTTTCATGTGTAAAATAAAATCCATGATTTTCACTATATTCTTTGAATACACTTGCTGAGTTCATTCTCATCTCAAAGGCTGTGTACTTGCTTTTCCTCTGTTTGAGTTGGCTTTTCCAGTCCTCTCATGTCTCAGTTTCTTACTTCATTTTGATCTCTCTGTAAAATCCTCTCTTCCCAAAGGTCTTCTTTGATCATCTTGTCTAAACAACAACTCCCACTGCCACTCACGCGTCATTACTCCATCCTCTTTTCTGCTTCATTCTATGTGATGTTTATCCTCACATAAAATTATGTATTTATCATTTTACTTGTTTTTCCAAAATATCTTCCTCCACAGGAAGATAAACCCCATGAAGGTAAGAATCTAATCTGTCTTATATAGCTCTGTAGTCTAGAAACACTCCTATGAAAAGTCTAGCATATGGGACATTGTTTTTTTAAAAGCTGTTTCTGATTCAAAACAAATCTGTACATAAAACAAAGTTTTTAAAACTACATATTGAAAAGAATAGTAAAATTTTTTTCTAGGAAAAATTAATAACATTTTAAATCAAATGACTGAAAATACAATACTGCAGAGAAAACATAGTATGGTTTTGGCAGAATATATAGAAAGGGAAAACCCTCAGCTTACTTTTTATGATAGAAACACCTAAAAATTACTTTTAATGAGCTATAAAAAAGTAGGTGTTCAAATATAGTTGCCTTGAACAATTTTTCATTCTATGTAATAGCTTTTCACTCACTGGTCTCATCCCCCAAATTTTTGTTTTTGATAATGAAGCTATCTATAGTAAATAAGGAGGAGGTGGGGGCGGGGTGAGCAGAAGGAAGAGAAAAGGTGTGTACTTCTAATGTGTTTAAATTGACAGTGTAATTAAAATTAGTAGCTGGAGACAAAAGAAAACCACAGCTAGAGATTTCTATACTTTAGTAAGTAATTCTTCCTGCTCTTCTAAAACTAAAAGCACAGCCACTGTGAGCAGTGCTGCAGGGCAGTTTGCTCACACACACTGCTTAGCTAAGAATGGGTGGCTTGAAGCAACCGGGAAAACAAGTTTAAATTGGCAATGTCATTTTCCTGATTTGACCCTGTGACTGGAGCATCCTGCTTTGGGATTTGGGTCAGTCAATCAGCAGGTATTTATCCAGTGCTTGCTCTGTGTCCAGAATGCTGCTAACTCAGCAGGATAACACAGGCAAAAGCAAGAATTTAGAGGCAAGGGGAAGAAAAAGACAAAATAACCAAAACTAAGGTTAAAAAATTATGCTACACTGACAAAAGTTTTAGTACCCTAAAAGTAGGAAATAATTATATGGTTACATGAATATTCATAGCTATAATCTGTTGATTTAAACCAAATGTGGCTACCAAACATATGGTAAATACATTAGATAAATGTATTTTTTTAAATGTTATAATCATTATTTACTAGTGAGAACTTTAAGGGCAACATGGCTGTTTATTTTTACAATATAAAATTCTGTATACCATCTCTCCCCCAAAAGTTCTCATTTCTCTCAAAATTAAATTAATTTGAAAATATATAAAAGCTCAAATATGAGGTACAGTCAAGCATTATCAGATGGTGCCTAGAACTGTGATGATTCCTAAATGTGCTCTGAATGACAAAAAGAATACAATGTCAAGGCCTACATTAAAGAACAATCAATCACCTGACAGTCTGATGTACAGACTTAGAGGGGATCTCATTTGATGTCCCTGCTACTTTTACATCCTTGACCTTCAAACTTCCTCCTCTGGCCTTGCATCTCTATTCCTGATCCAGGCCATGTGCAAACATCTGTAAAAATATCACAGTTCTAATGTTTTATTTTATGTGTAGGTCAGTCCTCACAACCATGAACCCTTGACATATAAAACCACTATGATTTTGCACCATCAGATATGTCAGTAAAGTTAATGAGATCAAATAGTTGCTTTTCATATCCTCTGGACTCTTAGCCATGGCCACATCTTCTACCTTCAAGAAGAGAATTGCAGTGAATAAATGTATAACCAGCCCATGACTCATTTATCTTTTCCTCCCATCTCAAGAGTTTGCTCCTTCTAAGTAGATTAAAAGTTAATTCTTGATTCAAAAGGGGATCCCCTATAGTCTCTTGCAATATTTTGCTTAATAAGTTGTTTTATCAAAAAACACATTTCAGTATCACCCTCCTTCCCCTATATGTAAATCATATTTAGTCTCACTGATATAAAAGAAATGTAAGCAAAACACTCTTTCTTAACTCCACACCCATTTCACAACTGGCTGCCCCATTCCTCTACCCCTCTCCCTTTTTTCACAGCCAAGCTCCACAAAAGTGTCATCTTCAATTTCTGGCTACAATTCTTAAATCCCAATTTCTCCTCAATCTCCAGCTACGTTCTTTATCTCAGTTGTTCACATTGCCCTGGCAAAACTCATCAAAGACTTCTCCAAATCCTCTGGTCCTCTCACTTCTCACCTTAATTAAACTGTGTCTTTGCTGTGGACTACTTCTGTCTTGAAACTCTTGTCTTCCTTGTTTCCAGATACAATTTCTCTGACTATTCCTTCTTTGTAATCTTTACTGGTGCCTACTAATTAAATGTAGGTGTTTCTTTTTTATTACTCTACAATATTTTCCTAGGAAATTGTATAAACTGATAACTCCTAGATCTATATGTCCTTACCTGCCTTTTATCTATCCATCCCATATTTTTCCTCCCCATGTACCTAGTTGCCTATTCTCTATCCTTCTCTATCTTCCTGTCCCAGATAAATCAAACTCAATATGTCCAAGAAGAGAGCATCTTTCTCTCAAAACTTCATCCTTAGTCTTGTTATTTTAACAAATGGTACTGCAATTTCTATGCCAAATGGATTTTTGCCTTCTGTATTTTTATCTATTCTGTTCCCTCCACTGACATTACACTTTTGGTTCTTTTGCTGAGATGACAGTTTTGTCTGCCTAGGAATGCTGACTCATTTTCAAGTTTGAGAATTGCCTTTGTCACAAACAATTACCAGCCTGGTTAGATAAAAGTAACCATTGACTGCTGTCTCCTAACACCCTTAAAGAGATATCTAGAATAGTATGTGTAGCACTGAATTGCGAAGAAGAATGTTCCAGAGAGAGGAAAGAGCACATAGAAAGGCCCTAAAATAAGGAGTTTGGGGCCTTTGAAGAATCAAAAGAGCTCAATGTGGCTGGAATAGTGGAGACCAAAGGACAATGGCATAAAAAACATTCGAAGAAGGTGGGATCCTAATCAAACAAGGCATTTTAGGCTACAATAAAAATTTTGCATTCTATTCTAATTATAATGGGAATCCCAGAATTTTTCTAAGGCTGGAAGTGACAAAACCCAAATTAGGTTTCAAAATGATCTCTACGGCTATAGTTTGAATAAATTTCAGAGAAACAAGATTATTAAAGAGGCAACTACTTAGAAAGTCATTACAATAATCCATCTGAAAAACAATGGTCACTTAGCCTGGGTGGTAGTAGAAATGATAGAGAACAGAGTCAGCATTTTTGACAAATTCTCTCTTACAAGCAAACAAATAAGACTATGTTACTAGATTAAGCTAATCTGTTTCAGGATGTTCCATGGTCATTATTGGCTGCATCCTGCAGCCATCTGGAGACCAGAATGACTGGCCAAGCCCTGTGTCTTTACACACACACAAAAACAACTTTTACAAAATTCATTGGCATGTTCCTCAAAGTTTGTTGTGTTCTTTGAACTCTCCTGACCTTGGAAAAATGCTTTGCCCACAAAAAGCTTTTCAATCAAATTATACTTGGACTCTTCTTAAAGATCTCATGGACTTTTGTATTAAAAATACTATTTTGTACATCTCTATTTTCTTCGTTGGCTTTAGATTCTAAATTTATCTCATAGAGCAAACAAAGAAAAAAAGGAGATAAGTGAAGAAAATGAGCTTTAGAAACCATACTTGTCTAGCTCTCAAATCAAAGCTATACACCTGGCTACAAAGACACTTTGGTATAAAACCAGTTATGCAATGTTCATTCCATAAAAATTTATTGAGAACTGATTATGGTCTCTGATTTATGTTAGATGTTATGGATGACAAAGCCATTGCCCTCCAAGGAACTCACTACCAGACTAACAGACAGAGGTTTTTTGGTAATAATTAAGTGATTTCAACCTGACACATACACACGTAATTTTAAAATATATAAGAAAAAGAGAACAATAGCTTTATTTACTACTAGCTTTATATAATCAAAGCCAAATGAAAAACATAAACTATTCTCTAGTGGATTTTATTTTATTTTTTATTCATTAATTTCTTAGGTAAGGCAACTCTAGGTCAGCCTCACAGATTATAATCCTTATCAGTTTACAATCCCTTATTTTTTATATTTTTATGCCTATAACACCTGGTCTTTGTAGGTGGTCTCTCATCCAAGTACTAATCAGGCCTGACCCTGCTTATCTTCCAAGGTTATACAGATCGGGTTTGTTCAGGGTAGCATTGCTATAGAACTCTAATGGATTTTAATACCATATATTGTAAATCTAGATCATCTAAATTCATCTAAGTTGACTCTCTTTCCACCATCTAACCCACATCTGCTAATTAGTTACAATTTTCTCTTAACTTGTTTCTACAGATCTAAAATGATTCCTTACATTTTCTTTATAATATAAGAACTGTAACATAACTAAATATGGAAAGTTGTTGAAAATGAAATCAAATCATGGAAACAAATTTTTCTGAGATGACCTTTAAATATTTTTAAAGAAACTCCTAGTGAGAACATGGATCTTTAAAATAAGGAAGGAAATTCACCCTATTGCATTTAATTGTTGAAAAGTGTCTTATGTACTATTTAAAGAATGACTGAGTTTGTTCCTTAAAATCAGGTTGGTTAACGGTAACCTCCTCTGATTCTGGAAAGATATCATTTCTTATTAGCTAAAATGCTAGCAAGATATTATCTTCTTTGTACTGAGTTGAGACATATCTGAAACATATCTGAAAAATGCTTACTTACTACAATACCTAGTAACTAGATACAAATGAGTAACTTTTTTTATGCCAAGTTGTCTGTGTATCTTCTCTGTTACTGATTTCAGTGATTGCTGTAAAGTCTCAAGTAGAGTAGAATTTTGAAAATTTTAATCATTGAAACTTCTCCACCAATCTTGGTGTTAATTAATTCATTTTTTCAGCAAATAAATATTCACTATCTATCATATACCAGCCAGTGAAAGGACATAGCAGTGGAGATAAAATAATGAAGAAACAGAAAAGCCCCTTGCCTACAATAGTCTACACATTCTAGTAGATGGAAATAGGCAATATAAGAGCAATCAGAAAAAAATATATAGTGACATATGGTGATAAGTGCATAGAGAAAAAATAATCCAAGGAAGGGAAGACAGAATATTGGTTGATAATAACTTGTAATTACAAAAATAGACCCACTTATCTAAATATTATGGTGGCTTCAAATATTTGATATACATCTGTTTATTACTTGTAAATATATATAAGGATGCCCTATGAGTTTATATTACATTGAAAATAACTGGTTCTATATTTTATATATAATTGATCAAATCACATATTGAAGATGAGCTACAATAACAATAAAAATGAGTTTTTCTATGTAAAGTTCTACAGTGGAACCCATCTGGGGTCAAGTTTTAACATCTTAGAATTTTGTTTTCAATACTCAGAAGTGAAAACTAGCTTTTATTGGCTCTACAAAGTAAAGTATATAATATACTAGTCCCTGCCTATTTGCATGCATTTTACTTTCCAGAGTACAAAAAATTACACCCTACATTTAAAGGTCTTTTTGCCTTTCACGTCAGGTTTTACTGAATATTCTAGGAAAGACTGTTCTTGTTTCAAGTCAGGATAACCTGGAGTAGACTGTAACACAGGTACTTAATTAGATACTCATTTGATCACATTGCCTATTCCTTTTATAAACATACTAGGTTCCTCAGGACTTCGCATAACTTAAAATTCATAGCAGGCTGCTTCCAAATTTTCTAAAACTAATTGACCTCACAAAAGATGAAAATATTTTTCAAATACATAATATTTTGAATATTTTCCAATATTAAATCTGACTAGTCACTCAGAACTCCATTTCTAAATTCCATTGCCTTCCTACAACAAAAACCACATCCATGTTTCTGTTTTTTCTCCTTCCCCTAAGTAGTGGTTTGCTGGAAAATGTCTAACAGCTGGTTCTCTAGCATAAGAAGATCTAATTTATAGTGTTTATGCATTTCTGTGGTATAACTACTCCTGCCATGGCTGATTTCAAGCTATCAATATGACGTCACTGAAAGTGGAGCTGGAAAGACATGCTCCTAGTTAGTTCTCATGAGTCAGTTTGTGTGAGCTCTAACACAACATTGACGTGACATGCTTCTTCACATCCCACTGGAAGGCACGCAGAATTTGACTGGTGAAAAACTTTTTTAACTGTTTCAGGCAGCTTTTTGGGTTGTAATTGAGGTTGAGCATAAGATATTTGCATCTAGAATGTAGACTATAAACAAGACAACTGCCAAGTTTCAATCATTTTTTAGTATCAATAATAAAGATTGTTAATGATAAATTTATACTTCAAAACAAAGAACTAAAGACTTTTACAAATTCCTGATATGCAGGTGTCCCCACATACATTCTTAACTGATAACAGCTATTATTTTTTGAGTGGTAAAGGCCTTATGAAATTTTGTCCTTGGCATCCCTATACAAAAATAGTAGCCAATTTCTTATCAGCAAGCTAGCACACGATTAACATGACAAGTATTATAAACATAACAATGTTTAATTATAATGATGTTGAGTAATTTTTATTGTTGAAGGAGAAAAGTGTTTTTCTTGAAGATAACTCAAAATGAGCTATTTTAAAATTTTTATGCAAAATTCCTAGTAACATGTTTTGACAATCCCGGCAAACTAAGTTTAGAAATAGCAACATTTTAAACTTCCAAAATATTGCATAATACATTAAGTTCGACATGCTTGTAAATTACACATGAACTCATACAAACAAATTTTGTCGTTGTGCAGATATGCAAGACCTTCCAACTGCTGTCCCTGTATGTGCATGGAAGAGAGTAGAAAGTGGCCTCTGAATAAGTACCACTGATAGTGGCATGCAGATACAAGCCATGTACACAGGATATTGCATGTACTGAACTGGAGATGAGGAAACTATTCAGAAAAGATTATTTTCTCACTTACTAGAAATATATGAGATATTTTTATTTTAATTATTAATTACTTGAACTATGAATTGGAGATATACCAAAACATATTTTTTATAAATTTTCCATTGTGTTTTTAGACAGGCATTAACTTATTTTATTATTTTCATCTACATAGCTCCCATAAAATTATCTGGGAATTGAAAAAAAAAATCTAATTTGATTGGTCTGTCAATCAAATTTTTAAAACATTAAAAATTTTTAGAACATTATTTTATCACAGACTAGCCAAATTTTTCCATCAGTAACTAGTTTAAAACTTTTGTTAATCTTATCTCAGAGAAGACTGAGCTTAATAATAGTAATAATTTTCATTTTGAAGATGTTTATTCTGGTAATTCTAGAATTATTATCTTCATTTTATACATGTGGAAAGAAAGATTGTGATGTATCACTAGTTAGAACTGAAATGTAGATTTTTAAAACTAAAAATTCAAAGCATTTTATAACTATTTAGAGGAAAATAACATATTTCAGATTCTATTACTATAGCCTTTTCCCCAGATTTTAAGGGTATAATATGAAATTTCCTTTGAATGCTTTTCTCATTTTATCTTCTCCGTAAATGTTAATGTTTTGATGATTCCCCCTTCTTACATTATATTTTCTCTTGTGTGATGCCTAGTAGAATTTTAACCTTGTCCTCAATGTGTCTTAGTTGCACTTACCCTTTTGCATTTTCATGGAAATCATAGACTCAGCTTATCAAAATACACACAGAAGAAGTGGAACGAGGGTGTATGAGAAAAAGCCTACAGGGGAAAGAGAATAGAAAAAAAGATTGGGTGACTTTGTGGGGCAACTGTCAAATACAGTGGTTGAGAGATCTGCAGGTACAAACTTGTGCTACTCTGCTAATTTTATCAAGCAAATAGAAAATAAATAGATGCCCCCTTTTTCTCTAAGTTCAGCTCCTCTGCAGATAAAGTTGTTTCCCTGTAGTAGCTAACTTTACCATTGTGTCTTCAAAGATGGTGATGCTGCTCCCTACCATTTGATGTTATTGAGATTAACATTAGAGTTCAGATTTCTCATTCAGTGGAAAAATCCATACTTAGCCCCATGAACTTTCAAGGCTGTATTGCAGAGGAATGCAGTTGAGTAACACTGGCTGGAAAAAGGACCACTATGCTTTTCTTTTTAATTCTTTCTGATGAGACATTATATTCATATCTGACCAAATTTCCAGAAATTTCCATTTTAGGGACTGTCAATCAGGAGTAGTATTCAGGGGCTAAATGTGTACATGTCTGGACTCCAAGGCTGCTAAAAATGTTCCAGCTGCCAAGCAGAGAGAGTGAATGTTTTGTCAGCATGCAGCTGAGGGGTGAATGAGGACAAGAAGGCTGGGTATACTGCCACAGTTGCCTATGTATGTTCACCTCACGTCACAGGTTTCCCTTTCCCCCAGTTAGATCTAATTCCTCTCCTTTGTGCTTAATAAATACTCATAATTCAAATTTAAATGTAACTTCTTTGTGTATCTGTGTATGTTTTTAGATGTGTTTTATATTTCTTTTGAGATAAAGACTGTTAAGTTTAGAGATCATCTTCCCTTTGACGCAAGTGATCTGATTCATAGTAACGTGGACTATGGAACAGGGCTATGATACAGAATAAGGAGTTGGTTCGTTCCATGGGTGAAATCTAGCAGACTATCATCCATTAAATAGCTTCAGATTTAATGGCTTAATAAAAGTAATAAAAGTCAAACTTGAGGACCTGTTCAGTATATAGAAATTCTTAATTTGAAACCCTCTCCCAACAACAATAACAAATTAGCTCTCCTCTGTTGGACAGCTAAGAAAAACGGAAATAGTAATGAAACGTCCCTTGGCCTTAACTCTGGGTTAGGTTGGGAAGTCTTCCTTGATAATATTGAACTTCAAGCTAGCCCTTGACCTAAGTTTAGAGTCAAAATTTATCCTCTCTATATGGTTCAAAATGTTCAACCTAAAAACTTATATCGAAGTGGTCATAGGTGACAATGTTCCTAAGCAGCACTGATAGGGGAGAAAAATATAGATGTTTTAAATCCAGCTCTCAAAAGAGTTTTCACAAATAAATTTCCTTGGAACAGGAGTACAACATGAAAACTCTCTAAGCATGCAATGAAACTATTTTTACTCAAAAAATTTTGTTTCTAGTCACTATGAGCAGGAGAAACAACAAAGGTAGTAGATAGTGAAATTATAGGCTATAGAATATATGAAATAACCATGATTAATATGTTTAAAAATCTTTGTTCACAAGAATGAAAAGAACAAAAAATCTGAATAGAATTTAGCAGAACTCAATAACCTTTCTACTCCAAAAGGATAGTAGAGAGTTATAAACGCAACCCAATGCATACCCCAAAACCCATAAACAGTAGTAGTATCAGATAATTTTGGAAGTGAAAGTAAAGTTGGGCCTAAAAAAGAAAGATGGACTCAATGTTTAAGAAATAGTTAGATATCCAGAACCTTGCAACTCCATGTAGCCTGGAGATTCCCATTTTTCTACTCCAGCGGAGCACTGCGGGTATATCTCCTGGAGAGGATGATATACCCGCTACAGCTGCCTTTTTTTTTTCTTTTCTTTTAAGTTAAATTTTCTTAAATCAAAATTGTTTTAAAATTGAAAACTTACAGTTGACATATATTATTTTAAATTCAAGTGTACAACATGATGATTAGACATGCACATACTTTATAAAATGATCCCCTGATAAACCTAGAACACACCTGGCACTATACATAGTTATTACAATATTACTGACTATATTACATATGCTGTACTTTACATCCCTATGACTATTTTTGTAATTGGCAATTTGTACCTCTTAATCCCTTCACCTTTCACCCATTCCTCCAAACCCCCTCCTACCTGGTTACTGTTAGGTTGTTCTCTATATCTACAAGTTTATTTCTGTTTTGTTTGTTCATTTGTTTTGTTTTTTAGATCCCACATATAAGTAAAATTTTATGGTTTTTGTCTTTCTCTGCCTGACTTATGTCACCTGAAATAATACCCTCTAAGTCCAGCCATGTTCTTGCAAATAGTAAGATTTTATTCTTTTTTTTACAACTGAATAACATTCTATTGACTATAAGTACTACTTATACATTTGTCTATTGATGAACATTTAGGATGCTACTGTGTCTTGGCTAATGTAAATACTGTTACAATAAAAATAGGGGTTCACATATCTATTCAATTAGTCTTTTGAATTTTTTTGGATAAATACCCAGAACTGAAATTGTTGGATTACATGGTAGTTCTATTTTTCATTTTTTGAGAAACCTCCATACTATCTTGCACAGTGGCTGCATCAATTTACAAACCCACCAATAGTACACAAGGATTCCCTTTTCTCCACATCCTCGCCAACACTTGTTTGTTGATTTCTTAATGATAGCCATTCTGTCTGGTGTGAGGTGATACCTCATTGTGGTTTTAATTTGCATTTGCCTGACGATTAGTGACACTGAGAAACTTTTCATGTGTCTATTGGCCACCTGTATGCCCTCTTTGGAGCAATATCTATTCAAGTTCTCTGCCTATTTTTTAATTGAATTTTTTTGTTGTTGTATGAGTTTCTTATGTATTTTGAATATTAAACCCTTATCAGACATATTTTTGGTAAATATATTCGCTCATTCAGGTTGTCTTTTAATTGTGTTGATGATTTCCTTCACTCTGCAAACACTTTTTAGTTTGATTTAGTCCCATTTGTTATATTTTCTTTTGTTTCCCTTGCCTGAGGAGACATATTCAAAAAAATATTGCTAGTAACAACATTAAAGTATTTACTAACTATGCTTTCTTTTAGTTTTATGGTTTCATGTCTTACATTTAATCCATTTTGAGAGGTTGTTATTGTTTTTGTTTTTTGGTATATTATCTAAAATAAATGGTCTAGCTGCATGTTTTTCATATATCTTTCCAGTTTTCCCAATACCATTTATTGAAGACACTGTCTTTACCTGCATTGTATAGTCTTGTCTCCTTTGTCAGAGATTAATTGACTCTATAAGCATCTCTATTCTGGAGCAGAGTACTTCTGAATTAGAAGGCCCAGGGCACAATTGAGGGCAGAGCTGGCTACCACACTGAAAACAGAGGGTTAAATAAAATGTTTGTATACTGGCTATTGAGATACCTCCATTCCTCCACCAGCCTCCTGACTCTCAAAGATTAGTAGTCAGGATTTACGGACAAGGAAAAAAGGAAGAAAGAATCTCTCTTGGGAACTCTTTCAGCTCTAATAAAAATACACAGAGGCACAGATGTCAGGGGTTCCCCAGTGAAATAGTTCAGCCAAAATACCTTAAAATAAGCTGTGGTTAATAAGCCCCACAAATGGACATAGAACTCCAATGCAACTTTTTAGTGCCTCATTCTTAAATGCAAACTAGTACCCAAGAATCATCATGAAATATTGAAGATGACAAGAAAGAGAAACTAAAGCAAAGAAACAGAAAAAAAGCATATTCAAGAAAGCAGACCACACAAAGAGAAAAAATATTTTTAGAAGTCATTTATATATTCAGAAAATAAACAGTACAGCTATAAATGAATAAGATGCTTTATTAAAAGAACAAACTGGAAGAAGTTGTATAAGAAAACCACCCAATTTTTCTCTCCTGTGTTTTTCTCCTTTGCTGCCCACACGGAATACTTCTGAAGCTTCTAGTCACCAAATGTGTGGAGGTTTTCACCCACATCAAGCAATTCTTCATGACAATAGCTGGGTATTCTGAAATTTAACTCAATGTTGATACCGTCTACCTGGAGATAATATTATATCTCACAGGTCGAGGTCTCAGAGTCACAGGACTGTTTCCACCCCACTTTAGATGCCAATCTCAGTAGGTCCTTAGGTTACACACACTTATGTCCAATTTACCTACAGATCGCAGGTTCCCATGACCCTCCTCCTCAGGTTCCATTAATTTTCTAGAGCAGCTTACAGAACTCAGGGAAATACTTACCTACATTTACCAGTTTATTAAAGGATTTAATAAATGATACAGATGAACAGCTACATGAAGAGATACATGGGATAAGGTCTGGGAGGGTCCTGAGTTCAGGAGCTTCTGTCCCTGTGGAGTTGAGGTACATCACCCTCCAGATGTAAATGTAGTCACCAACCTGGAAGTTCTCTGAACACCACACTGTTAGAATTTTTATGAAAGCTTCTTCATGTAGGCATGATTGATTATTGACTCCATTTCCAGTCTCTTTCCCTTCTCTAGAGAAGTAAGCAAGGTGCTGAAAATTCCAAGCTTCTAATCATGGCTTGATTTTTCTAGTGACTAGCCCCTATCCAGGAGCCCACTTGAACAAAAAATATTCCTAGTGCTCATATCACTTAGAAATTTACAAGGGTTGTAGAAGCCCTGTTTCAGAGACAGAGTCAGTGACCAAATATTAGAACAAGAGATGCTCCTAGTGCTATTATCACTTAGGAAATTACAAGGGTTTCAAGAGTTCCATGAAAGGAACAAGGGGCAGAAACCTATATATCTCTCTACCTAACTTCTTTGTCTATTATCGCATAGGAGCTGTTAGAAATTATAAACATGATAAAAACTAGGAGGGCTTAAATATAAAATTAAGAAAATGTTTCAGAAAATAAAGCAAAGAGGCAAAAAGATAAAAAATAAGAAAGAAAATAAAAGAAAGTGAAGACACCAGCCCATCGTATCCAAGTTCAAATAAAAATAGACAATCATCAAAACAATAATCTAATAACATTTCCTAGGGCAGAAGTTTATATGAATTTTCAGGTTGAAAGTGCTCACCGAGTGCACTTGATAAAAATAAACCCATACTAAGATACATCATTGTGAAATCTCAGAACACTATGGGGCAAAGAGCTTTCATAAAAGGTGAAAAGCAGGTTACACACAAAGGATAAAGAATCAGAATGGCACTGGGTTTCTGAACAGCAAGACTGAAAGCCGGAAAACAATGGACCAGTGCCTTCAAAATTTTGAGGTAAAATTATTTCCAACCTAGAATTCGATACTCAGTCAAATTACCAACATGGAAGAGGGAAACACAGAAGACTCATAAGATAGAAGTAATGCTTTATTATAGGTTTACCAGAGAGTACATGAGTATTCATTTTGTTGCTCTTTAAGCCATACAGGTATGTTCTATATCCTATTTAAACTGTCTAATCTATCACATAATTTAAATGAATCATAAAAAAGTTAACAAGTTTAGCCATGTGATAGAACTTGATGGAGTTAAACGATGAGTACATGTACGTTTGTTATTCTCCATACTATTTGTATACTTAATATATTTTATGATAAAATGTTTTTGAACATTTTAAAAATATATATATTGGAAGGGGAGGTGGTGTGGCAAAAGAGAGAAAATAAATGACAGCACACTAAAAGAATATTCTCTCCATAACTGTAGAAAGACTTTTTCATGGTAGGCTGTGATACCAACTTATCATTTTTATAAATATGGTCCTAAGCAGTTGGACTCAGTGACTAGTCTGTTCCACTTACAAACAACCATAACTACAACATTTTATCAAATTATACACCTCATGGCGTATTACATATGCCATTCAAAATGCATGTTGGTGTCTTTCTTCTTCAAGTAGTCTACACTAGAAATAGGCAGGCTGTCACAAACCATCTAATGCTGTTATAATTTATTACCTTGTACAGGCTTTGGGTTCAGACTAGCTTAGTAATTCCTTGCATAAGTTTCCATCTTTTTTTTTTCATCTTCCTCATCAGTATACTGAGAATAATAATACTGTCTAACTTATAGGAATTTTGTGAGGATTAATGTTAGCTATTATTGCTATTTGCAAATGACAGAGTAGCAGTGTCATAATTTATAGTCCTCTAATACTGATAAATAAATGCAAAATGAGCTGTTTAGCTTGTAAGTTTACACATAAATGTAGTCACACTGCAGAGAGATAATGAGAGAATTCTAAAACAAATATAAACATGATAATACTAAAAATCAGCATACGGTAGTACAAAGAGGGTCTCTGCATAACTGTCCATTCTTAAAACTATTCTTAAAATTATGTCAGTATTTTTTTTTAATCAACAAGTTTGATCCTTACAGTACAAGGTATTTTAAGTGTAGCTAAGGACTTTGGTTTGCTGAAAAAAAAAATACATTACCAAAAAAAGGAAAAATATTAAGATGGACTTGCTCCCTTGGAAACCAAAATTGTAGTTATTTCTACCAAACAGAAATTGTTTGACTAAAGACTCACAAATGGTAGAGGAACCTAAATATTAAATTTTATACAGCCAATGTTTGCCTAACTTAACAGGTTGTGTAGGTCATAAAACACATCAAAAATAATATTAAGTCCAACATTTGAAGACCAAGTGAACTGAATAAAAACATGTTTGTGATATAAAAAGATGCCATAAATCCATATGATCTTAATTTTGATTTATATATTAATTTCTACCCTACGAATATCAGTACAAAATCACCAAATTAGCTTTAAAATAATAATGCTGTTATCCCCTCATAGTTTTAAACTTGAAAATCATATTATATTGTGCTTCTTTAACCAAAGGCAGGTATCATTTATATAGCTCAATGTTGTGAATTTTTGTGATTATGATCAAGATTATATCAGAGGAATGGACTAAATTAATTCTTGTCCTTTCTAGCCTGTACAGTTCTAGAAATTTTTTGAGTTTGAAGTTTTCTATAGTTATAGGTGCAAATGTAGAATACATTAAAATTTTCTAAGCCGATTTTGTTTGCCCAGACTTCTTTCAATCACAAGACTGAGATAAAACTGACACCACTTCCTGCTAAAGTGGTGACTCAGGAGAGCAAAAAAGAATAGCACATCCTTTAGGTAAGAGATTGGTTCTCTTTCTGGAGCTGTTGAGAAAAAGGCTCCCTTTATCAGCTAAGGTTTCTAAACTGCTCGTGTAAGACTGGAGCTGTCTAGAGCCTGCTTGCTGGGAAATGCAGATCAAAGAGGAGAGATCCTTCTTGATGACAGTGTTTGAATCTACCTGAAATAGGTCAGACCATAAACTTTCCAATTTCATAAATGAAGAAACAGGACAAGGACTTGCTCTAAGGAAACAAAAGATTATGCAGGAAAGAAAGGAATTATAACATGCTATGCGGCTCATGCTCATGAATAGCTTTTACACAGGCATAATAATGTAAATATTGAATATTACAATATACTTATATGAGGTGGATGTGAAGATGAGAAGAGAGATAGAAATGAAGATGGTAATGATGAAAGAACAACTAAATCCACAACCACTAAGTTAATAGGTAATGCCTAAAGCAAGAAGCAGCAATATAAGCATATCATCCGGGAGAAATTACCACCCTCAACAACAATAACAACAAAAAAGATTTAGAAATCTTTGTAATGGGTAGTTGGTAGTCCCTTTTAACAGGGAGATTTATATCTTTCAGTTATACAGGCAGTTAATTTACTTATTTGATTATTTTCTTCTATTTTACCTTGTTTCACTTTCTAAAATTTCTGTTATATTGGACTTCTTGGACTAGTCCTTTAATCCTCTGATTTCTAAATTTTTTCTCTCTTAATATTCTATTCTCTCGTCTTTTTGTTCTACGTCAGAGAGATTTCCTCAACTTATCTATCTTTCCATACTTGAATTTTTAAAAAATTTTTACTCTCATAATTTGAATTTTTAGGAGCATGCTTTTTTCTTTAGTGATGGATGAATAAATGATGATTAATAGATGATAGATGATAGATAGATAGATGATAGATAGATAGATAGATAGATAGATAGATAGATAGATAATCACCCTGTTCTAATTTTATGGCTACAGTATTCTGTCAGGATCTTTAGGTCTGTTTGGCTGATTAGATTCCCCAGAGGTAACTTTTATATTGCTGGGCCTAGGAAGTAGAAGCCAGGAGTGAGCATTCTAGGAACTAAGTGTGAGAAGACAAGATGGCTATTCTCAGAATTCTGCTTGTTAAAATTCACTTAATTCCATTGTTTTTAACACACTAGCTCTAGCTTTAGTTTTGCCTACTGTCCTTCTCAAAGATCTTCTCTAGAATAAGTATGCAATCCTCTGCCCTAGATGGAGGTGCACAGTTGATCTGTTAATCAGAGAAGAGAAAGAGTTCTGTGGTGGGGAAGTTTCCAATACCTTATAAACACTTTCAACTTATTCTCCTGCTTATAGCCTCACATCTACCATAGTTCAAAAGCACCTAATTCAAAAGCCAATGATTTGAGCCTTTAGGAAATCTGAAATGTAAATTAATTTGTTTCTTGACTTTCTGCAAAAGTGTTTTCTAAAGTTTTTTTTCTAATAAAAAAATTGTATTTACATAGAAGCATTCAGAATGTCAACAAAACAACTGCACTTTTTTTTTTGCAACTACAAAGTGGTATTCTGTTAACAGAACAACAATTATTTCATATTAGCTGTATCAGAGATAACCAAAGATGAAAAACTACCATCTCTATATGTAACTAACTTGTGATGTGCACCAACAAGAAACTGTTTTAAGTTTCCATGCCAATTTACAACCCCCATACTGTACCAGGCAAGGTTAGTGGCCATTGAAATACTACCAGGACAAGGCTATCTAAAGACACATTTGGTAGTGTGTTAACTATATATAAAAAAAAGACACTCTGCAGCAGCAATTCTCAACCTTTTTGGCACCACAGACCCATGCTCCTATGAGAATCTAATGCCTGATGATCTGGGGTGGAGCTGAGACGGTGATGCTAGCGCTGGGGAGTGGCTACAAATACAAATGAATTCACCTGCCTGCCACTCTACATTTTGCTGTGTGGCCTGGTTCCTAACAGACCACCAACCAGTACTTACCCGTGGCCTGGGGATTGGAGACCCCAGATGTACAGTTTAATAACAAATCTTACATAGCCTTAAATTTCAATTTTTTTTTTAAGTGAGTTGTGTTTAGGGGAGTAACTGTGCTAAAACTGACTTATTCATCTTCCTCCTCTTTCTTCATTTTCTTGCTTTTCTTGACCTCAACAACTCCTTTTTTTCTTTTCTTTTCATTTTTATCTATCTATCTATCTATCTATCTATCTATCTATCTATCTATCTATCTATCTATCTATCATCTATCTATCTATCTATCATCTATCTATCTATCATCCATCTATCTATCTATCATCTATCTATCTATCTATCTATCTATCTATCTATCTATCTATCTATCTATCTATCTATCTATCATCTATTTTGCTGCATCAGGCTTTCCTTTAGCTCGTTATGCAGCAATATCCTTTTCATATTTTTCTCTCAGCTTAGCAGCAGGCTTCTATTCCACAAGGCTGCTTGTCACCTGCAGTAGTGTTATTCCACATCTCTCTCAGCTTCTTTGCAACATCAGATAGGGCCAGGATGCTCTCTTTTGATTTTGGGGTGATGCTGAGAACAAAACAAGAAAAAAAAAGGAGACACTTTGGGTGCATTGAGATTCTCTTTGCTTCCCCTTTAGGAGGAATGTAAGTTTTCATTTCTCTTTCATTGTGGGCCTCATCTGCCTTTGCCATGTCTTCAAATTTTCCTTTCTCTTTAGCAGATCTGGTCTTCTACTTCTCTGAGCACTTTTTAGAAAACTCTGAGGAGTTGACTGAAGCATCTGGTTGCTTCTTCTTTTGCTCTTCCCGGTGAGTTTTCACAAAGAATACATATGATGACATTTTGCCTCATGGCTGTTTAGGATCTCCTTTGCCTATCTTTCATTATTTTTCCTCAGCAAGCACAGAGTTGCCCAGTGCCTCTCTGGCTCACACTATCCCAGCGCTGTCTCTATGGAGCTCAAAGTACTGCAATGGCTGTGTGCCTTCTCAAGTTTTAATAGTTACCACATCTATGTTTGCTAAAATTTTCTTGTGTTGACTTCTCTTCTGTCCTATTTGTCTTTAAGGGTTTGTTCTTCTTTTTAAATAATCTTATCATTTTGATAAAATTATCAGAAGGAAGGAAACACAAATATGCATGTTTAACCTTTTGTCTTTACCTAGAAGTCTAATCTTCATTTTTCATTAATTATTACAGTAAGCATCTATAAAGATACAGGTGCTTATGTGACATATCTACACACAGACATCTTTTTAAATGATTTAAATTGAAGACTCAGGCAAAACATGGAAACTCCTATTTGGTTCTCAAAATTTTACTCAGCTATTGTTAACTTTTATCACAATTTATACATTTTTTAAATTGTCTCAGAAAAAGCTCTCTTCCCATTTTCCAGTTCTCAAAACTGAATTATTCTATACAGAATTTCCTTCATATTTTAAATTCAGTAAGAGATTGTTTTACTAATGTATGCTAATTTGATTTTTAAATCTATTTATATATTACATACATTTTTATGGCATATAACAACGAGCAAGCTCTACAAGCTGTTTTTTTTAGTCCCCATTCTATATCTAATGGTAACAATTAAAATAATAGCATATTTGCTTTGACAATTATTCAAAAGAGAAACATTCAGTTACATCTTAACGCAATAAATTTAACTTTATAGAATTTATGGCATTATCTCTGCTAGATGGTAAACATCTAGATATCAAATATAAGTTAGTATTTATGTTTATGTGTTTCTGTATCTGGCACAGTGAATTTTATCTGAACTTGCACAATAAATGATTTCTGAATTAAAGTGTGATTGATATTCAGCATAATGATTATAAGTCAGGATTACATATAAGAAATATAATAGATTTACAATATAGTCTTTAGGTAATTTTTGTCAAAAATTTGGCATCAGAAAAATGATTAACTCTTTTTCTTCTAGAAAAACCTACGCAGTTTGGACTGGGTAGGAAATAGGAGAGATGTTTGGGCAGAATGTCAAAGAATGTTGAATAATTAGTCAATTTTTACACTGTTGCCTAAAATTTAACTACTTGGTTTTAATGCTTGGTTCTTTGATGCTTTGGAAATCTGTTTACAAGTGTCACCTAAATTCTCAGTATTATGTGTGTTATCTCTGTGTTCCTTGCCAGCACCAGAAGACAGAACCAATATTTTTCTTTTCTAAGGGTAAAGAAGTTCATTGGCTAGTCAGGGCTTCTTCCACAATGAGTTGTTTCAAATAGGTATATCAAATCTTTTTTCACTCAATAAAATAAGGACCCTGTTAGCAGTAAACATTTTCAAGATTATTTATTCACTCCATCTTATCATTCAAAAGAGTTGTGAGTCTGACAAAATTTGGATCTCTCAAAAAGGATATCAAGAAACACAAGGCTTTTATCTACCAATTCAAAACAAAATTGTCACTAAAAACTAAATTACAAATCCGTTAAGAGCAAAGACCATTTTATTTATCTCTCATAGATCTTCATCACCCTAGACCTCTGATGAATGTAAAACAGATGTTCAGTGCCATTGTTGGTTGAAAATCTACAGGAGTTTACAAATAGGCTTAATCTTTTCCAATTTTACGTGGATTTTTATTGAAATTTATACCCTGGGTAGTGTATATTACATTACTACATTAAGATCTATAATTCACATTTCTGCTGGTTAGTAAGTTTTCCAAAAAATTTTAGCAAAATGAACATGATGAGCAATAGGCCAAAAAAGTCATAATAGTCACTAAAAAACTTTACTTTTTTTTTTTTTTACTTATCACTTTATTGATTCTGCCTATTCTGGTATTACAGAATTATATAAATCCCAACTATGCTTGTTTTTGAAGCCTGGATTTTATTTGGAAAAGGTGATCCTTCCCACTTTTTGATAAATCACCAATTTATCCCATTCTTAACTTCAGCTAGTATAAAATGTGCTTCTAGAGTCTCTTCATCAGCAAATACAGCAAGCACCTTGACAAAAGGACAGCCCAGAAACCTAGATGTTTAGGGTTTACTAATCTGTAAATACAAAATGAATGGATTATGTTCTGGTATTCATTCTACTACTCATTTGATTTTTAGGCTGATATACCACATTTAAATATTTATACTGTTGTCTATAAAACAGAAACACCACCTCCTGAATAGTTTCAAGGAATAACCAGTGAGATCGATTTTAATACTAAAATGTGTGTGCTCATGGATGTAATGAGTCATAACTGATTTAAAAAAAAAGATTAAACATTGAATTGTATGTACACATTGTTAGGTACTATAAAGAAAGTTCAAATTACTGACTTAGAAATGATTCTTTAATTTTCCTCAAAATTTGATTAATAGCTTTCTTTATAATATTTTAAACTTGTCTTAAATGTTTAATATTTAATAAAATATGCTTATATCATAACAAATAAACAATAAGAGTCTTGCTGGCCACCCAAAATTACTGAACAATCTAGTTGTCATTAATCTTTTCATATATACAACTATTGTGTTTAAGACTGGCAAGTTACCTTTACGGCCTAATTATTGGCGCTCTCTCTGAGCATAATGCAAAATATTTACAATGAAATAAAAAGTCCATACAACCCAATTGCCTTGGTACAGATAAATTCAATTTGTTTATTTTTATTTTAGGAGAAATATAATTGTCATACTATATGCTTAGCATTAAAGAAGTAAAAACTATAGATCCCAAACCTTCTTTATTTAAATGTATTTGCAAATGTTCTTAGTGAATTTCTAAACCATTCCCATCATCTACCTGTAACACACACATACATGTATTGAGCAGAAACCTAAATATATAATCTAAATCATAAAATTTCTAGAAAAAGCATAAACATTTATTGCAACCTAAGGATAGACAATGACTTTTTAGGGAATAAAACCCACAAATTATAAAATAATAAAATTAATAAATTGAACTTTCTCAAAATTTAAAAAAATCTATTTTTTGACAGATACCTTTAAAAAAAATGAAATGACAAACCAAAAGGTACAAAAATATATTTGAGATACATGTATCTGACAAAGGAGTGGTATTCCAAATATGTAAAGAATTTTACAACTTAGTAAGAAGATAACAATCCAAAACAATATTGGCAAGAGATTTGAACAATCATTTTACAAAAGAAGCTATCTAAAGGGCAAATAAGCACATAAAGAATTGTTTGATGTCTTCAAAAAACTGCAAATTAAAATCACAGTGCTATACTTCTACTACCTTATTCGAAGGCTAAAATTATTTTTAAAAGCTGACAATGCCAAATGTTATTGAGGAATGGCACTACTTGAATCCTCATATAGTACTACTGAAAATTTTAAAAGATACAATTACTCTGGAAAACAGCTTGTAGTTTTCTAAAAGCTTAGACATCTACTTAATCATACAACCCAATCATTTCTTAGATATTTGCCCAGGAGAAATGAATACTACATGAAGACTTATACACAAATATTCATTAGAGCTTTATTCAAAATAGTTCAAAATGGATACATGCCAAATGTTCATAGGCAAATGGATTAACAAATTTTGGTATGTCCATAAAATGGAATACTACTCAGAGGGAACTTATATAATATAATGACATTGATGAACCTCAGTTTATTGTAGATTTAAAAAAAATAGACCCAAGAGAATACATACTATTCACAGGAAATTCTGGAAAAAGCAAAACTAATCTATCATGATAGGAAGTAGATCAATTGACTGATGGTTGAGGCGACTGAAAAGGATGTTAGGAAGGCTTTTGGCAGGTGGAAGGGGTGCTCTGTATTTTGTAGTGGTAGTTTACTTGGGTATATACATTTTTCAAGACTGTGCACTTTATTGAATGTGGGTTGTTACTCAATATAGGGTTTATTTTTTTTTTAAAGATGGTTTCCTAAGAAAAAGAATGTAATCCATGGCTGAAAACAGTATTTTTAATTATAGATCTTATGAAATAGGTCATCTCAGAGTACACCATTGAAAAATCCTATGTGTTTTTTTTTTTAAACCCAGCTCCATTGCATGTTATAACTTAAAATGATTGGCAAAGCATCTTGGTTGGCATGATAAGAAAGGTAAAGAAGTCATCATGAAGTCAAAATTCTATGATTCCTGTTAAGCTTATGAGCTATTACAGAGGCTCTGGCTTTGTGAACATAAAAAGTAGTGTCCTGAAGATGCAATCACCATAAAAATAAAACTGAGAGGGCTGGGGAGGTAATGAAAGGGGGGTAGTGCTAATACTAAGCTGGCTCCTTTGCTGGGACTCTTGTTATCTTGTTCTGCATTTATCCAGTGCTGTATTTAGAAAGATTAAATCAAAACTGTGAAATTAAAACATGATGAGTGACAGTTGTAAGAGACAACAGCTGTGGCTTTAGATTTTCAACATGTCAGGCCTGAGATCCGTGTTTCAGGTCACTTTTTTCCATTGGCACCAATCCTGAAGGACAAGAATTGTCTTTCTATTGGCTGTTTTCTAACCCACCTGTTGCCTCTACGGAGTAGAAGATTAACAGAACTTCATTGGGAAGTCAGCCATTTCAGAGGTCTAGGTTGAACAGGTCGTTATTCAGCACTTACCTTCAGAAGTCTAAGCACTATATTATCTGTTGTTATCAGCAATAACAATCTTATTCTACGTACAGAAACCTTTCTAATCACAACAGACACTTTAAATATACATCCATAATTAAAGCTCTACTCTTTATCAGTTGCATGAAAAATAAATTATTTGAAATAGTTATAACTAATACATAGTCAAATAAATCTAAAGTAACTAAAGAATTCAAAGTATAAAGGGAGTTTACTTTCTATTTTTCTTTCTTTTAATTTTTTTAAAATTTATGACTGGTCCTTTTTTATGTTTTCTATCTCTTTGTTGAAATTCTCACTGAGATCATTGAGCATTCTTATAACCAGTGTTTTAAACTCTGCATCTGGTAGATGGCTTGTCTCCATTTTGTTTAATTATTTTTCTGGAGTTTTGTTCTGCTCTTTAATTTGGGACATGTTTCTTTGTTTCCCCATTATGGCTGCCTCCCTATTTTTGTTTCTATGTATTAGGTATTGCTGCTCTGTCTCCCTGTCTTTGTAGAGTGGCCTTATGTATTATGTAGCAGGTGTCCTGTGAGGTCCAATGAAACAGTCTCCCTGGTGTGTCCCTTGAATGGGTTATATGTGGTGTGCCTTCTTATTGTATTGAGCCTTGGTTGCTGTTTGCACTCACCAAGAGGGATTACCCCTCAGGCTGATTGGTTGTGAGGACTGGCTGTCACTACAGTAGAAGAGCTGTTGTGCAGGGCCAGAACATACAAAACAGCATTCACTTTAGCGGGACAAAAGTGGCTGCCCAGTCTGCCCTTTGGATGTGTTGTTCATGGAGGTAGCCAGGTGGTTCATGCACAGACCCTTTAGGAAGAATTTCAGCTGCATTCTGTCTCCCTCAGCTATAGTCTTCAGTGCTTTTCATAACCAGAAGTTGGAGGACCTTCTCTTCCCAGCACTGGAACCCTGGCCTGGGAGATTGGTGTGCGGCTGGGAGCCCTTGTTCCTCAGGGGGAAACTCCATAGCTAAATTATCCCTCCCGATGTTTAACTGGCACATGCAAGTGTGGAACCAGCTCGTTACATGTCTCCACCTTCCTACCAGTCTTGAAGTGGCTTCTTCTATATGTCCTTAGCCATAGGACTCATGTTCACTAGACTTCAGAGGAGTCTCAACGACGGTTGTTCTGTAGTTTAGTTGTAATTTTGACGTGGTCATGATAGGATGCAAGCGCAGAGTTTAACTACTCTATCTTAACTGGAAATTCTTTGTTTCTTAATAAGTACATGATTTCATAGTCCTGAAACCATCCTCTTCTACAAGATAATGTTGATAAATGATTAATTATCAATATTTAGATAAACAGTGTGTGATATATCTATAGAATAAAATATTATCAGCAATGTAAAGGAGCAAACTAACAATGCATGCAAGAAAATTAATGAATCTTAAGTGCACAATGCTAAATGAAAGATGCCAAATTCAAAAGCTACATACTCCCTGGTAGCATTTATATGGCATTCAGGAAGAGGTAAAACTATGTATAGAGAAGACAGATCACTCATTGTCAGGGGCGGAGGGTAGGGGAGGATTTGACTTTAAATGAGTATAAGAGGACTTTGAAGAGTGATGAACTTGTTCTGTATTTTGACTATGGTGCTGGTTATATGACTGTACGGATTTGTCAAAACTCACAGAACTGTGCAGTAAGGCTAAAAATCACTGTATATAAATTATACCTGAATTTTTAAAAATTGACATTTTCATGCAACCATCCCCCTGAAAAATATTTTAATGTAAAAAAGCTATTAATGGTTGTCACAGGCATTGCAGATCTAAAATTCCTCATTACATTCTAAAATTATAAAATGAATCATCTGTTCTATTAATAGAAATTAAACTGTGTAAACAGCAATATTTTAGAAAGGATATAAATCTTATGAAGCATTATAGATACTATTGTGGGTGTTTTTTTGAATTTGTGTTTAGTTGTAGTTAAGTATAAGAGGTAGTATATATATATTTAGAATTTTTCTCTTTTACATTTGAGAAATTAAGACACTCAAATGAAAGGAAAGCAGGAATTTTTTACCAGTGGATTACTTACATTCAGTTTGGAATGCTCCATGAATGTTTTTAAGTTACCTTCATAAATTGTTAAAAATGGATATAATGTTTAGCTTGTGTATATAAATATTAGTTATCCACCCTGAAAATGTCAAACCTATAGACAAACTTCAGAATAGTTACATATGTGAATGTTTTCAATCCCAAGATTAAAAGAAACATACAAATGATGAAATTTACAAACACAAAGAGAGAAGAGAGGTAAAGAGAAAGATGAGCAGCATACACCCACTTCTAACAAAGTAGATACAAAAGTTCTCCCTTATCCACTGTGGATAGACCCCCTGTGGGTGGATGCCTGAAACTGCAGATAATACTGAACCCTATATATACTTTCTTATTTCCTATACATATATATCTATGGTAAATTTTAATTTATGAATTAGGCACAGTAAGAGAATAACAATAATTAGTAACAAAATAAAACAATTATAACAATATACTGTAACAAAGGTTATATGAATGTGGTATTGCTCTCTTTCAAAATATCTTATTATACTATACTCACCTTCTTGTGATGATGTGAGATGCTACATGGCCTATGAGATGAGATGAAGTGAGGTGAATGACATAGGCATTGTGATATAGTGTCCGGCTACTATAAGAGTTACTTGAACACAAGCACTTTGATACCACACAGTCCATCTGATAACTGAGACGGCTATTAAGTGACTAAGGAGCATGTAGCATATACAGCATCAATACGCTGGACAAAGGAATGATTACATTCCAGCCAAGATTTCATCATGCTACTCAGAACAGTGTGCAATTTAAAATCTATGAATTGTTTATTTCTAGAATATTTCATTTAATACTTTTGGACCATAGTTGACTAACCCTGCAGAAAACAAAACTGCAGATAAGGGAGGGCTAGTGTAGTCATACTGCCTATTATTGATTAAAATATTAATATTTTACTTAATGCATTTGTGGCATAAGTGAGCTAAATTCTCACCTCTCATAAATAGAAAACAATGGGTAACAAATTTCCAGGCACATAATACACACTCTATAAATGCTGCTTCTTAATTTTGATTTAAAAAAAAATATGTTTAAGTATGAGATGTTCACCATGATATCCATGATTCTCTATAATTGCAAAACAACTGGGTTTTTTGGGGGTGGGGTTGAGGTGGGGGCTTTCTCTCCCTGTATGCTCCCTACTCCAGCTAAATGAAACCATATCCACCATGCAACCATTAGCAAAAGCATGTGAAAGGAAGGAGATTGGTGAATATAAACAGGAAGGATAGTGAGAAGTTAGTATACCTTAATCAAATCAAATTTTATCAGTAGACCTCAAAAGACACAACATTTAGTGTTGGCTAATATGACAGCCTCATGCTATTCTTCTTTGCTTACAGAGAAAAGATCACATTTAGCCTGGCATAACAGGGACTCTGATTTTCCTTTGCCAGTTAGCACCCTGGTATATAGCTCAAGTTATGGGGCGAACTCTTGGCCCCATAAAAAATAATTAATAATAAATGATAATAAAATAAAAAATAACAAAAACAAATTTAAAGTAAACCTTGACTTTTAAATAAAATAATAATATTGTGAAAGATGCTGTGTAGCTCTTAAAAACAAAAAGAAGAGTTAAACAACTGATACATGGGGAGACAGCAACTAGATTTACTCTGTTATTAATGGTGGTAAAACAAATAAACAAACACAAACACCTGGGTAGGGTCTTTGAGCACTACCACTGAAATGACTCAGCTTCAACTATTTCCTGCAATTTTGAAATTCACATGATTTAAATGCACAGGACAGAGAGTCATGTGTTTTACCCTTGGGAGTCAGAGGGAAGGGAAACACTTTCTATACAGAAAATGGTTGACATCCTATACAGAAGCTGTGGAGAGTTTAAGAGATTTCTCAAAGGAAAGAGGGAGAATAAAAGCTGAGCAAACAAGAACAGATGCCTGCTGCAAACTGTCAACAGCTTTTAAAAATACTTTAATATCTTAGAGCTACCTTTCTGGTCCTACTTCTTTTTATTCTTCCCTTTGGTTATAAGGATTTCCTTCCCTGTCTTGTCCTGGTCCTGATATATTTTCATTTTGGCTGTTAGTGTCAGTTAATAGTTTTAGTGTAACTTTTTTCTTTATTTTAGGGATTAATTTTTGTAGTCAAACTAATCTTTGTGGTAGAACTTTGTCTTACCCTGTCCCATGGATAGATTAAAACATAAGATGTTTTCTATATTTGTCCAGTAGTATTTCATTGCTTGGTTATCATAATAACTACTGTCAACTGAGCATCATGTTATAAGTGTTGCAGAGAAAGTTTCCCTTGAAGAGTTCATTATCTAGCTGTGAGAATACAAGATAAAAGTATGAAATAACAACTAATGGGAGAGAATAATATATAATTATTTTATAAAATGTCATTAGGTTATTTTAAAATAATGCTTATTTTTAATGTTATTTTTCACATAATACATGCCCACTTATTGAAAGTAGAATTCTCACATCTCCCTATTAAGGGTTGAATTGTGTCTACCAAAATATATATATTGAAGTCCTAACCCCTGATACCTGTGAGTGTGACCTTGTTTAGAAATATACTCTTTGTCAATGTAATTGACTTATCATGGGTTCATTATCCAATATGATTGGTCTTCTGATGAGAGATGTAAGGACAGGGACATATAGGGAGAATGCCATGTGATGACAAAAGCAAAGGATTGCAAAGATTTAGCAGTGATTCAGCTGTAAGCCAAGAAATGCCAAAGTCCATGACCACCACTAGAAACTAGAAAGAGACAAAAGATTTTACTCAGAGTCTCAGGAAGCATGGCCTTACTGACACCTTGATTTTTGGACTTTTAACTTCCAAAACTGTGGAAGAATACATTCACACTGTTTTAAGCCATCCAGTTTGTACTTTGCTATGGTAATCACAGGAAACTAATGAACCCCACCTCTTATTTCTTCTCTTTTCCTCACCAGCGCCATATTGTAATTCTTATCATTATTATAAAATAGTACTTCCCAAATTTTATAAACAAATTATACACACAAATCTCTTGATGACATTGCTGAAGTGTTGATTTTGATTTGATAGTTCCAGATCGGGACTAAGAGTCTGCATTGTTTTAGAAGTTCCCAGGTGATCCAAAAGACCACACTTGGAGATGCAAGTCTAATAAGGGAGCCAGCAAGGAAATCTCTCTGTCAGGTGTATGTCAGATTTAGGCTTTTTGACATAACATGAAGTAGAAAAAATTATTCATTGACATGAAAAGAAAATGAATAAACAAATACAATATCCAAGGGAAAAAGAATAAGGAAAATGTCAAAATTCATTCTCGTATTATTCTTCAATCACTCCCACCTTCCTCTCCCCCAAAAGAGATTTAGAATACAATGATTTCAAACTTGCTTTCAAAAGATGTGAATGCATGCATCAAAGTAATAGTGAGTTGATATTTTATGTGTTCACTTTTAATTTTATTTTGTAAATGATTTCAAAAGGAAACAGTGAAGACTGACAGACATGTGAGCACCATAAGAGAACAATACAGTCCAACTACTCTGAGGTTAATGAAATTTTTGTTGTACTTGGGAATAGTGGTTGTTTGCAAAGGTCCAGATTACTTTCAGAGCTTTTCATTGCCTATTTTAGGGCTTTACCATCAGAGATAGTGTTTCTTTAGTTCTGGGGTCTGGCCCAGGAGTATTTTAAGGCTCTGTGAGTAATTCTGATACAAAATCAGATATGAGAAATACTAGCCTGAAGTAAAAAAGTTTACAGGTACTTCATTTGATTTTATATCTAAAATTCAAATTAAAAAGAAAAAATCTGTATTAATATCCAGTTTAAGCAAAACAATATTTTATATAAACCAATTTTAGAAATATAATGGCCTAGTATCAGAACTTCCAAATCAATTTTAGAAGACAATATTTTAACCCTTGTCGCCCTCCTTGGAGCTGTGCCGGGCCTGCAGGTCTGTGGTAAGCCTCTGATGCGGATCTCTGTTCTGCAGGATGGGGTTTGTTAAAGTAGTCAAAAATAAGGCATACTTCAAGATATCAAGGGAAATTTAGGAGATGAAAGAAGAATAAAGCTGATTACTATGCCAAGAAACTCTTGGTAATCCAGGTTGAAATTAAGTACAACATACCCAAATACAGATGACAGACAGTTCACGTAACCAAGAGATACCATTTTTTAGATTGCTCATGCCCCTATAGAAAGAAATATGGTAGTTCATGTAGCTTATACTCATGAACTCCTAAAGTGTGAAAATTAGCCTGACAAATTTTGCTGTAGCATATTGTACTGTGCTGCTCCTGGCCAGCAGTCCTCTCAATAGGTCTGGCATGGACAAGATCTGTGAAGACCAAGTAGAGGGGAGCAGAGATGAATACAATGTGAAAAGCATTAATGGTCAAACTGCTGCCTTCACTTGCTATTTGGATGCAAAGGTTGTCAGAACTACTGGGAATAAAGTTTTGGGAGCCCTGAAGGGAGCTGTGGATAGAGCTTGTCTATCTCTCACAGTACCAGGTGATTCCCTGGTTGTGATTCAGAAAGCAACGGACTCAATGCAGAAGTACGTAGGAAGCACATCATGGGTCAGAATATTACAGATTACATGTGTTATCTAATGGAAGAAGATGAAGACACTTTGATAAAATAGTTCTCTCAATACCTTAAGAACAACGTAACTCCAGACATGGAGGAAATGTAGATGAAAGCTCGTGCAGTTATACAAGAGAATCCAGTCTCTGAGAAGAAGCCTGAGAAAGAAGTTAAAAAGGAAAGGTAGAAATGTCCCAAAATGCCTCTTTTCCAGAAGAAAGATCTGGTAGCTAGAAGAAGGCAAGCTTGCTCAGAGCTCAGGAACAGGCTGCTGAGAGCTAATAAACCAAGCCACAATTTTCTATGAAGATTTTTCACACAGACAATAATAAACTTATTGACCAAGCCAAAAAAAAAAAAAAAAAAGGCCGGGCTGTGGGAGAAGAGGACAATGTGTTCTCAGCTGTAAGAATTCTTCTAGAGTTTTCACAGAATGTCTCACACTCTCATCATCTGGCTAGTAGTTTTCAAAGTAAGTGTGCACAGGAGTCCCTGATGGGTGGCTTAATGTCAATTTCCAGTCTGCAGACCAGTATGTTCTGAGTCTGTAGTTTGAAGTACATGTATGTCAACTATCCCCAGCACTCTCCAAGCAGGTGGTCCATGACTACAGTTGTAGACAACTGCCTTACTGTTGCTCTCTTATTGAACCCTGGAGATGAGCCTGACAGCTCAAGAATCCAAATTTATGCAGTCAATAGTAATGTAAAGGCTCTGTGTGGAACCCCAGGGAAAAGAGAGTAACCAGGGGAATTGTTTCATAATTCTATAAATGTCTAACCAATGTACCGTACACTTGAAACTAATAATAAAATTTTTTAAATGTTTAAAAGGATTTTAACAATCTAGATCTACTCCACGACCTTTTTACAATTTAGTGACAGAATGAAAATGAGCATGGGATCCATCAGCAACTGAGACGACAGACGGGACGTTAGCGTTGCTCCCCGGTTTTCACAATAAGTCACTCAAGGCCCACTCACGAGGCCAGCTTCCAACCCGATCTGCCTCACTGCGAAGGTGAGTTCGTGCCAAACGTGTCGAAGGAAAGATCACCTTACAGAATGTGGGGCAAGAATGCGACGCGAGCCGGGTTCGACAGCAGCAGGCTCTACAGGCGGGTCGTCTGTAAGTGCTCGTGGAAGCAGGTGCGAGGGTTTGTTCCCGCGCGCGTTTCAGGAAGGGATGTGACCAGGGACCTGCGGGGCTCGGAAAGGAAACAAAGCCAGTGGGCGCCCCGCTCGCTGGGGACTGGACCGCGGGACCGGCCGCCCCGCGGCTGGGAGGGCGGGACCGGCCGGGCGCTGCTTGCGGCCCGCGCCGCGCGGGGGCCGAGCTCCGCGTGCCCTGGACGCCCCGCCCGGCCGGGCGGGCAGCATCTCTGCTCGCCCAGCGGGGCCCCTCCCGGCACTCGCGGGCCTGCACGCGCAGCCTCCGGCCAGCATTCAGCACGGAGGGAAAGAGTCACCTGGGACAGCCGGCTGCCGAGTTTAGGCGGATGCTGCCATCCCATGTGTTTCCTCAAAACCGAGATTCCAGGGGCTGTCGGGTTTTTTTCGTGTTTGTTAGCTTTTTCATTTTTTTTCCCCCTCCCTTTTTTTTCCTGGCAGGGGAAGTACCACGTTGATCTTTTTAGAGCTGCCAAATTTTAAATGAAGCACAGGAAGAATTAATTGATAAAGCATGTGTTGAAAATTGAATATCAAGTCATCACACTGCTTTCTTTGAGGTCTGAACTCATTATGATGTTCCCAGCTTTGAATGCTGGGTAACTGGGGGGGAAAAGAGTATTCACTGTTCCAACTTGCCTTTTGTCAGTTTAAAAAAATATGTCTTTGCTATTGGTTCAATTACATTTCTAATAACTAACTTGAAGACTGAAGACATTTGATAATGATTGGATGTGGGATTATGGCAGAACAAGGGAGCCATATCTTTCTGTGTCCTATACCTTAATTAATATCTGGTTGTCCTGAGGTACAAATGATATTCTGTTGGTCTTATAAAATATTAACAATGATTATACCCATGCTGAAAGTAGATAGCAGGTATTTTGTCATTAACTGTAGCTAGTGAGATAGTACTGGTGCAGGTAGAGTAATTATTATTTAGGGATAGTTTGAAGCTGATTTTCAAGACGGAGTCAGACTGGGTCTTTAAAAGTTGTACCAGCTGCTGCCAGTTGTTCTGCTTCTTTGGGAGAATGATATCCCTCCCTATCCCTGTGTGCGTGTGAGATGATGCAAAACATTAGAGTGGTTCTTGTTTCGTGACAGCTTTTCTTGTAGAGAAGGGTACTGAAGTAATTACAGGTTGAACTGACTCACAAAGGTTACACAGCAGCATGACTACCCAATTTTTTGAAGACGGGAAAACCACCAGAAATGGAATCAAATATATAGAACCGTTTGTAATCAGAGATATGCTTATGTGGTAGCCTTAATAACAAGACATGTCAAATTAATTTCATACATAACAGTTTAAAATTTGACTAGATATATACATCATTTGATGTTTTAAAGACAGCCTGATTCTGATTGTTATTAGTTGGCTTATCTTATTGATACTGCCTTGGCACTTATTAAGTTAGACAAACTTCAATTTGAAATTCAAGTTCACTTTATAACAAAGTGAACTGGGGCTACTTAGCTTCACTAAGCTTCAATTTCTTCCTGTGTGAAATGGAGATTATAATCACTATTTCATGGGTTCATAGACAGGATTAAAGGCGATGATGCCTATTTTTAACACAATACCAAGCACATTAAAAATATCCCTCAGTCAATGACAGTTTGTATCCTGTTGTCATTATAATGGAACTCGATTAAATGATTGATTAGGTCACAAAAAAGTAGTATTTTGTCCAGACCATAGAATGAATAAAAGGTTTGGGAATGTACATCATAAACATGTTGGTTCAGTGACCTTGGGCAAGTTTCTTGGTTAAGATGTAAAATACGTGGGTGAGTGTTTAGTGTTCTTTATGAGCAGAGAGCTGAAAGAGACAAGGGAAATCTAAATCAAAAGAACACCTACGCTCATCAGTTGGCCAGAAAACTGGTAAAGTGAATCAAAATTACCAGGCAGGAGTCCCTTTCTTCTGTTTTCGGAGATAGCCACTTGACAGAGTAGTATAGCAGTCACCAGGCAGAGAATATAACATTTGCTCTTTGAATTATAAATTAACTCTCCTCACATACAATAATTCACATTTTGTGTATTTAGAAATTTGGTTCTTACCAGGTATAAAGCTAATGAGCTTAAATAGACAAAGCTCTCCATGCAGCTTGAGTACCCTCGTAAGAGGTCATTCTCTTGACATAATAAAATAAATATTTATTTGAGAATTACCCCCCCAAGAAGCAAATGTTTTGTAAATGATTATAGTCTCTGATTTACAGAATCAAGAGGTGAATCTGGTCACTAAAACTATTGCATTTTATGAGAATTATTTGCTGTAATAATTTTCTAGTTATTTTCTTCTATAAATCCATTAAATAATCTCTGCAGTCTTCAGTATTAGATCAGTATTAGATCCTGGAGACTAAACAATATACAAAACAGGGCCCTCACCATAGAAGTTATGTCCTGGTAGGGAAAACAAATATTCAAAGACAACCTCTGCTTTTCTGAGTGTTGAGCATTTGGGAAGTCACAAAGTCTTGGTGTTGTTTCCCTGACCTATATCTAAAGTCAAGAGTTCCGATACACTTATGTACACACACACGAGAAAACACCCATCGTCATTTATACAAATAGAAGTTTATGCTGAGAGGACTAAGTTCAATATAGAAATGATTAAGCTTAAGGGAATGACCCACACTTCATGGTATTATCTCTTCCACTGTACTTTCACACAAGCTGTTGCAAGGCTCTCCCCTCTCTGTGTGTTTTCAAATCCAATTCAATCTTAACGTACAGGCAAAGTCCTATTTTCTTTATGAAGCAATCACTGACACCTATACTAAATGGATCTCATTCTCTGCAGGACCTTGTAATATACATTCGCTGCCTGTGTCTAATCCATTGGACGTGTGAAGTTTGGCTATATTGTGTGGCTATACCAATGGTTTGCATGTTTCATAAATGTCTATGTTTCTTCACCCAAACTGTAAACCCTCTTGAGACCAGAGACAGATTCTCATATGCCTACTGTAACACCTAATATCTAGCACCATGTTCTGAATATAGTAGGACTCAATAAATAGCAACATAATCATTGGCATTTTTACATGAACAGAAACTTAATGATTACCTAGTTTAATAGTCCATGTATTTGGTAAACAGAAGATTAGGTCACAAAGAGAGAGTACTCTCTCCAGATCATAGAATGCATAACAGCTGTGGGAATAGACATCAACACATACTGAATATACAAATGTGTGTGTTCAGTTATCTTGGACAAGATTCTTAACTTCTGGGTCTCCATTCCTCATTTTTAAAATGAAGGGGTTTATACTTTGTCATCAATCCCAAAAGTTCTTTCAAGATTAAAAACAACAAAACGTAGTTTATTTAATATTGTTTTGAGCGATATACTGAACTAGGACATCCTTTTATTTAATTCTTGTAAAAACAACTTTGTGAAGTGAGGTGGTATTATTCCTATCTTCACAAATAAGGAAACTAAGAAAGAGAAAGTAACTTGCCCAAGGGTACTCAACTAATTAGCAGAAAACAATTGGATTAGAATATAGGTTTATCCAACTGCAAAGCCTGAGATCTTAATCATAATGTCATTCGGTCTCATTTTAATACTCTTAATTTTTACAGAGAAGAGAAAAGTTAGATATTTTACCCATAACTTCCAATCTTGGAATTGGTAGAAAAAGGCCTCAACTCTAACACCAGCTCTTCCCCTTATAATGTGTTTCAGGTATCTTATTTTATCAAAGTATTCAGAATGAGGTTGTTTTAGCCTATTTCTATGAGTATATTGACAATGAACACAATTTAACAATGACTATGGTTTATTGTATTTGTGAATAAATAAATGAATTGATCTTCTAGTTTAGAAGTTTTCCAGAGTAGCTCTATTCCCTTATAAGTGAAAGTCACTGAAAATGCTAGTGCCTCATTAATTTCAGTAACATAATTATGAGAACATATCAGGGTGCGAGGGGTGGCAGTCACTATAATATATGAACCTGCTTTTGTAGGTGTTTATTGAGAAAAGGAGGAAAATATAAAATATACTCCCTCTTAATCAGATCAATAAGGAGTAACAGCAGTTCATGTCGTCTCTATATGATAAAGAATAAACACGGCTCCTTTCCTTGAGTTCAAGTTTTGATCTGAATCATTCCCAAACACATTTTTCCTCAGGGAAGGAGAATTTCTGAGGGTATAGTCCATGAAATACAAAAGAGAATAGCTATGGACCCCACCTGCAGTGTAATTCGCTTGAGAAAACAAAGTTCAGAGAGGAATTCTAGGGTCTAATGTGACTATCCTTGACAGAGGTCTGTCCCTTGAATAAGCCCCATGAAACAACCTTATTGGGTGCCCTGTAAAGCCAGGGAGAGCCACATTAAGGTGAAGAAGGCCTCTGTGATAAAGAAACTATATTGTGAGACATGATCTACACTAGAAGGATGATGGTGATGATCTAATCTCTTGTCCCAAACCAAGATGTTCCTAGATATACTCTGGGATTTTCCACAGCCAAACTGAAGTACAAAGTTGGCAGTCGTCCCAGTAAACCAGGGCTTGTTTCAAATCTTAGCAGTTCCACAGACCCAGAGGAAACTTGAGTAATAGTGAAAAAGGACTCTTTTCCATGGCTTCAAATGTCAGAGAATTGCCTTTAGAGTTAAAAATGATCATTTGCAACTTTGTATGTGTTTATTCCACAAGTGTACACAACATATATTTTTGTAAGTGTGACTGGAGAATGACTCACCACCATTTCTAGATGAATTTGGAAGAATATGGGAACTTCTGGATTCTCGAATAACATGTATGTGCCAAGGAACATTTACTTTATCAATAATTGTAAGAAAACACAGTTCTGCTTACTAAAGTACTTCCCAAATGCTGATCTACATTCAACTTTTCAACAGTATAATCAGATAAAGTAATAGATCTTTGTGTGAGGGCGGGCCTAATTCAGCTGACATCCTTATATGTCTATCTTGAATAATCTAGAGGACCACAGGAAAAATGCTGCTATCCACACTTTCCATTACTGTAGGGAATGGCTATAGAAAACAATAAACAAACTGATTTATCATATGAATAAAACCAGTACTGGTTAATCATAGTATTTGCAAAGTTCTTTGTCCTTCAACTATACACTCTTTAGCATTACATAACACCCTTTGAGGCAAACTCATTATCATTATTCCCCTTTTAAAGATAAACTGAGTCCAGAGATTAGATGCTTTTATATGAGGCCACCAAGAGATCAAGCAGACTTTATTATACCTTTTCTGCCAAGTACAACAGGGACTATTAGCCCTGTGGCTGTGTTGTTTTATTACCAGAGAAGGGACTTACAGCAGGCTTCCACTTTGATAGCTTTAGGGGGTGGAATTGGACTGCCCACCCACCCTAGAATAAGAGGTAGAGAAAGCTTAGGGTGGAGCTGTGGTGAGGGTATCTTGAATGCTTTGTCTCATGAATTCTCTCAGATCTGAAGGAAGCCCTGGAGATATTGCTACTATAGCAAAAATGTTGAAATATAATAAATCCCTAGTTATCGTATAAGGGCAATGCCTTGATAAAAGCACTACATGATCAAATAAATCTCCTAAAGGAGCCTTCAGGATGCCATCATGCACAAAGGGCTTGGCAGCAGCCTATGGTGACAATCAGGGGCTCTGTGCCTGATGAGTTTGGCCTAGAGGAACCTATGGGACACTCACCGCCCACCACCATTCCACCTGCGTGAGGTGGGGTGCAGCTGAGGAACAGACTTTGCTCATTTAAAATTTAGATTTCTATCTTGGCTCAAAAAGAATTCTCAGATTTCCCTAAGCGTAGAGGTAGATCTCCTTCCCTGAGACTGAACTCTCAAAATTAAACTAATAAATAAACATGTTAAAGGGTGTGCACCTTAAATACTGTCATTAAAGACCTATGCACAAATACCCCTTTAGCGTCTAAACATTTACAATATTGGTAGCTGGATGTGCCATGCTATGTATACACCAGGTAATTAAATCTTGCCAATCAAAAGTTCAGACTCACAAAATAAGCAAATACAGAATGACAATTATTGTTATGATTGTGATAAATAACATTTATTAAGGGCTGACCATATGCCAGGTTGCAGGGTAATCTCTGTATCTCATTTAATCCTCACAAGTATACAAATCTATTCCCAGTCTGCAGAAACAGGATCTTGGATCAAGTAATTTGCCCAAAGTCATTCAGCTATTAAGTGGATGAGACAAGATTCAATTCCAGGTCTGTCTGTCTACAAGGTCTATGATAATTACGAAAAAAGACACAAATATAAATATTTGTTTAGTCATGCATGTAGATATGTGTGCATTTGTAGTGGGTATGAAAATTTCAGACCCAGACTGAGGTATGCTAGGGAAGGGGTTCAGAACAGGACTCCCCAAGATGTGCTACTTCGATGTGTGAATTATTTTGAGCTGAAGGCATTGAGACTCTGTGGGCCCAAGGAAACTTTTACTTCTTTCTTATGGAACTGAAATTTGGGGCCTTGCCTATAATAAGAGTTATTATCAAAAAATAACTTTTTATGACCTGTGTATATGACAGGACAAAATTCTAACTGAGCATCTGCTTTTCTTATGATTTGCAAACAATCTTCCTTCCCTCTGAAGCCCTAAGGAGTCTTACTTCAACCTTTGCTCAGAATACCATATACATCTCATTTTAACTTTTTGTGTCTGAACTCTCATATTGTGGGGTCTCTGATTCTCTGATGTATATGAGGTCCTCATACATATGTATATACTTAAATTTGGTTATTTTCTCTTGTTGATCTATTTCATGTCAATCTGATTATTGGACCAGCCAGGAAAATAGAGAAAAATTTGTTCCTCCCCACACTAGCATGTAGTTTTGTTTCTCTGTCACTGATCTTAGCCTAGCTCAAGAGCCTAATCTCCACTGCCCAAGGAAAACTACATTTGCTAATTTAAAACTTATTTTACTTTGTGTAATTTTCACTTAACACAGGATTATCTTTTTCTCTGTCTTCCCCCATTCCCTCTTTTGGGGATGAAATGGTGAAGGGAGAAGGAAAATGAGGCATATATATTATCCTGAAATCAGGTGGGCATGGAGCCCTCAGTCTTCCATCATTCTTTATCCCTGCTGGCCTTAGTTGTAATAGAACCCAATGTGCTAGGCCCTGCTGGCTTCTGTGGCTGATGCTCACAGTCCATATGCTGTAGATGTCATGCCCAAGCATTCTGTGTCCTCCTCATCCTACTCCAGCTCTTCTGGGTCCCCTGGCTACTCTCAGCCGTCCTGGTGCTCCTCTTGAAAACTGTGAGATCAGTGGGTACTCTTCTTCCCTAGGTGGGATGAGTCTCCTTTCAGTTCTGCCCACACCCAGATCCCCTCTCATCCATTGTGCTCTGTTGCCTTACTGAATGTAACATGTCTCTGAAAGGCACTAACAAGGTCATTCTTTGAATCTGTCCCTTCTGCAAGCTGGGGAAATTTCTATCTTCTATCTTAGTGATGGAATTTTACTCACTCTATGGTTTATGATAGACACTTTCTAGGGCTCTGGCTCCTTCAGGCTCTTAGTGTTATGGAAATCAAAGCACCCTTTTTCCTCTGGTAAGTGTTGGCTGTCAAGATGATTCTATCTGCCTTAGCCTTCAGAAAAGCTACTGAGTACTTCAGTTTACTTCTTTAGTCTGTATCCTCCATATTTGAGGCAATATTTTCCCCTACTTTTCTGGTTGATACAGGCAAACAAGAGAAAAAACCTCAGACATGATCTAAAGATAGTAACTCACAATACTTCTGTACAGAGATAAGTGTATTCTGTGTACAGTAATTCTTTATAATTGTGTTCTACAATAGCAGCATCTTAATCTCAACTTTCCCTATAAATATTTGTCTTTTAGTCACTTTTCAACAATACTCAGGATATATTACTTGTTACTGAAATGGAACTGACATGTAAGGGGGTACTATACTTTTATGGCTTGCAGTCACACTTTCCTTAGCAGAAAAGCAATTAAGGTTTGTGAAAAGTGCTATACATTTGTGTATGTGTGAACAACAGATCAGGATACAATTTTACACATATATCATAATCGCCCTTTGTGCTAAAAGCAGTGCAAAGGTGAACCATAAAATTTTAGCCCCTAGAAAGTTTCATTCCAATTTCATTACATTCAAATCATTGACATTTCAGCTGTATCATGTATCACAAATTCATTCACATGTTCCCCACGAGCTGTTTAAAACTGATCTGATGCTACACTGTGCTAAATCCTAAAACACAAGTGCCTGAGTCTTGGCCACATGACTTGTATTTGAAAACCAGATGTTCTTTGTGTCAGTGGCCGCACCTCCACGACATGGCCCAAGTCCTGGAGGCCACACCAGAAATTTCTCTGTTATGAGATTACTGGGAGCCAGCACATAGGGCAAGACTGAGAAAGGAGGAAAGCAAATTTCTTCTTCACCCTCTCCACTGCCATCTGCATACACATTTAGGCAGATAAAGAGATTGTTACAAGTGCATTTTTATAATAACAAAACCAAAAAGCACAAACTCATAGAAATACCTACATATATATTTGCATCTGTTTAGAAAAAGGTCCATGAAAGCACATCAAAATGTTACCAGTAATTACCTCCAGAGAGTGAGGATGCAGACAAATGGGGAGGTAAACTTCTGCCTTCAATTTATACCACTCTCTGCTATTCTGATTTTTTCCCCCTGTAAGTATGGTCTACATTGTAATTTTTTTTTTAAAATTATATCAAATGCCAGCATTTATAAGGGACAGGTCATGTAAGAAGGGTAAGGTGGGAGGTGTTTACTTCTTTCTGATACAGAGTCAGCTTTGAGATTACTATTATAGAAGCATTTGGTTATGCAAAAGCAGCAAAAGGAGAAAGATGAAACAGAAATATGTGATGAGGTTTCAGGCACACTGTGGAGAAAGGATTTCTGAAATCTACAGAACACAGCCTGACTCTTCAACAACAAGTGCCTCCCAAATACTGAGCACACACATGAACACGTTGATTCTGCCTCAGCACCTTTGCCCAGTTGCCCAGAAATCCAGTATATTAATGAAGTGAAGGATATGTGGCAAGCCCAGCTCTGCTGTTGGGACACAGCCCTGGCACACTATTTGATGACATGTGCCACTCCTAGAATGCTGGGCCACTCCACCCTCAAACTAACTTCTGGCTGAACTGGGGGTATCCTGGCTTTAGCTGAGAAGAGGCTTCAGTCCTGGTTTTCACACTTGAACTTTTGGTTCAGGAGCAAAAGCCAAAAAATGCAACCTACCTTGAGCTACAGCCAGGATGTCAATGCTGCCAGGCAATTTTTGGCTCACTGGACCACCACCTCCTACTTTCTAGACCAAGAGGATATGCTAGAAACCAACCTTCTGTGATCCAGTCCTCATTGACAAATCACTGGTCCAGTCAGATTTCTTCCTCTGCTTGAGTTACTAATGAGTTGTACACTTTGCAAAGTGTATTCATACTTTGACACTATCAAGATGTGGAAAAGTTAAATGCAAATTTATTTAAAAACCATGGCCTGAGAGACTAGAAGAATTTTAGGGGGGGAGGTGGGATTTTATTTATTATATCTGTTCTGGCAAGCTTATAATTTGATATAATAAGTTGCTACTGGAGTGATTCCTCATATCATCACAATTCTGGTGTGGTGGTGTTCTTTTTCTACACATAAATGTTAAATGCACAGAACTTAAAATGCTGTGATAAGGCCACAGTGACATGGGAGGATAATTTTTTATCTAAATGTGGTACCCATTAATACAGTGTGACATAATAAAGATGAGAAAAATCTAAGACTATTGAAGGAATATACAATGAAGCACTCTACAGTTATAACGAAGATAACCTCAAAGCCTTGCTTCCGAATCTGGCAACAAAACACTTAATTTGTGTTTTATTTCACTATAATCTATTCAGGCCAACTACATTTAATTGGAAAATTTACTTTTAAAAATAAATTCATGTCTTTGTTTTCTTTTAGCCTTATTTAAAAATCAAGAAATGTTAACTGGTTAAAGTTTACCTAATAAATGCTCAGTAGAGACAAATTCTAACCATCTCTTAACTCAAAACCAAGTGTGCATTTTATTTAAGCAACCTGCCTCTCAGGCTGTCATTTTTAGACAATTATGTTTTATTGCTGCTATTCTTAATGCCATTTCAGAACTCTTTTTTTTTCCCTTCTCACTTACCTATTTTCACTGAGCCATCTAAACTGTACCAGAAATGCTCAAGAGAGGTTTGAAAAACACAGAGTAGGCTAACAGGTAACTACCAGCAGAAATTCTCATAGGTGCTCAGACTAGTGGAACAGGAAAGAAAGAATCTCTTTTCTTGTTTACAAGGACATTGACTTTTTCTTAACAATGAGAACGTAGAGTTTGAAATGTAAATCTGGGACCATAAGAGATTAAGAGTGATACTTTTACATCTTTCCAATTTCATCAGTTTATATTCTAGCTCCGAAAATGTGCTGCATCTCTGTAATAACTCTGATAAGTTTGCATCCTTCACGAGCACATTGACTACAAGACTGATGAACACTGTCTAGTAAGGGAAACTGAATTCTCTCTACTTGTTCCCACTTCGACCTTGGAGAAGACAGCAAATTTTCTTATTAGGCATTGCTTGTGATTCCTGTGTTCAGATGAAGCAAGCTAGTAAATCTGTCAGAGAAAAATGCACATTTCTCAGGAGATGGAACATTAATGCCAGCCAGCATCCCACAGAAAATATGAATACATACATATGTGGCATATATTTGAGACTCTCTGGGTTTGTTTCTAGTATTTTAAGCTTCAGTTCATGAGCTTGTTGCCATATGAGAGTCTTCCTTTTTAAAAGTCCAAACAGATTGAAAAACAAATTGTGAAATCACATGACACTCAGAAATATTGCATCACTTTCGTCCCCCACCCCCACCTCACCACACGCACTCTTCCCTCGCTTTATGTCTCAAAACATTTCCTAACATCTAAGAGCGTCACCAGTGTGAGTAAACTGACATTTAAAAAGATGAAGAGATTTTTTTTAAAGCCTCCGGAGGATTTACACTTGAAAATCATATATGGAACGAATTTACCATTGAAATTTAATCTCAAATATGCCTGCGTTTTATTTCATCTTAAGCAGAGTTGAAAGAACACTGTTGTTTTGTGTTAAAAAGATATTAGATGGCATTTGTTTTATTTTACATATTTCTTCCAGTATTTGAGTTGAGTAGGAAACAATAGTAAAGTTAGACAAGCTAGTTCTAGTAATTTAAAAATCACAGTAAAAAAGTCACAGTGCTCTCAGTTTCGGTTGCCTTTCTGAAGAGTGATCATAAGTTGATTCTCATTAGTGGATGTATCAACAACAAAAGACAGACCCAAAAACAACTCCTTTTGATAGACCTGAGGCTGGAGAATTTCAGAGTGATTAGCTGTGTTAGTCAGTGAATGAAGGCCCAAAGAATTATCTTGTTCACACTGAGTTTTGACTCTTTTTTCCAACAATTTTAATGTATTTATATATTAATAGTACCTGCTATATTAGCTATTGTTATTATCATTATCTGCTCTGGTCATTATTACATTTCCAGTACAGAGATAAGTACTTGGCATGTAAAAGTCAATCAATAAGAATTTATTAAATGAATGAATGATTCAGTTAATCAAGAGATAAGACTTACTGCTTGAGGAAAATAATTTTGCCTTTGTTTTACTATGTAAAAACAGCCTTTGATAATTAGCTATATTTAATTTCTGTTCTTTCAGACCCTTTCAGCTAAAATTTTACTTTTCTTCTGTCTCTGCTGCTGAGAGCAAGGTTAGACACACAGCTTCAAGTTGATTTTCCTCCTATTTACAGATGTCATCTATATAGATGCCTTTTCATTGAGTGTAACCTTTCCAAAAGTTCTTGTTGATTATAAGAGTTGAAAGCTATTGTTGAAAGGATGAGAAGACTGACATCTATTGTGTATCACTTCGTGACTGAAATGTGTGACACTGAACAAGGGCTTTATCCTCTGATTATCCATCTGGAAAATGAAAACAACAATACTCACTAGTCTGGTATGGAAGTGATTGCCAAGGACTTTGTGATCTACACAGGGAAGGTGATATTTTAGTTGCTACATACTACAGATGTTTCCCTTTGATTAATTGGGTGTTCAGGTATTGGATCACTTTCAGAGATGTTAAGCAAAAAAAAAAAAAAAAAAAACAGAGATTGGCTTATAGATATTTGATGCTACTTATATGCTTCCTTAATGTATTGCCTTTACATTTAATTGTCCTGTAATTTACAGTCACAGATTAGAGACCACTTAGTCCTGTGCTTCTTAACCAGGGTGTGCTCACACTCCTGTGCAGTCTTTAAATTTAAACATGTCCTGGCCTGACCTTATTTACCCCTGCTTAAGAACCAAGGATCCAGATCAACAACTTTCTTCTTCTTTCTCCTCCTCCTCCTCTTCCTCCTCCTCCTTCTTTTTTTTTTAAATGAAATAGGACATTGAGAGCCAGCTGGTAAGTGTAACACCAATACTAAAATCCTCATCTCTTAGCTTCCAATGAGATTCCATTCCCATAACCTATGGAGTCTCTATTAGTTTGTATTGGTATATTTTACCTTAACTTTCTAGATACAACTTTGCAGTAAGCATTGGAAGTTTAATGATCTGTACTGCTTTATAGTTCATAGCTATTTTCCTATGAAAATAGGAAATTTCTTACCTAATCTATAAAACCTCTGAGATTCATTTTGCTATAAATAAATTTAACCTCTTACATGCTTTCAAATTGCATTGAACCTGTATTAGAGCACTTATCAATGAGTATGATGCTATACTGAAGACCTTAATACAGAACTTTGTCTTTCTCCCTAGATTGTGAACTCTTGGAGATAGAAGTCAATGTGCTTATTATCTTTAGAAAAATAACAGCAAATAAAAGCTTAGGCAATGTGTTAGATTAGTGCTTCTCAAGCATCAGAATCATCTGGAGGGCTTGTTAAAGTACATATTGCTGGCCCTACCCCCAGAGTTTTTGATTAAATGGATTTGCAGTGGGACGAAGAATTTGCATGTCAAATTCCCAAGTGGTGCCACTCTTCTTCATCATTTCTATTTGAATATTTGCTATTGCTCCACTAAACAGGTTTTGTTATTCACATTTTCAAAGAAGTCACATAATAAGTAGGAGAGGCAAAGTTGTAATCTCATCTCCAGTCTAGTGCTATGGACTTTTCCTGCTCCACCTCTCCTCTTATGTACTGTAAGCTTGATTAAAAAAAAATGCATATAGAAAATAACTGAATTGTTAGAATATAGGTAGACTGTCCAGACTCACTTATGATCTTGAGCAAGTTACTTCATTTCCCCTGCCCATGCCTCAATTGTTTCATCTGTAAATTGGTAATTAGCAGTTTTTTCCTATAGTGCACATTGTAGTTGGCTCTCCCCAATTTGATCTATTTCTTTTGCATTGTACAATATGCAATATGGTTCAGGGAATTGTCCAGCTCCAAGGGTAAATTCTAATTCATCTAAATCAATCAAAATAGTCCTAACCCTTTGGATTCAGGAAGGTGAGTTCATTATGCAATAGTATTCCTCCTCTCCTCACCTCTACCCCCAATAGCTACTGTTTCAGAAATATGCAGACAACTAAATAAAGTAAGGCCAACCATAAGGAGAATGCAGTTTTTGTCACTTTCATTGGTTGTTTGTGGGGGCACTCTCTCACCTATGCTAGGTATAAATAAAGAAGTGGGTTTCCTGCTGATGGCCATCGCACAGAAGGAAACTGGTGTTAGGAGGAATCCAATACTGGATGTCAGGGAAGAAATAAGAACTTGGGGACCTGGTGAAGATGTGGAGCCACTAATTCATCAACCAACCCTGAAGCTGCCCTTTCTCTAGACTATCCGTTATGTGAACCAACAAAAGCCCTTATTGCTTTAGTTAGTTGGAGGCTTTAGTTTTCTCTATAATTTATAGGTAAACACCTTGATACTCTCTTACAAAGGATTACTAAGAGTTAAATGAGGTAATGAATAAAAAGGGATTGGCATGTAATAAGGACTTAAATATAAGCTAAATTTTATTATCAGGGAAATTACTAGGTCCAAATAAAAAATATATTATTGGTGTTTTGACTTCTGTCTCCTTTCAAATTATTCTTCTCCTCTACCAAGAGCAGAAGTGACCTTGAATGTTATTGTCAGCTCCTGATCAAAAGCTCCTTTGGAGGTATTCTCCCCAGCAGGATTAGAGATGCCAAAATAACCAGGTGCATGTCTCTGTCAATGATAGAGAACTTGGCTATAGCAAGAAAAGATTATTCTGAGATTTAGAGAATCATGGAACAGCAGATATAGTTACCTTTTAAAGAGATTCAGAAAATAAGCAGACAGGTATTGATATTACTAGTGATAACTAAAGAAACTAAGGCTGATATTAAGTGAATTGTCCCTAGTCTCAGCAATGATGGGTCTCATCCAAACTTGCGGCTCAGATTACTTCTAGTGGACATCTGTTCTTTTGGCTGTCCAGCATGTCACCCTTTCCTTTAAAGCACTGCCCGTTCACTACATTAAACATGTGATTCTTTGGGGGCTGCCAACAAATATTTAGTTCCTTTTTTGCTAGGCTAAAAGGAAATTATTGTTTCTTCAACAATTACATTTATAGTCATAGATCTACTCCCAAGCATTTTAAAAATTTAAGTTTTAAAGGGATGTAAAAAAATGAAAAAGAAAAGGGATAGATAGACAACACTTATTATCTTTAGTCAATAGATGATTCTGTTGTATCTCTTAGGGTTTGTAATATACTGACCAGTGTATTAGACAAAAAATTCATGAGAATTGGCTAGAGTAAGAGGAAGTAGATCCATTTGAAACTAAAAGGTATGGTTTTTAAGAGTTAATTTAGAAGGGCAGAGGCTTACAAATTACCAGAATATGCTCTATATCTGGTGTGTGTGTGTGTGTGTGTGTGTGTGTGTGTGTGTGTGTGTGCACGTGCACGTGCCTGTCTGTCTTTCTGTCTTGGTAGTGATATTGTATCATTGCCTCATTTCTGGCATTCAGTCAGTACTCAAGAAAACCAGATTGAGAATTTGGAATCTGCTTTAGTGGATTGAAACTGACCTCCAGTCACTAAGGAAAAATCAAAACAAAACACAAGAATTTAGAAAAAATATTTTTCTGACATAAAATAATTTTTTCTTGATGTTTTTTATTATTTAGCCCAATATTCCATTGGAAAAAAAATAGATAGATTGGACAAGAGTTCAATATAATTTTGTGACTTTTGTACTAAAGTGACATAAAGAATTATGACAGAAAATTGTACCCTTTCTTACAGATGTGTGACTTTATCTCACATAGACTATTTAAGGAAAAAGAGTAGAAAATATAACTATATGATATATTGTTTTACTTGAAATGTTAATTTTCAAACTAATTCTAATTTATTTATTCTATAAATATTTATGCTAGGTACTCCTATAGGCACTGGGGACATAACAGTTAACAAAACAAAAAATGGTAACAAAACTACATGGAGATGAGGGTTTAAAATATTGTTGGGTTTCTGAGACTCTTTCGTGAATTAATTTATTTGTTTGCTGTAATTACTATCATAATTGTTGGCTAATCAGTTGTTATAAAACCTAGACTTTAAAAACTTCAGTTAGGGTCCAACTTCCTATCCTTTCTTATACCCAATGTTATGATAAGTGAGGAGAACCAGAGAAGCTAAGAGGCATTAAATTGATCTTGGTGAAAAAAGAGGGGCTGACTCTGTTAATGTAAAGAAAACAGGGAGAAAAGTGTCATCCAAGGAAGAATCCACATGAAAGGAGATTTGAGTATTTCTGTAGAAATGGCAATTGTGATGGAAATTGGTCAAGGTTTAAACAAGATATAGTTATCTTTGTGGTGTGAGGTGCATTATCAATGCTTCAGCAGGACTTAGGAAAAATTCAATAAAAACCTCCATCTATTCAATATTTTGGGTGGGGATATTTTTTACCCTTGGTTTCTCTTCCTACTTCTCTTCCCTCTTTATCTTCTTTTTTTTCCCTTCTTCTTTTATATCAAATGTGTAGAGAATAGCTATAGGACAGGGACAAAAGGACCTAGTGTTAAAGTCATTAAACCCAGAGGCCAGTAGACTGAAGTGGTTTTAATATTTTAGCAGTCTAGTAAGCAAACCCAAACCTAAGCCTGCAAATGCCTCAAAGAAATCAAAATCTAAGGACAACAACCACAAACAGCTAATCAGGCTGTTTCAAAAAAATTGCAACTATTTAAGGTATAGCCACTCAATTAATTTCCTTGCTTTGTTTCTACCTTTTCTCTGTAAGTCTTGCCCCTATCTCCTGTAGGTGATGTACTCCTAACTACTTTAGATTAGGGGTGGCCTGATTAGAATAGATTTTTGCTCAAATAAACATTTTAAAAAATTTAATGTCTCAGTTTATTTTTTATCATTAGTTACATTTGGGTGACATATAATTATATACAAAAAGCATTTAACATTATAATTTTGTGTTTGGGAAAAATATTGCCCTCATAACTTAAACACTGTAAATAACCTAGGTAATATCTTCTTGGCAGGGATTTTCAACTGAAGGTCAATTTAAGATTTTTATGATTGTTACAAAAGAGCATGGGTTTAGAAAGGCCAAGACACATTGAGCCATAGAATTCTATCGTTAAACATAAGGTTATTGGTCATATTTTGGAAAAACTGCTAGCCTTATCAGGTGTGAACTAAGTAACAGTAATAGAAGTAGTATGGGTAGTGACAATAAGAGAAGTTGTAGTAGTGATGGCTTCTAGTTACAAAGAGCCAAGCACCACTGTAGACATTTCACTGAATTCTCACAGCTCTTCTGTGAGGTGGGTAAATTAGTTGCTCAGTGTTACACAAATTTGCAGCCATTGTTTGACACATCTGTTCAGCATAGGTCATCTGAGGAATAATAGATTCTCTACTATTAAGGATTCTGACCCATTATGAGAATGAGAACAAAGAGCATTTCATACTCAGAGGGGGTTCTCAGGAGTAACACTGTTGACCTGATCTCATAATGGGCCTACTTGGTTCCAGAACTTTCCTGGTTAAGAGCCCACATATGTCCTGAGGCACTGTAAAATCTCTGGATTCACTTAAGAGCAGAAACTTTTAGTCTATTTGAAATTCTCATTACAAAGTAAAACAAATAACTGATGCTTTCATCTTCATTTGCAAGTACAACAAAAAACGATTGTAAGGTTATTTTCCTCCCTCTCTTTTATTTCCTTTCTGTCTTCCTTTCTCTTCCTCTCTCTCCCCCCCACCCTTTTCTTTCTTTCTTTCTTTCTTTCTTTCTTTCTTTCTTTCTTTCTTTCTTTCTTTCTTTCTTTCTTTCTTTCTTTCTTTCTTTCTTTTCTTTTCTTTTCTTTTCTTTTCTTTCTTTTTTCTTTCTTTGATGTATATATTTGACAACATATTGAGGCCCTCCTTTGTGCAAGACCAAATGCTAGATACTAGGACTGTATGATTGTGATATAACAAAAAATATATATTTTGGTCTTCCCACCTGGTTCCTGGCAGAGCGCCTCAAACCCTCAGAATTTCTCAAGTGATAGGAGTGACAGTAGTTTCTTTTGTTGCTCATAATAAACCCCTTTCAATCATGCCTGAGTTTATGCTAATGAGGTGACCCTTGGAGGATGGAGGTTGGTTGCCAGAGGGTCCCATGATGTGATTAGAGGGTTGGAACTTTCAGTTCCACCCCTTGACCCATGGGGAGGTGAGGAGCTGGAGATGAACTTAATCATAATGGAGTTTCCCTAAAACCCCTAAACTGTGGAGTTGAGAGAGCTTCCGGGTCAGTGAACACATTGAGGTCCTGGGAGAATGCACCAGAAAGGGCATGGAAGCTTCCTTCTCCCTCACTCCAAATGTTACCCTGTGCATCTCTTCCATCCAGGTGTTCTTGAGTCGTATCCTTTATAATGAATTATAAATGCAGGTAAATTGTTTTTCTGAGTTCTGTGAGCTATTCTGGCTAATTATCAACCCCTTGGAGGGGATTATGGGAAAGCTCAATTTATAGCCAATTGGTCAGAAGTATAGGTGACAACATGGGTTTTATGATTGGCATCTAATGTGGGAGGCAATCTTGTGGGATTGCTGCTTAACCTGAACAGTCTGTGCTAATCCCTGGCAGTTAGTGTCAGGGTTGAGTTAAATTGTAGAATATTCAGTCTGTTTGCTGAGAAAAACCCACACATCTGGTGTCAGAAATGTTTTGTGCATAGAAAGGAAACAACAGTGTTGCTTTAGTCGACAGTCCTTTTAGTGGTGTACAAAGCACAGCCCCTGTCTCTAGAAGGAAGAGCATAATTTCCATAGAGTGTAGAATATAAGTACCATGAGGTCAGGAGCCACATGGTCCTGTTTGCAACTGTATCCTCTACACCTACCCAGCACAGTGCATGGTAAATAAGCATGCACTCCAAAACATATTGAATTAATGAATACAAGGCGAGTGTCACTTCACTGATGAAAGAGTACTCTTGAAGCCTCCTCTGGTTAATGCTACCCTACAGACTGCCCAAGTAGGCCTCCGGAAAAATCAAACCGATATATATTCAGATCTTGAGAGTGATCATCCAGAATATATACCTTATGAAAAAGGAAGGATATTCAGGTTGAGTAATTATACACTGGGTTTGCAAATAACACATGTTCGTTTTCATGTTGCTAAAGACTCCTTGCTAGGAAACAAAACACTTGTAATTTAATATGTAATGTTCTCAGAGTCCGCAGCCAAACCACCTCAAGCTGTGAACGCCTTGGCTCTAAAGAGCCAGTCAGGGTCAGGGCAGGGCAGTACTTGGCCTAATGCCCCTTTAGAATAAACCAAACTGCTGCAGGAAGTGGTTTCTGTGATTCAGTAGGTGGCATACTTCCTTTTGAGTCACAACTGAATCATGGCTGTGAGAGGCAAAAAAGACCTATTTCTTTATCCCTACTTTTTCCCTATTCCCAATAGCAAATTTATCACAGTCTGTCACATAATTTGTCCTTTTTAGTTTAACATGTTTAACCAAACAGAAAAGAAACATAGCAAATCACCTATAATGAGGAAAGAAAGGAGGGTGGGAAACAGCAAATACATGAATCCAAGCATCATTGTTTCATCAAAGGGCAATATTCTCTGAAGAGACTGAAAGAAAAGCCAGTCTGATTTCACTGGAGTCATTAAGGCCTCTGGTTCTCTTGACTCAAACCTGACCCATTTCCAGTGGAAGCAATTAGATCACACTTACATAAATTGTGTTGCTTTAAATGGCCCTGCTCGCCTCTTCACTCACTGACCGGGCATGTCTGCTGGAAGGCTATACAAGCATGGCCTTAGTTCAGCTGTGGGTGAAATGATTCTGTTCTGAATGTACTGAATGCTGCTGGCAATGCTGTGAACTGTTCTGAGGCTTAAGGAAAAACCTCATAGATATCAACAAGTCATAAAAACAGACATGTTTTCCCCTTAGCCTTTTCCTAGTGTGTCTTTTATTCTTCAATATTAAAAGTTCTGGGAATATAAATATATTTATCCATATTTTCATCTACTTAATTGGATTCTGCTTGCTGCTTCCTTTTACTCCAGTTTGTACTGATTGGTTTCATGTTTCAGAACAAAGATTCAGAAATTCGTGCTATATGTCCTATATATATATCACTCCTGAAGACTAATAATCAGACTGGAATCAGAAATCTTATTCCAGACAATAGGAGCCTCATCTGCAATGTAGGGGCTGATGGACCCACCCAGAAGCTGGTGCTTCACCCCTGTTGCCCAGCTAAAGAGAAGAAAATAGAAGCAAAGAAAGAAGCATCTTAGAAGTCTGATGATGACAAGCGCTTTGGGTCTTTTTGACTGAACCTTTTTTGTAACATATTTACTAAAAAGGTGAACTCTGGGGAAAAAAATCTTATGCCAAGTTAATATTCCACAGCTCCTTCTGTGATTTATTCCTATAGTTTAAAAGTACAAGATTCAAAATCACATAGATCTGTGTTTAGATTCTAGCGCAACAAAAATATTGCAGAGCTGTGTGTCCTTGGTTAAGTGTCCTAACCTCTCTGAGCCATAATTTCTAACAAAAAATATTACTATGAGAACTAAATATAGCTTTTGCATAGTGCTTAGGACAGCTCCTAGTTCATATCTGGTGTTCAAAATCAGCTAGTGCCCTTTCTTGTTATTTGTAATACCTTTCCATTGAGAGAAAAGAACAGCAATTGGACACAACAACTCCATGGGCACACTAAGTCATGTCCTTCCCAAATACGTCAGTCACATCCAGCTCCTTTAGCACTTTCATCAACAGCACCTTCAGTACACGTGATACCAAATGTTATCCTTAATGGAGTGGTAGAGAAGCCCAGCCAAAAGAGCAGGCTTTAAAGCCAAAGCCAGCTCTTCTGGACAGGACAGTTGCAGCTGATAGATGACAGCCAAATGTGAAAGAAGTCCTCATCTGACATGCTGAAGGGAGTGCCTAGAAGATGGGCAGGGAAAAGAGCCATCAATAGCACTCATAGCCAGACAGAGTAGCCATAAGGGCCTAGGTCAAACAGGGTGACAGCTGGCAGACAGGTGGAAATGCTAATACACCGTTAGTTTTGAAAAGCTCTTCTAAAATATCCACCCTCTATATCCCTTTGATGCCTCCCACATCCATTCAATTCCTCCAAGATGGCCATTTTTCAAAAGGTGATGGCTTTTAGAGAAGGGTAGTAGTACTCCCTCCCCCCAAAATTAATTTCCAGAACATCATCTTGTACTGTCCTGTCTTAAAGCCATCACTTCATATACTGTCATTGCCCGGTTATCTGCCTCTTCCTCTAGATTGCCAGCTGCTAAAAGCAAAGATTTAGTCTTATTAATCTTGTAACCAACCCTGACATGTAGCTCAGTGCCTAACACATAGTAGGTATTCTACTTATGTTTGCTGATATAAAAGAAATACAAAAAGTCAAGTCAGACCATGAGAAAACCTGAAAGAGTGTCTCTGGGTAGTCTCTGCAGCCAATGTCTCATAGGAGGACTGGCTGGATAGGCTCATTTTGAGGTAAGTAGGCAGAAGTCAAAATTCTAGCGTGATAAAATGGGGGAAAAGAAGTCGGAAACTGTTTTGAGAATTGTATTTGTGTGAGCCATCCAAGCTAGACACATGATTTCTGGAGGTCTGGGTGTTGTCGGAGTGCAGTGCTGATTGTATGTCTGCTGGAGGCTTCTGTTTAAATATCTGCAAAGAGTAGGATGACTCAGCAGCTGGAGAATGGGATTCTCTTGGGCTTTCTTCTTTCAGTGACAAATCACATTGCCCTGGGTGTCTGTGGCAGTCTCTGATATGACATATCGATAACTCCTTCCTTGCCGGCCCAACAGCCTGGGTGCCAAGTCACCCATTACAAATTTGGGGACTAACAGAAATTGTTTGACAGGCATGATCTCATGCCCAAAGCATGGAGTTCTACCTTAAAATGGACTCTTATCAATGGGTTTCATTTCTGAAATTTAGAGGCTACTCTTAAATTTCTGTTCTCTCTTCCTGTCAAGGACTCCTGATCATCTTTAGGATAAAGTCAAAATTTTATATCCTTGCAATTGAGGTTCTGCAGAAACTGATCTGTATCTATTTTCCCAGCATGATAGACTCTAACTTTGTTTTGTTTGTTGTTTTCTCTTAAGGCTGGCTTGCTACTGTTTGTTTCTTTGTTTTTGTTTCTGGGAGATAAACAGCAGCAGGATAAAGCTTTAAGAAAGAGGCCTGGGAGGAAATTCTATCTAGCCGTTATTTCCTGAGAATTGCAGAAGTTACCATTATTAAAATTTAGCAGCACAACACTTTCATATTGGTCATCAAAGAGCAGTGTTCTCTGGATTTTTTGTTTGACAAATGCTGGTTAGCTGTCAAGAAGGGATCCAAGAATCACTTATAAATAAGGATCAAGAAGTATACCTGTAAGAACCCATAAATTAAATTTGTGAACTGTACTAGCTACAAGGTGCTATGTCTAAAAATAACTAAATATAATTTCAAACTTTTATTTTAAAGTACTCTAAGTGTTTAAGTGCCTGTAGGTCTGATTTAACTTAGACATCACAGTTTTTCAGATTAAGGGAGTAATCCATGCCCCCACAAACCTACTTACCACCTCTAATGCCATACTTCCCACTCACTCAACAGCTTTCCTGATGAGAATTTTCTAAGCTGCATCAGTACAGTAGTCTTCTCTTATCCATGGTTTTGCTTTCTGTGGTTTCAGTTACCTATAGTCAATCTTAGTGTAAAAATATTAAATGGAAAATTCCAGAAATAAACTATTTCTAAATTTTAAATTGCATGGCATCTGAGTAGCATGATGAAATCTCATGCTCTCCAGCTCTGTCCAGCCTGGAACAGGAATCACCCCATTGTATAGCGGCATCACATAGTATAAGATAGTCTCCAGTTAGTCACTTAGGTTATCAGATCTCTGTTGTGTATCACAATGCTTGGGTTTAAGTAATCTTCATTCATCAGAAGGTCAATAATAGTCTATAGCTATGTCAAGACACATAAGTTATTCAGTTCACTTCATCTCATGTAGACATCGTATCATCTCATACATCACAAGAAGAAGGGCAAGTATAGTACAGTAAGACACTATGAGGGAGCGAGACCACATTCATATAACTTTTATTGCAGTTGTTATAACTGTTCTGCTTTATTATTGTTGATCTCGTATTATGACTAATTTATAAGTTAAATTTTATCATAGATATCTATGTATAGGAAAAAACAGCATCCAGTGCTATCCACAGTTTCCATTGGAGGTCTTGGAATATATCCCCCTTGGATAAGGGAGGACCACTGTATATATAGTCACTGGTGAACAAGGACATTGTTCACACATTTTATGTTTACTTAGAGTTTAGGTCAGTGGATCCTGTATGTACCTCAGTAGTGGTGCTTACCATCATTTACTTGATTTAAATTTGAAAAAGGACTTCTCCATGTACCTCCAACCTTTGCTGAGTCCACTCAAGAATTATCTTAAATTGTAGCTTTTGTATGTACCTTCCAGGGTTTTCATTGTTCATATAATTATTATTTGCAATAATAATTTATGTTGGCAGATGGTAGTAATTCTACAAATCCCTTTTGGAGCCAAGAGAGAAATGTTGTTCCACTTGAGATAAAGGTTGGGTAACAAATTAAAGAGAGAAGATATTCAGACCTTTGTGTGATTCTAATTCACTCGCAAATTTTACTTTTTCTGCTTTGAGACTTACTATAGTTGCAAGTCCTTAGTGAATCCATTTTGGATTGCTTATAATTTTTAACACTATTTAGAAAAGAAATAAAATAAAAAGACACCTATTTTCATGAGTTTAATGTAGACATTTTATAATGTGTAGATAAGCACACAGCAGAAAGTGAAAATTATAATCTCACAATCCAGAAATAACAACGATTAATATTCTGAAGTTCCCCAATTTTTTTCCACATAAAAAAATTATGCTTGTCAACACAAGGAATGTTCACATCTGTAGAGAATTTTTGTAAAAGTTTATTAGAGTTAAACTGATTACATATGCCAGAGAGCAAGATCTCAAATACTCCAGAGTGTAACAGTTCTGCTGTTTCTTTTATTCATTTGTAATTAAGGAGGGGATGTAAGGAAGATTAGGTGAGAAGGGGAGAGCAAGAAGGGGATTAGATTACAGAATAGTTAAGATTGTGTGCTTTTTTTGAAGGTGGTCATGTATTAGAAGGAGGGGTCTGAAGAAGGTGTTTCAAAGCTGTGTTAACCTAGATGCTCAGAAACAATGGACGGGCTACTTAAGGCAAAGATAAGCCTTATACTAAAGAAGTTATATGCCTGTGGGGTGACTCCCCACCATGACCTGCCCAGGTGAGAATTTATGATCAGATCACCCTTCAAAGTTACTTTTTAGAGAAACAATTTTTTCTTTGTTCACATGCTGAACAAGCTACTTTGTTACCTACTTTTAAAATGCAATAAAAGATAACATTATGACAGCAATTTAATTGCTGTACTAATTTATTATTTTATGGCTTTTAAATATATTTAATCAAGCCTCCATTTTTTGCTTTATATAAATATTACATAGACACTTCTGTAAATAAATATGTCTGAATCTCCTATTTTGCTCCTATAAGTAGATGTTCTGAAATACAGGTCATAATTTTTCTTTTTTTTTTAAAGATTTTTAAAAATTAAAAAAAAATTCTTAAAAAATTTACATCAATTTACATGCCTACAAGTGGTATAGATTTTTTAGAATGACCACAACAATTGCTGCTGTCAAATACAGAGAGAGAGAGAGAGAGAGAGAGAGAGAGAGAGAGAATTAAATTGTATCGAATTAAAAAAAAAAAACATTTATTGAGCTTCCTGCTAAGTGCCAGGCGCTATTCTAGGCACTAGAAGAGTAAACAAGCTAGTCAAGGACCCTGTCTCAGCTTAAATCTTACTGATAAAATCGAAGAATTAATGAATAATATAATTTTAGGCCGTGATAAATGTAGTAAAGAAGAGTAAAGCTCTATATATATGCATTTGTGTAAAAGTGGGTTGGGGTAAAGTTATCACTATTTTAAGTAGATGGTTAGGTAAGCCCAGTATAAGGATATAATATCAAAATAGAAATTGCTTCTAAAACTAATACCTGATTATTTCAGAAAACTTCAAGTGTGGACAAGTATAAAGAGAAAAGAGTAAGTTAACCTATGCTCCTAGCAATGCTTTACAGTGTTTTTTTTTTTCCTTAATCTCACATAGTTATATAAATGTGTACACACTTATATGTCATTAGGATATTACTGAATATACTCTACTTACTCACTCAGCATACGTAGACAGTAATAGTCGGACGTTTGTATAGCCAGTGGGTTTAGTAGAGAATTCAGTGCTCAGAAACAGGGTTTTTTTATTCCATAGGCTACTACTTACTAAGTGTTTTGTAATTGCAACAGATTTTGGTAATTTGTTTTAAAATATTCCCTTTTCCTCTTTCTCCTGAAATGGCATATATTCACATTTGTTTTTTAAAGTGGGGTAAAATTCAATCCCTTAGGTGGAAATATTTTTAACAGTCTAGAGGTGATTGGAGAAACCATTGCAGGCCACAAGACAAGTTCTAGGAATTACAGTTTTGAGATGAACATTACCAAATGGAAAAATCTTGCTTAAAACAACCTTACAGATAGGTTCCTGAAGGCTTTCCTCTCCCCGTCTAAAGAAAACCATAGTCAATTACCCCTCTGTAAGGCCTCTAAATAGCACCTTTCTGTTCTACAAGTCTGTAAAATGAGTAGTCTTCTCTGATGCTTTTTTCTCTTAGTACCCATACCAAACACCTCAGCAAGACTTGTTGGTTCTACCTTCGAATTAAATCCTGACTCCAACCATTTCCCACTCTCTGTTGTTACCACCATAATGCACAGCACCATCATCTCTCACCTGGAACACTGCAATTGACTCTTTACTAATTAGATTTTATGGATTTTATACTTACCTCCTTCTCCTGCACTGCCCTCTTCCCCCCAATTATCTTTTCCTCACAAAACAGCTAGGGTAACTTTATCTCTATATCAGGATCTGGGCAGACGACAGATGGCACATACAAACTGGGTGATTTAGAGAGAGTTTAATAAAGGAGTAATTTAGACAGGTAAGTACAGTTTTGAGAGAAAAGGAATGGGATAGTATTTTAAATCATAAGAAATGGTTCCTAAAATCCTGAAAGGGGAATACCCAGATCTCACCCAACCCATGCTTTCTTTATAGTCCATTCCTTTGGGGCTACCAAGCCTGGAGGGGCAAATAGAAGGAATCCTCTAAAAATTTAAATCAGATAGTTTCCTTTCCTATTCCAGATCCTCAAATGTGTGCCTAGCTTGGTTGTTAGGATATACATTTTCTCCTCTTCTGGTTTCCATAAGGAGGGATATCCCTAAGTACATCCTGGCTTCTCTGACTCTAAACACTCTATTCCTGGGAATATGGATTGATTTATCTGATTAATAAGTGTGGGATGAAAAATTAGGCATGGCCCTTCACCCTCTTGAAGTGAGTCAGCCTGCAGAAAGCAGGTGCTCTTCTGTGCTCTGCTCTGCTCTGCTCTGTAAGACTTTCTCAAGACTTCTATAAATCGTCCTCAGGCTGCCTCAGCCTCTGTCAATTGATGCTAACATCACTTAACAGTCAGTGGTTCTTTCTGCCTAACATTGGAGTTCATTATTAGCAAGTCCACTTGGCTAACTAATCCAAGTCAGCATCTAACAGCTGAACCTCTGTCAGTAACAAAGCTTCTGTATTAGCTTTCATATTTACTTTAAAACAGAATTTCTCCCTTCATTCACTCATCAACTATTTTTGAGAGTCTATTATTTGCCAAATACATTTTTGCTACTTAGGATACATTTGAGAGGAGGATAAAAAGAAAATCATATAAAATTTTCTCATTTTATTTCATCAGTCATTTAAAACCTGGGTGGGGAAAACGGGCATAATTTATTGGGATCTCTTCTGAGGCCTTCAGCTTGATTCAGAGTACAGTTCTGAATAAACTGGAAGCTTCATTATAGCCTATAATCCTTGCTCCTTCTGTCTTCATCTCTGACCATACTCAGGGAGAAAGATTTCAAATGCTCCAGAGAATCACGGTTTCTTTTATGCTTTTGAAATTAAGGAGTAAACTTAAGGAAAATTACATGGAGGTGAGAGAAAGCAGAGAGGGGATGGAATTATAGGAGAGTTAAGATTGTGTGCTCTCAAGCTTTAGAAGGAAGGCTCTGAAAGGTGTCATTTCAAAGGTGTGTTAACCTAAATGCACAGAAACAATGATCAGGGTTTGTTTAAGGCAATGGTAAGCCTTTCACTAAAGAAGTTATATTCCTGAGTCATTACTACTTACCATGACCTACCAAGTTAGAAATTTATGATTTGTTACAGCACCCCTTTTTGTCCACAAATGTCATCATACATGAGGTTTTACCCATCCATCTATATAAAATTAATACCCTGAATCTGTTTCTAGTCCTTCTCTCTTTCCCTTACCCAGTTTTATTTTCTTCACATCATATATAATCACGTGTATACATCCATATTGAGAAAACTGGCTGACATGGAAAAAGCACTTTATGTTGATAAGAGATCATGACAATGAACATGCACTTACATAATGCTTACTGTTTGCCAGGCACCTTTTCTAAGAGCTTTACAACTATTGACTCATTAATATCATATTGCATCACTTTATATCAATTGTCTAAGGTAGAAAGTTATTACTTGCTCTTACAGATTAAGAAACTAAGGCACAGAGAGTTTATGTAATTTGTCCAAGGTCACAGAGCTTGTTATGGGTGGAACAGAGATTTAGTTGTACCTCAGATAAAATAATATATGGCAGCAGAGCAGGGACTTTGTTTTGTTCATGATCTACCCCCAGGACTTAGAATAATGCCTGGCACTTTGTATATATATATATTAATAAATGAATGAATGGCTTCTTAGATTTTTGAAGCTTAAAAATTTTAATACATGTCAAGGGCTTAACTCAGTGCCTGGCACATAGTTAGAGCTCAAAAAAAAAAAAAAAAGCTGTTTATAGCTGCCCTCCAGTTAAACTTGGTCTATAATAATACCCTCTACCTTCTGAACAGCAATTAGGTATTATAATGGGTTCTCAACTTAGAAAAACTGTTTTTAAGCTATGCTCAAATCTATCATTGCTGTACTCTGAGCGAGACTAAGTCTTCAGTGCTAAAATCAAGTAACAGAATTTTCCCAACTCAGAAAAATCTCAAATAATGGATGGAATCTTTAAAATTGTAGAGTTTTCACTCATTAATTTTTCTTAAAGCATCAGATTGCATCTTATCTGCTAGGTACAAGAGCAAGTGAACAATAGTAAACAAATGCTAACAGGAAAAGCCCTACATGGAACCCAGGAAGCAGCCTTGTTTTATTTATACAGCCTTGTTTTATTTATACATATAAGATCACAAAGCCAACATTGAATACTCTTGAAAAGTAAATTAATGTGTAAATATTCATATATCTATATAGAAATCTATATCTAGATAAAAGATACATAGATAAGTCTTGTATTAAATTAGATTTTTTTTTGAATTAGAAAAAATATATCTATGTTTTATTGTGTGACACTAAGAGCCTTTTAACTTCCAGAATATTCTGCTTTCTGAACAAATTAGAGAACCACTGAACCTGGAAAGCAAGAATGAAGAAAAAGTAAAAACCTGGCAAACCAGTGTCAGAGATTTCCCACTGGCTCACTAATCACTTCATGAGGAAACTTGCAAAGACTTTAGCAGAACTGTATTTTCAGAATAACTTTGGTCTGAAGATCCTTTTCCACCCATGTTAAATTCATTCAAGTGTTTGGAGTGCCAAGAAGTGCAGTTCTACAATGTTGCTCAGACACTATAAAGATAACTCTCATAGATCATTGTTTTTGTTTTTAAGAATATAACCATAAAAAAAATCATGATTGGTAAAAATTGTAAAAGAAAAGCCAAAACACATTTTTTCAAAGTTATCCAGCAGCCTAGAATTATCTTGCTTAATTATTTTTCCAAAATAATTGTTTCAGTGCCCACACTGGATGTTAAAAGAAAGTTTGCAGCTGAAGAGTAAAACTGAAAATAACATGTCATTTGAAGGGCCTAATTATGCTTTTAGAAAGGGCACTGAACTGTAGCTATTTTCATTAGTGGACATTGACTGTGCAAATTCCCACTTCAATCAGGCCTTGCCATTGCCCCCAAACCATGCCCTTCGTGTAAATATTAGTGTAATTTCTACCGCAAGCATAAATCAAGGGGATATTAACCAGATCTCCTTGAACAGTTCCACTGAGTTCCTCCTGGCGGTAATGAATCTTACCCAGCAGTCAGCTGAAACATGTTTATCTAAAAATATTTAAACATTTACTTGGTGCAAAATAAGAGAGCACAGTGGCATGTTTCATGATAATTTTCTCAGCAAAAAAGAGGAGAAATGTATGAATTTACAGTAACTCCTTCCTACCTTACAGGCAGACACATTCCAAATCTGAAAAAGAGTAAGATATAAATCCCCCCTGACAAAAGTTATAGTCATTTCTCAAAAGAACCAAACTAAATCAAACCAAACCAAAACAAAACAAAAAATTCCTCAAAACTTGGAATGTCCCCTTTCCCTAATTTTCCTTTCCTCTTCAGTGTTGGCATTCTATTTCTCTCTCCGCTGTGTCTTTCAACTTGGAAAATCCCCTTAGACCTTTACAATATATATGAAATTAAAAAAAAAAAAAGTTTGTCCCGTAGGTTGTGTTATTGAAACCAATCTAGTTTCACCAGTACAAACTAGGCAACCAGGACAGTAATTTGTCCCACTCACTCCAAGAACTAGCCAGGCTGCCACAAGCAAATGAAAAGACAGGTCAGCAGGTCTCTAGGTCAGTCTGGGACCTTCTCTATCTTCCTGGACTGGTTTCCACATCTGATAAGAATGTTATGTATACTATGCTTCACAAAAGTGTTTATAGACAGATCTGAGGCTGGAGGAATCCTTACTTAAGATATGGAAAAATAAATAATATTTTTCAAGCCACCTTTTATAGTGAGCTTTGTTTTGTGGTGACACCCCACGAGCTGCTTCACACTGGTGCTCAACCTCATAGAAGATGTGACTCACCTTCTGTCGCATTGTAAATAGTTGGTCATGCTACACAACAACATAAACAGATATTTTCATAGCTCTTCTTCAGTCTAGTATCGTATATTAGTAGTTGATACAACAAATAGCCCATTCTGTTGTGACTCAACCTTGCCTAGAATTTAACACAAATGTAAACCTCAATATATCTGAAGAGTCATGCTTAAATGTCATTTTTGCCTACATTTTCATTCATTAAAAGCTGTGAATGCTAAAAAAAAAGTGTTATGTAAATTAACCTCTATGTTTCTATACAGAATGTAAAAGGATAGACAACTGTAGTTACCATTTCTAAAAATAGTGTTAGAAACATTGTTCTTGCAGCGTAATTACAGAGCCACCAATGATTGCAGTGAGTTATGAAACTGCATTTGTAGCATGTAATTGGCATTAACACTGAATACAGAAGTTTATAAAATCCAATCGCTATTCTAGTATTTGGACACATCAAGTGGTCATAAAATAACTTCTAGAAAACTTTGAATACAAATTTACATTCTGCAGTTGTATATCCTGAATTATAAGGGATATTGCATAAACTCAAACATAGTCTCTATTTCTTAAATATAACAATCATCTTGGCCAGGATTAGTAAAGCTATTTAATTTTCAAACTTAAAATTGGTTGCTACTACCTTCACTATGTCTCATCTACTTTATTTCACACAGGTCATAAAACTGTTTCAGTAGAGAACATAGTATAGCATATATTCTGGCATCCTCAAATTTATGGATTGGACAGGAAGAAAAACAAATGGCCAGCATTACTTATGGCTAAAGGATTTTTCTATTTTCCATGTCCTTACTTCCAAACTACCACTAAGTCACACCTATTCTACATTAAAGATTCCCTTTTTATTCTCTTTGTTACTCTCCACCAGTCCTAGTTACCAATCTCTCTTACCTGGACTAGTGCAGAACCCCATGACTATCTTCCCACCTTTATTCTTGCCTCCCTGTAATCTATTCTGCACAAAGCAACCAAAAAGATATATTATAAAAATTTAAATTAGATAAATCCGACTCCTTCTCTCAAAACCTCATAAAGGCATCTCATTCTACTTAGAGTAAAATCTATACCCCTAGGTTTAGCTCATATTGTGCTATATCCTCTAGCTCCTCATGTCCTACCACTCTGTTTTTCATTCACTATGACCCAGCCACCCACTGGCCTTTGCCCTGTCCCTTTAATGTCCTAACAACTTTCTGCTCCCTCTGCCAGGAATAATTGTCCCTCTGATTTTTTGAGCCACACTAAATACTAAATGCTAACTAATTGTATTTTCAAAAAGCAAAGTTATTGTTTAGTCATTTTCATTTCTTTTGCCATTGGGTAGATATTGCTAGCTCACCATAATCTGTCTTCTATTCCATCTTGGGCATAAAGGAGACTCTACATCTTTGCCCACCTGTAGTCAACTGAGGCCATGTGACCAGTGCTAGCCAATGCAATGTGAGCATAAGATGTGTCACTTCTGGGCTGAGGCAGTAGATCCACTGGTTTTTGCATGATAAGTTCCACATCATCATTCAGGTCTTGTTCAAATGTCACCAACTCAGGGAGCCCCTTCACCTCCAGCTCAGTCATTGTCCACATGACTCTGTTTTTGTTTTCTCCATTAAACTCTTTACTATTTGAAGTCATTTATGTGTTTATTTATTTAGTGTCCTCTCCTCCACTAAAAATATTAAAATATTAAGTTTCGTAAGACAGCGATCTTTTTTATCTTTTGCACTGTGTTATTTCCTATGCAGGCACATAGCAGTGCTCAAGAAATATGTGTTAAATATATGAACAAAGCAGAAATAGGAAGCATTCAACCCAGTCTCACTCTTCAAGTGGGATACCTCATTTAGTATATCATTAATCCATTCATCCATCTATTTGCAAATTTATTAAATAGCTTTCACTGAGCACCTACTATGAGTCAGGCACTGTACATGGAAGTGAGTAAAATGAGATCTTAGCTATTGAGGTGCTCATATTATGGTGAGACAGTAACATATGTGAGCATATAATTATGATACCGTGTAGCACATTGTAAAATAGAGATTGGTACAAAGTGCTATGGGAGTGACATGGAGAGAGAAATTAGTTCTGAAATATTGAACTGTTCACATTGTGCTATATATCCTCTAGCTCCTCATGTCCTACCACTCTGTTTTTCATTCACTATGTCCCAGCCACCCACTGGCCTTTGCCCTGTCCCTTTAATGTCCCAACAACTTGCTGGGACATAATATTCTATTATGTTTTCTAGTATTTTGATATAGAAGTGCTAAATTATGAAGCTTATATTCTGCTATGATTCTTCAAATATCCTCAGAAAAGCATTACCAATCTAATTTAATAAGGTGTTAGGAATAGTTTGGCAAATTCAAATTAAATGACATGCCATTTACTTTAGTAGAAGTGCTATTCTGTTTGTATCACAGAGTAGGATTGTCATTATACCTGGGCTATGCCACTGGATGTTGAAACTCCTGTTTTTACAAATTGCATTTGTGAGCCTGGTTAGTAATTTAAGAATTTTGTGTTTTGTTTTTCCCACTGATATGACATAATGTCAGAAAAATTTCTTCTATTAACTTCAAACTAATAATGTTTAAATTAAGGTTTTAAATGTGAAAAAACAAACAAACAAACAAACCCATTTGTTGTAGAATGTTTAAGTTGTCTTAAAATAAATCTTGAATTCTCAAATCCTGTTTTAATATTTAAAGTGCTGTGATCTTGAGAAAATTTGTCTCACTAAATCTCAATTTCTTCAGCTATAAATTTGGTAGTTATAAGAATTAAGTGAGTTAATGAATGTGCTTGGTACAACATAAGCTGTCAATACATGGTAGCTATATTTTTTTCTCCATTGTGTGTTTTTGGCTCCTTTGTCAAAAATTACTTGTCCATATACATGTGAGTTTATTTCTGTTCCATTGGTCTGTGTTTCTTTTTTTCTGTCAATACCATGCTGATTTGATTATCATCACTTTGTAGTATAATTTAAAGTCAGAGTGATACCTCCAGCCTTGTTCTTTTTTTCAGAATTGCTCTGGCTGTTTGGGGTCTTTTGTGATTCTATACAAATCTGATAATTTTTTTTTTTGTTCTAGTTTTTTTTTAAAAAATGCCAATGGGATTTTGATGGGGATTGCATTAAATTTGTATATTACTTTGGTAATAAGGTCATTTTAACTATGTTGATTCTTCTAATCGATGAAAACAAAATATCTTTCCATTTCTTTGTATCTTCTTCAATTTCTTTTAGTAATGTCTTATAGTTTCCCAATGTTCATAGCATCATTTTTCATGGTGGCCAAGACATGGAAACAGTGTCTTTCAATAGATGATTGGATAAAGAAGATGAGATACATATATACAATGGAATGTTAGCCATAAAAAAAGATGAAATACTGTCACTTGTGACAACACGGATAGATCTTGAGATTATCATGCTAAGCAAGATAAGTCAGACAGAAAAAGTTGAGAACCATATGATTTCACTTACATGTGGGATATAAAACTGAAAGCAACAAATAAACATGACAAACAGAGAGTCATGGACACAGAAGAGTTTAGGGAAACGGGGGCTAGAAAGGGAAAAGAGAGTCAAATATACGGTGGTGGAAGGAAATTTAACTTTGGGTGGTGAATATAAGAAAATATACATATGATGTATTAGTGAGTGAATTGTGCCTGTGAAACCTATATAATTTTATTAACCAACGTCACTCCAATACATTTAATTAAAAAAGAGAGAGAATAACTTGTTAAAGGGCAAGGGTGAAGGTAGAGAAAATGTTTGAGAGATTAGTGCAGTAATCCAGCAGGGAGGGGACAGTGACTTAGATTACGATGGCAGTGGTGAAGCTGGTAAGAGGTGGTTGAAGTCTTGGTATATGTTTGGAAGGCAGACCCGTGCAAGTTTACTGACAAACTTGATGTGGAAAATGAGAGAGAGAGAGAATTCAAGAATATATCTCTGGATTAAGAAAATGAAGAACAGAGCTGGCATTAAATGAGAGATCATCCTGTGTTTTACTTAGCACTGCATCGTATTCAAAAACCTACTGATCAATGTGAACTTACTCAGATTGAAGTATGAATGCATATTGGTTAAATGTATAGTCTGTAGAGGCTGATCGTTTAGGTTCTAATCTTGACTTACCACTTACAAGCTGTGTGACCTTGAGCAAGTTATTTAACCTCTCTGTACCTCAAATTCTTCTGTGAAATTTAGATAATGATAGTACCTATCTCATGGAGTTGATAAGATTTAGTGAATTGACATATGAAAGCAGTAAAAACAGAACATAGCACATATGTGTTAACAAAGAGAATCCTTTAAACACTAAATGTGAAAAAGTTGCTACTCTTTTTCCCGTAAGCTGTGAGAGTTGGTTTTTCCCATTTCTTTCCACAATGAGTCACTTGGTAACTTTTTGTTAGGAAGTTGCAGACCTTTCTGGGAACTTCAGAATAAAGAGTAAGTGTGATCTCCATTTGCCAATTTGTCAGATGAGTGTTAAAAGAACAAAAGAAATAATGCTTGTGCATGCCAGAGGAAATGTCCACACAGTCAAATATTAAAATTAAAAGCAATTATCAGATTTATGCCTCAGTCTTTAATTATGTTAGAAAGAATAAAGAGGGGAAATATTTGAAAAAGAGACCTTAGATATCATCTAGGTTAACCCTTCCTTTAGCCATTCACATTGTTATTGTAACCCAGATGTCAGTGCCATGCATCACCTGCTTAGGAACGACTAGACCCCTAAAGTCGACATAAGATTGACTCAAGCCCTTTGTGGGAAACAGCATCTATCTCAATATATTTAGTAATCTTTGAGGGGCTTACATTTCTCTTTATCCTACTCCAGTTCGTTTTTATTTGTTGAGATCTCAGTCTCCACTCTTCTCTGATATCTTTTTTCCATGCCTTTCCTAACATTGGACACAGCCTAGATTACTCCCATTTTAAAATACACCACTAACACAAGGTCAAGTTTGCAAAGGTTATACTGGAATTCGTATTAACAATAAAGATTTACATCGCTGCACTGTACAGGAAACAACCTCAAAATCATTACCATCACTCTCCTAAAATCTAGCAGTTAGCCTCTGTCGTAGAGATTTTCTGTCTCCTTGAATGCATTGCTTTCAGTTACATTTTTAAGACCCTAGGTTTCTCCCTCTCCTAAGTTACCTCCCATCTTCAAACCTTCTAATTTTTATTTTATTACATGAAGCAGTTTAATACTTGAGCTAAATTCTTCCCGTCTAAACTATGCCTTTCAGTGTTTCCCTCTCCATAACAAGCAAATACATTAAGGTATTTTGATAAACATCAGAGACATTTATTTCAATCTCTATCAATTGTGTTAACTATCCTAGAAGGCAAAACCTGGGATTGATCCATTTAATAATATTAATTTAGGTATTTTATCAGGCACTGTGCTGGGCCTTGGAGGGAGAACAATGAGCAAATAAGGGTAGTGCCTCTGTGCTCACAAACTTGTGGTCAATTATATAGATAGTTATTATGTTTTAAAATTTAAACAAGTATATAATACATATTATAAAGAATTTTAAGAGAAAAGTACAGGGGGCTATGAGAGTTTAGAGCAGATTGACTTCATGTAGTGAAAATGGATTAAAGAAGCCTTTCTGGAAGTGAGATTAGATCTGAAAGATAAGAAGGGATTAAAGAGGGATAAGGGGCACAAGTGAAGGACCTGAGATGCAAGAAACCATAGTGATGTGAGTAACTGAAAGGCAAGTGAGGAGGAAGAGGGAGAAGAGGTTAAATCCTGCAGAGTCTCATAGGATATTGATCTGACTGCACTCTGCAGCAAGGGAAACCACCCATCATTGAAGCCACTCTGGCTGCTTCAGGGGAGAATGGAATAGAGGGAGCAGTAGAAAGGGGGAGACAAGTGTGGAGGCTATTGGAGAAACAAGAATTTATGGTGAATAGTCTAGGGTACTGACAGTGCACTTGGCAGAAAGGGTCTATGTTAAATTGTTTTCTCTCTGTGTGTACTAAGTTATGTCCTAAGGGCCTTGTGACACATTATATATTTCAAATAAAGATGTGTCTATATCAAGGTTTTCAAGCTTGGTACTATGGCCATTTTGGATGGGACAATTCTTTGTTAATGGGGGTTGTATTGTGCATTGTAAAATGTTTAGCAGCTTTCCCCCAGCCTCTACTCTCTAGATGCCAGTAGCAACCTCATCCTCTCACCAAATATGACAACCAAAAATGTATCCAGACAGTGGCAAATGTCCCCTGGGGTTTGGCAAAGATAAGGGAGAAACAAAATCGCCCCTGTTGAGAACCACTGGTCTATATGGACATGGATATTCATTTGTTTGAAATTATCTGAAAAATGTTAAAAATTTCCAGCCTAGCTTTCCTGAAAATAATTGAGATGAAAATCAAGACAAAATGAAATGCTTTTGGAAACTTGCTATGATAAAATTTTAGTTTGTATAGATAATATGGAAAAAGGAAAAGAGGTTTTGTCCACTAACATATTTCATGTTTCATTATTTCAAACTAAATTTTCTACAAGCCTTCTATCACTATAGAAAAAAAAAATGCACCAAAAAACCTTTTTTGCCTAAATTTTCAAGAAGACATTTCTGAAGTTTTTCTTCTTTTAACTCTGACAATCTCCCAGAATGACTGAGATATGCTCCTGATTATTTACATAACATTTCCTTTAGAGGAAGCTGGCACATTGCAAACACAGACACAGACAGTAACTTAGAAGAACTTTGGCAGATGATTATTTTTTCCTCTTTTTGAAACTGGGGCTTGGGTAGTTTAGATTCACATGAAAAATAATTCATTAGAGGTTCCACTTAACACTTTATAATTTAGGACAGGCAAAAAAAATTGTGTTTAATAAATTACTATCGAAAAATCTCTAAATCTGACTAGCTATTGAGATCACATGGTGTGTGTTGGGGGGAGGAGGATGGTGTGTGTGGGGGAGGAAATCTAGCCCTAAAGTAGTTTTTTAAATAGTTTATAACTTGCTTTAAAGAAGGTAAAATTAAATTAGTATAAGGATGTTAATATCATTAGTCTGATTGAGAGTAGATTTGTTAGTATTTTTATAGTACATAAGACTTTCCTTTGTCCCTGCTCTCAACTCCCCAAGTTTCAACAACCATGAACTGTCTGTCCTTTTGGCAGACTGCTCTCAAAGGATTTATAGAAGGAAAAATTCTCTTGGATTTTGTTCTTTCCCTTCCACAGACATGTTCAACTGAATGGTCTGTGATTTAGTTTCCTACTTTTTATTGGCAGATAACTAGAGTTTAGGAAGATTTATTGTTTTTAATTTAAAGCATTGCATTCTGAAAGTAGACTACAAAGTATAATCTTTGTGGTTTATACAGAGTATAAACCTCTTTCTTAAACCCGGAACACTTCAGCACCCTCACCCACACCCGGACCTCCTATATCATTTCCAACTTTTCTTCCAGTACATTACATTTTTCCCTTTCAAAGAAATGTTTACTTACTGTCTATCAGGGCCTTATAAGAATCTGCGTTTACAGACACTGTGAGATCAAACTAGAATTCTTTTTAGGCACTTTCAGATTTTATAAATTTGGGAGATTTTGATCACTCATTTATATAACTGACCACTGAAGTTAAACACTGAAATATAATCTAGAGATCATCAGAACATTTTGCATTGTGTTTTGCACATCGACCTAGCAAAAGCATGTGACTTTCTCTAGGGCCTGACAGGCTCTGATGGGACTTATGTGTCATAATAGACAAAGCATGTGTGCACAATGCTGCTTTCCCTCTAACACATACAATCTGTGTCTCACGCAGCTGCGGTCCCTGTCTTCAATCTATACAATAAAGTACTTGCTTCACAATGATTTACATTAAAATAAAACTCTATCCTTGCCATGTTATTTTACATTTCTTATGCACTATGTCTTAGAGAGAAAATATGCATAACTTTACTTAGGTGGCAAATACTGTCTCCAAATTCAAACTTTGGATTAGAGGGAACCTTAGAAAACTGGTTCATGCCCAGAAGCTCATCAAAGAAGAGGCAAAGGATCACAAAGCATACAAAAGACCTCTCTTCCAGTCCTGTGGAAAGAGTGTGTATACGTGTTTGTCTATCTGTGTGTGTAATTTAGCCTTTCTGATTATGTTTACTCTTCCTTGAATAATATCATATTCATAGTCTTCAAGATGTCTTTGACTTGAAGATGCACCATTATTTTAGGTATTATTAAAAAAGAAAAAAATGGTGACCAAGTATGACACAATTCTTTTTATCACTTAGAATTATTTATTTCTAGTTAAAAGAAAAAAATAGAAACCACATAATTAATTATAGTAGTCCTAAAATTTCTCTGGAGTCCAGCTTATCAGATTTACTTCAAATCAGATTTATTAATGCCTGTGGATGTTGATGCAGCATTTTCAGAAAGACTGCTTTACTATTGTCATTATATATTTTTGCCCCAAGCTTCTGACACATATTTACAAGATTTGTTGCTGTGGCTTTCTTCATCCTACCAAAAGGTATCAATGGAAGGTTTTAAATAACAACTGCAATTCAGGTGGTCCTAAAATGACTCAGTGTTAGAGTTCTCTAATCTTTCCACTAGAAGTAACTAGACTTTTGTATATGTTCAGTCAATGGCAACTGCATGATTTCTGCCTGGCCAACAAAGATCACACAATACTATCCAATTTCAAAGATGTTAAAACGTGAAATAAATGTGTGTTTCCTAGAATCAAATATTGATTTGATAAACAAAATTGGTTGTTGTGAGCTTTTAAAATGACAGTAATTTTAAACATCATGCCTAAGTAATACTTTTTTATTCAGTCACTCCTGTGTTCACTGGAATAAGAGAGGTTACCATAGAGAATATCATGCCTACTAGCTTTTAGAAGAAAAATATCAGACACAGAATGCTTAAGGCAGCTCCTTAAGAGCTGTTATTTTTAGGGGTCAAAATGGTCACCTAGCCCCCCAAATATCTCTTATATGTCTGCCAGAGTCTCTGAAAGTCTAGGATATTTAAATTCTTTAAGGGAAGATGTATATTAAAAACATAGAACTTCCAGAAACAGGGATGTGTTAACCTATTACTAGTCAATAATACCTTGGGTTAAGGTTGTTTATCAGAATAATTATGGAATGGATAGCCTAGTTCAAGAGAAACTAATCTGTAGATGCGTAATAACGTAGCAGCAAAGTAATAAACGTGTATAAAGTGGCAAAGTATGGCCCAAAGTAATCATATAAATGCTACACATATTAACAGTATCTCAACCTATCTACCCCCAGCAAGTGACCATCTTAACTAACATTAAGGGTCTTGAGATGGACAACAAATTCTGGAAATGTTTTTCATTTCTATCAATTCATTATTGACATAATTATGAGTTTTTTAAAAATGGGACTACTGTAGCATAGCAGATAAAGAATAGGTGACTTTCCTGAGTGTGACTTGGAAATTTCTTGTACCTGTTTTATCCCTCCACTTTGTTTTCTACTAGCTTCTCTCATGGTTTCCAGATGCATGCTGCAGTTTCTGCCATCACATCTAGACATAACAGCATCCCGTGCAAGAAGATAGATAGGCCATTTCTTTTGTTTATTTTACTTTAAGGCAGAGGAAACATTCTCCAGATGCCTTGTGGTTCATTGGCCAGAATTAATTCACATGCTCTTCCATAACCCATCACTGGCAAGTTGAGAGGGTTTATTGTGATCACTTTACCAATTACAATTCACTCCTGTGTCACTTTCGAACTTTTGAGAGATAGGTACCCTGAGTAAATTGGAATTCTATCAATAAAAAGGTAGGGGGGAATGGCTATAAACTGGTCCACCTAACAGTACTGCTAAACAATCCCATAAGATTACTAGAAAGCTAAATGATATAACTCCTATGAAGTTACTTAGTAACAATGATGAGAATGACAGACAGTTCTGATACTTACTGTGTGCCACGCATTGTCCTATAGATATACAGCAATCCTCGCAAAAACCATATGAGGCATTTATATTATTATTATCATCTCAGTTTAACAGATGTGGAAACTGGGCACAGAGAAGCTAAGTAAATTGCCCAAGGTTTCACAACTCCTAGGTGGCTATGCTGAGATTAGAATCCTTCAGTCTGGTCCTGGTGTATATGCGCTTAACAAGCTCCCGGAAAAAATAAGTGTTCAATTCCTGTTAGCTATTATTATCAGCTATTCTGACCTACGTCCCTCAAGCAACATTTACAGATTTTTTTTCTTCTTGTTTTGTGCTTTGAAGAGATGGAAAGATACATTTAAACAAATATCATAGAAAGGGTTTGAATGAAAATTGGATAGAAGTATTTTTCAAACTTTATATCATAACTGATTAGTGGGTCATAAAATCTATTTAATGAGTTATGACCGGCACTTAAAAAAAAAAAAAATATATATATATATATATATATATATATATGTATATATATATATATATATATGATAGAATAAAACAGTGGAATCAAATAAAAAAGTATCAAGGTACAGTCCATACATGGACTGTATAATAAGGTAACTTTTGCTTTTGTTTTAATCATGTTTATTTTGTATGTGTTCTAGTTTGGCAAGTAAAATGTATTGCTTATTTTAGATTGTGGTGAAAAAAATTGTAACGACTTACTCTAAAGTCTTACTTTTACACTGCTGACTCCCTTTCAACCTGTAGGACCCAGGCTTTTTTAAGTGGTCTTGCAATTATTTCTCAGTTTTTCTTAGTGGAGTTCTAGTCCTCCTAAACATATGCCCTCACATTTCCTCTTCAAATGTTCATTCTTTTTTTCTAGTTATTCTATCAGTTCTATTAGTTCTTTGTTCTGAGAGGACAAATTAATGTAATTTCAGTTTAGCGTATTCAGAGTAAAGTGCCTCAGGCTGTGGTATGGACCAACAGTCACAGAAATACAGTTACTGGAGAGAAGGTGCAAATGTTCTCACAGAGCATTTGGGGTATGAATTGGGTTGAGCTGACACATAAAAAGTGAAGTCTGAATTTTCTCCTGTGAATAATAATTTCCTCATTGTAATGGGCTTAATTCTTCTTTTTATAAGAAAGATATTTCTGGTTGCAGGTAATTGAAGCCCAGACTCAAATTGCAATGAAGGAAAACTAACTAGCTCACGGAGCCAAAAAGTGCAGGAGGAGTTCAGACTTCAGGTATAATCAGCTCAAAGCTTCAGCTCTACTTCTTACAGTCTCTCAGCTCTGCCCGTCTTTCTGTGTCTGCTTCATTTTTAGTTTGGCTTTCTACACAGCAAATAAACAGCTAAAAGAGTTCCACATACAGCTTCCTGTGAAGAGAATATCTGTCCTGACAATTTTTTGGAGAGAGCAAAGATGCTTCCCGGAGATCCTCACAAAATTCTTCATACATCCCTCTGGTCAGCATTGGGTCATGGGCCCATTGTTGAATGCTTCAGTGCGATCAAGGTAACAAGACTTAAGCTAACCAGGGTTTGCTCTTTATTAGCTCATTCATACCTCATTGCTAAAAGGTAAGAGTAAGGAAAACAATTACCATGAAGGAGGTGTAGAAACCAGACTGAGACACCTTTTTTAGAACTTATACAGCCAGGAAGAACCTTCATTAATTATGATCATCCTTTCCGTTGCTACTTCACATATAGAAAAATTACTTTATATGGTAGCCCTTCTTCACAAAGATAACTTTTCCTCACAAAGATATCTTAATGATAAAAGGATAAAGAAGGCAGTACTGGTAACACCAGCTTTTCTCAGTACCAGGCTGCCATATAAAAATATGATTGTGTGGCATAAACAACAGAAATTTATTTTCTCACAGTTCTGGAGGCTGAGAAGTCCAAGATCAGAGTGTCAGTATGGTTGGGTTCAGGTTAGAACTCTCTTTCTGACTTACAGATGGCTGCCTTTTTGTTATTTCCTTATGTGGCAGAGAAAGAGAGAGAGAGAGAGAGAGAGAGAGAGAGAGAGAGAGAGAAAGGTCAGCTCTTCTTATAAGGCATTGTAAGGCCATAGCTCTGTCATATTAGGGCCCCACGCTTATGATCTGTTTACTCTTAATTCCCTTCTGAAGACCCCATCTTCAGATAATTACATTGGCCATTAGGACTTCAACATACGAATTGGAGGAGGGGTACATTCAGTAAACTGCAGTGCCCAAATGTTCATCATTGCCCAAGTATTCTTTGAGCATCTCTTCTATACTCAAGCCAGACTGAGCAGTGATAATTGAGAATAGAGTGGGATGGGATGAAATACTCATGGGGGGAAGCAAGCCCAGTAGATTATAAACTAGAACAAATGCTACACAGTAGAATAAATGCAGAAGAAACTCCAGAGTGGCAGGTACCGATGAGGGCTGGAGTGGTCCAGAAAACTTTATGGAAGAGTTGATGCTTAAGCTGGGATTTTGGAATGGTGGAAAGAAGTAAAATGTGTGTGACAGGATAAAAACCTAGACTAGGATAGTAGTAATGAGAACTGAGGGAAAAGGCCATTTACCATATTGTTCTTATGGAGAAGATTGAGAAAGCTTCATGACTGACTGGCATGAAGAGGACTTTGTAACTGAGTTATGGAGTAAATAAATGAAGGAGGAGGGTGGTTCTTTTAACAGAGATCAGAAATTCCAGAAAGAGGGAAGGTATGAGGGTAGGGTTAGGTACAAGGGAAAGAATGAGGAGTTCATTTTAGAAATACCAGTTTTTAGAAAATGGAGAATTTGCTAAGTAAAATATCAGTAATGTCATTGAGAATTAGGGCAACGAGATGGGAAAAGGTTGAATTGCGGATAATGGATATTTGATTATCATTAGATTAATATTTGCTCAGGAATTAAATAATTTCTTTGAGAAAATATATCGAGAAATATATGGCAAGAAAAGAGCTAAGAGCCATTATCATGACCCTGAAAGATCTAGCAATAGCAAATGGCATAATGGTATAAGATGACTGGAAATTTAATAGATTTTGTTGTGATTTTATCAAGCTATACACAGCACTTAGTGATAAGGAAAATGAACATTTGTTGATTGGCTTGATAATTGAATGAATGAATGTTTGAAGTTTACAATCCAAAATGCTTAGTGTACAACAGAGATGTTTTGAAGTCAAGTGGCTTTCTCACTTCCATTTAGTTGAGTATTTTGAGGATTATTTATTACTCATATGCAGAAGACATTATTAGTTAAAATGATTCTCCCATCACATGAAGGCGTTAATAAACTCACTTTGCAGAGGTGTCTTCTGACTGTCAGACTGGTCCACGTACATTCATTGAGACATTCTTAGTGAGCGAGGAGCCTGGGAGAACATGGCACTGCACTGCAACCTAGTTTTTTCCTTGGATTCAGGTCCTCTCTCAGTAATTCTGCTCTCACTGACTTTTCTCCCAGCAGCTGTGGCTGATAGTCGGGCCTTAGTTGCCTCTGGGAAGACTACCCAGTGGTCTGCCTTTAGATTTTCTGTTTCTCCCTTAGGAGCTGAGGGCTCCTCCCAATCACATCTAGTATATTATACCCTCCAACCTCTTCTCTCCCACTAGCAAAATCTCCCACTCCGGTGTCTAGTTTTTGTGGAGGCCTAGTGTAGATGAATGAATTTTGTGCTAACTGGGGGCTTTCTGAAGACAAAGCCTTGGTTTAGACAAGGGGTTAATTAATATTATACGTAGAGTTATACTAAAATGCCAGGGCTTTAAATTCAGACAGTTTTAGATATGAATTACCAGTCTTTAATTTGACAGGTATGTGATTTAAGACAGTTGCTCAATCTTACCTAAAAACAGTTTCCCAACTAAAAAAAGGTAGATGTATTAATTAGTTTTGAAAGAGTTGTAGGATGAATAAGATAATGTACATAAAGAGACCTTGCACAATACCTGTTATGTTGTAGGAGCTTCATAGGATGGTATTTATATAGCAGGCCAAAGAAAGATGTATGTGTGCCATTTCTCCTCTTCACAAATCATTCTGCACGGGCTTAGGAAAAAGAAGATTAAGGCAGACAAACATATAATCTTTCCCCTAATTTAGAAATATATGCTCCAAGTTCTACCAGTCAGAGCGTTTTAATTTCTATGATGTTATTTTTAAGCTAGTACTTCAGTGTACTGAAAAATAGTACCTTAAAGAAGTAAACAAATTAATAGATTTTCCTTAAATTGGAACAATTTTCGTTATTGAATCAAGAAAGCTGTCAAAGAGGCATAGAATGGTGTACATAATACCCTGAGGTAATAAAACTCTATTATGTTGTATTCCATTAAGGCTGAGTCAAGGTTATTTTGGAAGGAAACTGTGTAATAAGAAAGGATTGTAGCTGAAACTTTATACTACATTTTTTTCTCCAGGTTTTTCTATGTGGTATCATAGTAGCATTGTCCCAAATGGAAATATCCCAGGTTCACTTTTTCCTCTTGAAAGAATCTAGTGCTAACACTAAATTGAATATTATCTTTGAAATAAACAATAATAAGGTGAACAGATAGTCAACTTTCTCTCAAAAGAGTATTTCAACTTGTTTTCATTATCTTTCTCCTTCCATTTATGTAAACAGAGTCATCAGTGTCTTTACCATAAATAAGCAGGCAGGTGACTTTGCAGTTGCTCCTGAGCACTAGCCAAATCTTCTTCAGAAGTTTTACTTTCTTATGACTTATATACCAACAAAGACTCAACTCCTCTTCCTGAGCATTAACATTTGCTGTCAAATTTTATAAAACCAAATATTCCTTAGTTACTAGTCATGCCCTAAAAATTTGAAAATCTATATGTTAGCATTATGAGTACATGTTAAAATTGCTCAATGCTAGGTAAAAATACATATTTTTATGCTAGAATTAGGAAGATTCTAATTACTGTAAGTAAGAAATAAAATTATCACTAAAAAAATCAAACCAATCCTAAATTGCATGGTTTGATTAAGTGGCATTCTAAATGTAGGTCTCACCTGAATTTTATCCTCATTAAGAGGCTAGAAGAAATTGCAGAAGTCATAGGAAAGTTTCACTTTTACTGATGAAGAATGAAGAAACTGATGTCCATAGTTTACTGATGTGTGCATTGTGATTAGCTAGCTAGAGGAAGACTGAAATCTAGTCTTCTTGATTCCTGACAGTGTACTTTCTAAAACACTGTGGTTACTGAATGTTGCTGTGGCTAGCTTTAAAAAAACATGGTGAGCCTTTAGTGTTTTGAAATAAAGTAGTGGCCTACATAGTTCTACAAACTATTCCCTGAAGTGAAATTTAATTGTGTAAGTTTATAGCTACAGAGATTATAAAATTTACAATAACATAAAATCTTGAAGACCAAAGAATGAACACAAAACTATAGTATTTTTACTCTATTATATCAGGAACCCTAAATAGAAAGATATTGCTGGAATCTGGAAAGACTTTTATTTCTTAGATGAGGAAACAGGAAATGGAGTCCCAGAAAACTCAAATGACTTGTTCAAGTTCATTCAGCCAATTATTGTCTGTGGACCAGAACTTGGGTTTCATATCTGCCAGATGAGTGTGATCTTGGTATTTCATCCTGCAAAAAAAGGGGAGTTCTTTTGATTTATATTTTACAGTTCTGGTTGAAAACTGCTCTATAAATGTGAGGAATAACTAACTGTATTTACTCAAAGTAAATAGCTCTTCCTTATAGGCACTACACTGTTATCATGTATTCTTTTTTAGAGGGAAGGAAGATGTTCTAGGTTCACAAAAGATATGTTGAAACTCTAATCCTCAGTATCTCAGAATGTGACTTCATTTAGAAAAGGGTCATTGCAGATGTAATTAGTTAAAAACCTCCTAAAGGTTTCCTAAAGTTGGCTCTCCAAATTGGAGGAAGAATAGTAAAGGGGAGAAACAATTTTCATCTCTGCTTTTGTAATTTGGAACTAATAATTTGGAGAGGAATACATGTGTGACTTAACTGTTTTGGTCTGGGTATGCTTTCATAGGTTGCCAGCATACTATTTGTTTGCATGAGGTATGTGTATCTTAATTTTCTGTGATCTTCCTATTTTTCTTAACATTTTGAATGGTGCTCTTTGAGATTCAGACTTGTCATCTAGATTATAAAAGTGTGCCTTGCACCAGAAGGTGAAAATATTTATTTCCTTAAAAGAAAAAAGTAAATAAAGCAGAAACTGGCTGCTTATTCTAACATTTTAAAAACATTTCTATCTTTATTTAAGCTATTAATTCATTTGATAAAAATAACCTAATAAATACAAATTTCTATATTCAATAAGGATCAGATAGCTTTTCCTTTTTGCAAAAATTCATATAATTGAAAATAATAACCATATAATACTTTGACTTTCATTCATTGTCAAATCACTTGTTAGATCCATGAGTCAGCAAATTATCATCTTAGAAAGTTAAAAATTAGGCAAGTATATTTTAATCTTCATATCCTTCTGTTTACTGGGAACACTGTTTTGTGTAAGTAGTAAAAAGAACTCTAAAATATACCAAGTGATGTTCTAACTCACCATTTTAGCTTTGTTAATGTTCCCTAAGACCTACCAGTGCCACAGGTACTGGATTAAAAAAATGAAGTTGAGAGCTTTTGTAAATCTTGAATTTAGAAGTAGCAAAAGTTCATTTCCAATAGAGTTATCTATGATGTATCAGAAGTTATTATAAAAGTTAAAAACATTCCTTTTCTTGAGTCACATTAGGTTATATACTTTTAACACATAAATGCTAGAAACTATTATAATGCAACATTACAGTTTTCTGGCTCTAAATATCATCTTAACATTGTCTAAGTTGGTATCTGTGAAACTGGTTTGAAGAAAATATTTTTTCCTTATATGTTTAACTTCGTGCTGTTCAATAGTCAAACACTGTGATACTGGTTCTATTTTCAATTGGGTGTGTTTTGGATTTTTAAACTCCTAGTTGTCTTTTATTTGAAGCAACCTTTTCACATTCATGTATTTACCAAATCTGTTGGTTATTTTCTTTACATTTTTTTTAAGATGGCAGATTACATTCCTCAAAGTCAAAACAAATTTTCTTATACAGTAACAGTAAGTCTTCACTTAATGTGATTGATAAGCTCTTAGAAATTGACTTTTGGTGAAATGACATATAATAAAGTCAATTTTACCATAGGCTAATTGATATAAATAAGAGTTAAGTTCCCCTGACATATTTCTAGTCACAAAAACATCACCAAACTTCTAAAGACTCCAAATAATTATAATATTGAAATAAATGTGAGCTATCTATACATACATTTAAGAAAGATTAATAAAAACAAGATAATTATTCCAACCCATTTATTCCAGTTCAGGGTGGCGGGTGGCTGGAGCCTGTCTCAGCAGCTCAGGGTAGAAGGAAGGACTCAACCCTGAACAGGAAGCCCTTCCATCGTAGGATATACAGGTGCGCGTGCGCATGCACACACACACACACACACACACACACACACACACAGACAGACTAGCACAGTGTACACACACCAGTTCATCTCACATGTACATCTTTAAGTTGTGGGAGGAAACCACAGGACCTGGAGAAAATCCAGAGACGTGGGGAGCGTGAAACTCCGCAGACAGTGGCACAGGCCAGGATTCGATTTTTTTATCATCAACATTTTAATGAAATGATATTATTAAATGTTATTTGAGGATCTGCAGGATCAGTAAAATTTATCTCATGAACTGAAACATTAATCTCCCCTCTGTATTGATTTTAAAATAAAGACAAAATATTTCCTTATTTGGTCATGAAAGTTTTGAGAAATGCTGATTGTCGATAGAAACTCAAATTTCAAGTGTATATAATTGGTACCTTCTCAATAGTTATAAAGTTCTAGCTTAAAAATAATAAGCCATAAATATGCTTCGGGATTAAAAATGGCATGATTATTTTTATTTATTAAGTGTCCCAAATCCTCAACTCAGTTATAGCTTGGGATTCATGAAAACAAAGTTGCCTATTCAGTGTTTTCATCTTACTTTTCTTTGGTGTGCTGCAGAGCTTCTCAAACTTTATGTACAAATCACCTGTGAATCATGTGAACAAGTATTTTGGGTTGATACTCTGGGACAGATCTTCATACTCTGCTTTTCTGAGCTCCCAGGTGACATTATTACTGCTTTGGACAGCACTTGTAATAGCAAGAATGTAGTGACATCTTTTCTCCCTTTTTCTGGATATGAAACTTTCTATTGGGAACCCCATTCTATGTGGCATGAGACATGACTCAAGTATTGGCCAATCAGAATGACCCTAACAAGTGATTTGGAGATCCAGCTGGCATTTCTTCCATGAGCCATAAAAGGAGGGGTCATCTTTCCTGGCCCATTTAACATGAAATAAGGCAAATACGAAATATGGTAAGTGAACAGAGATGAGATAAGCATGTGTCCTGAGCATTGTTTGGATTTCTGGATCTAATGTGCTTAATAGTTTATCCCTGAGTTACTAGTTAATAGTTTTTATTTAAGCTAGTCTGTTTCTCCTTCTTGGTTATAATCAAAATTCCTAAAATGCCAAGCTTGGTCAGATAACTGTCACTCTAAATTTAAGACATGTACTTAAATCTGTTAGAAGCAATGTTGTTAATTTCAATGTTATAGTAATTGACTTACAGCATTATTTCTTTACCTAAAGATGTCATAACCTTGATATCTTCAGTGTTGACTTTGGATAGCTACTTTTCTATTCTGTAGATGAAATCAAAATTCACACGTCTCGTTCAAAATTTCTGGTCATGCAACCCAACTTAGATCTCCCCTTCTGTTGTAATTCCTTTCCATTCCATATTCTTAGGATGCTGTATAGATGTCCAGCTTTTAGTTAACGAGAATGTGTACTTTCATGAAACTGATTATAAACATACTTTTCCAAATGTCTTTATAACAATTTATGTATGTACATTTGAAAATATGGGAAAAGCAGACACATTGATGCAACTTGATAGCTCATCCATGTAGATGTATAAGCACTGAAACAAGATAATTCTGTGATTACAATTCTTCCATTACAAATTACTATAAAATTCAGATTTAATATAGTTAGAAAAATTGTTTTCTAATAGTATAATTGAGATAGCTTTTAAATTTATGTGCTCTTAAAATACTAGAATCTTAGGCATATCTCCGAAAGAATTGGTATTTAAATGAAACTACCTGGTTAAGTTTGGTTTATATGACTGAAGTATTTATTTCTAACTTATGTTTTATAAAAGTATTCATAACTTACTAAGTAAAACAGTATTATTAAAATTTCCTTTAAGCCTTCAGTAATTTTGTCTAGAAATCTTATCTAGAGTGGCTTAAGAGTTATGTTGTAGCCTTGATAGTGTTTGCATGTATGATGAGTTACTAATATGATTGAGATTCAAGTAAATCTCCAAACGATTTTATAAAAAAAAAAAAAAACAAAACACTTTATTTTCCACAAGAGCAATAGGAAAAATCAAATCATTTCCCACATATTGTTTTCTTAAAACAGAGCCTACAAGAACATATTCAGCACCAAATAAAAAAGGAAAAGAGAAATTACAAACAGCCAGAGTATAACTGTAAAGCAAACATTTAATATTGCACTTTGTTTTGCTAACATTTTAGATTTTTACTTTTCCTAATTGAAAAATCAGGAGTCTATCTTGAATACTGGAATATAATAGTGAACCTCACATCTGAAGTCAGGAATTGACCAATATTTAGAAAAGAGCAAAGTAATGCCTCTAAATAAGATAATAAAGAAATGCTTTAATGGGGAAAATAAAACTTTATTTCATAAAGTTTTATATAGTTAAAATTTTATCATTTTGTGACCCAGTGCCAATTATACCACAATATTGGTCATTCTTGCTTCATGTGTTATTTATAAGAGTATATGGTGATAAGGATTCCAATGCTATGCGTATCAACAATTGTTCCCTAGTCGGATGTAAGAGAAAAGAAAAGGGATTTTCAAACCCCCCCTCCCCCAAAAAACAAAACAAAACAAAAAATAAAACCACCAAATGCCCTTTATGCCAAATATTCCATTAGCTTTGAGGGGGACATTCACAAAATGATTTAACAATAAAAAAATATTTCACCCCCATTTCCTTATTATCTAGTATTAGTTTGCTCAGGAGCCCAAATCCTTTAACCGAATCACCTAAAACGCGATTCATTTTTACACTGGGCTTTCTTCACCCTGTCAGCAATTTTCAAACATGAATTATCTTCCATGTTTTCTTAAAGGCCACTTATGGAAAAGCCTATTTGTTTTGTATGAAGCTTTAAGACAGTATTTAACCAGGTCAAGCACCAAGCCAGAGTTACTATTATTGTCAATCACTTTATTAACTGTGGGGTTAAATGGCAGGATAGATGTTCACACGTATGTTACAACATCAGAGATGCTGATTTTTATAAAAAATATCAGAGCTGAATTCCTTCTAAAATAAGACAACCAGTACTCTTGGTACCTTGGAAAATGTCATTTTAAGTGTCATCATGAATGCTGGTATATTTATGAGCCAACTGTAAATTATCCCTACTACAAGCTATAATTTACTGATATGATCACTTTCTATCTTATCTATATATACTGAAAGTGATTTCTCATGTTTAGCAAAATGTTTAGATAATGGAAAAAATACTTTCATAAAAAAACCCACAAAAATATAAAACATTTATTATTCCAGCACACATTCTAATATTTATAATTTTGAAGTTATACATTTTTAGAATAAACTTGGGTTTTCAAGCTCTGTCAAACTCAAGCAGGTTAGAAAATGTATAAATTGAGTTCTCTAATCATAACCTGAACATAAATGTATACATATATTCCTGCTCATTAAAACACTCTACACATCAGCAAAAAATGATTTCCAACATATGTGTTTTGGAGGTAATTAAGTAACTCTGTATAAAAATAAATGCACTTTCTCTTCCTCTCTAGTGACTGGAAAACTTCCATACTTTTAAAATAATAAAAATAACTAATTTTTAAGAGCAACAGCTCTTAAACTCTTTGCTGGTGCTTGCCACACTGCCTTTCTTTACTCCATTCTTAACTTTTCTAGTTTCTTCTTATATGTAATGATAAAAAGGGAATGTGGGTGGGTTATCACTTTTGTGTATGTCCCTTTTCCAAGTTTCCCTCTCCAAAAAGCCAACCAATCAAACAAAAAAAATAACAGTGCAACGAAACACAAATAGCATTCCAACAGTTTGGCAAGTGATGCGTTCACCTGAGATTAAGTGATTTTAGGCAGTCAGTAACAAAATGCTGCTTTGCTGTAATAGTAGAAAGGCAACAAATTCTTAAAAGAAACCAAGAAGGTATACAATCTTGACAAAGTCTCTTATTAGCTTCCTCCTATCTCTTTTTTCCACATCTGTTGCTTATCTACTACAGTAGGCTGCAAAACATACAGCAAGAAGGATTGGCTTGAAGGCATTTGATGTTTGTAAATAAATCCACAATAGGATCCAAGCTGAAGAGGTGATACATGGTCAGCCTAATAGGACAATTCTGAGCATGTGCATACGCAGGTAAAGTCCAGGCTATATTAAATTAAAAAAAAGTCAGTGCGTTTTTTTTTTCATGTTAAAGTTTTTTCAAAGCTTTTTTTTGTTCCTTGTGCTGACCACAAACAAGTTTGAAAAGAGTATCAAGAGTCTGGGCATAAATGGGAAAAAAAAAGCTGTAGTGACATTGAACCGCACAATGTAAGCCTTGAGCATGTGCAAATTTTCAAATCAAAAGAAGGAAATCATCCCTCTTTACAACGTGGGGTCTTGACACGTATGACCGTAAGAAGACTGCTCTTGCTATGTGCCAGTTTTAAAGAAGAAAAGCTTAGATCTTCAGGCATGTTGGAGCAGTCCTAGCATGTTGCTATAGGCTTCTAAAGCATGATCACTGCTTGTTTCATGTATTTGCCATTATTCTGGGCAAAGCAATTCCACTTCTTCTGAAAACGCGTCTCTCCAAGATACTTCTCTGTCTTCAGCTGGGAAGAGATACAGTTCAGAATCCACATCTTGATTTAACCAAGTGTTCCTTCAACGAGAGGGGCAGGTTGGTCTATCATCTGCTGACTGATCAGGATTTGGATCAATCTAGAAAGAAAAGAGAAAAAAAACTACAAAGTTATTTGATAAAGTCTAGTAAAAATGCAGCTAATGACTAAGATTCTGCATACTGAGAAAACTAATCAGAAAGAACATACCAGCTTTTACGGGGAGGAAAGGGTATTAGTATTTACTATCTATAAAGTGCCTGATATACTAGGTGAACAAAAGTATTTATAAGTTTATAAAGATATGCTGGAATAGTTTAGTTCTCTTTTACAAAAGCTAATGGTTAAATTTTACCAGAGTGACGTTTTACTCAGTACTCGGTAGTACTTAAGACTCAAACATACAATAAGAAATCTTATAGCAATAATCTTTTGTAAAGTATCCCTTTCATACTTTCATAAAAATTTCTTCTGTAGACTTTGGGGAAAATGCAGTTGTGTAAATGATGTTCTTAGGGGTTTGTGAGGTAAAAAATAACTAATGGGTACAAAACCCTAAAGAAGGCCCAGGAATAACAGTGTCATCAAGAAATAGTAATGCTGAACCCAAAATGCTCTAGAGGCTTCCTACCTTCTCTATTTCTGTAGTGACTTTTCATATAATCATACATTTAATAAATGTGAATTTATTTTATTTGCTTCTCAGGTACAAAGAGAATGGGCACAGGAAAACGCATTGTTGAGTTTAATACATTATTTTTACTGTATGATCTTTTGGGTAAGACGCATTTACTTGCATTTATGTGGAACAATCCAAAGTGCCTCAGACACTTTAGGTGAAACATTTTTGAAGAAAAAAAGATAAATAACTTTTCTTTCTTTTAATGACTATCCTTAAAAAAAAAAAAAGTAGGAAAAATTTAAAATAGCTTTAATAGAATCTAGATTTTCCCTGCCTCTATGTGGCTAAACGTTAAATCACATAAACCAATTTAGGGTTTTAAAAGTTTTTAACTCTCTTAATTATGTATCTTTAGTTCATTTTAAAATGAGATAGAATTTTATGAAAAATTGCTTAAAAGTGGATACTTAGATTGTCATTCTATTAAAATGCCTATTGGACAGTCAAGAAGCCTCAGATTCAATCAGAAATGATTGACATAACAAGGAAAACAGAAATGTCTAAGTAAAAATGTATTAACAAAATCTGTTCCAAGTGGGAGAACATCTAATGGAAAATTTAATGAATAGGGACAGTTAGATAGAAAAATTATGTCTAATCAAGAATTTGCAAGAACAAATTCTGAATATACTATAAAAGTGGATCTCATATAAGCTACATCCAAAGGAAAAGTGATTATTCCAGTCATGGTGTTGATGGTGCTGCGGGGGAAGAAGCACAATTTGCTCTTTGAAAAGTAAAATAAAAGTAAAACAATCCCTTTTATGTCTTATTTGGGAGTAATATTTCATTGTCTAAACTACATCAACCAAAAGGAAAAAGATTTACAGAATTATTTGGTATTATATTGGTATTAAGGCCAACTTTATAGCCCCCTTCAAAACATGATGTATACATATATTTTGAAGTATCCTGAAATTGAAATTGCTGGATTCCCTACTTCCCAATGACTTGCCTTTGCATATGCTCTTCTTCCTGCCTGAACCATCCTACCTTTTGAGGAGTACTTGTTTTTCCAGATTCTGCTGAATAATTACCTTTCTCAGGAAGCCCCCCTCATGATTCCCAAGGCCCAATAAGTTGCTCCTCAAATGAACTGTGCAATCCTTTCATATTGTTCTGTAATATTTTGCTTCTAGGTTTGTTTTTTTTTTCACCAGACTGTAAGCTTTTCCTAAGACCATGTTTTGTTCATGTAAGAACTTAGTTGTCATCGATATAAAATGAATTAAAATAATCTAACAGTGTAGAAATGATGTTTAAGATGTTATTACAAATGTTTTATTTTCCTGTAGGGTTGAGAATGTAAAAATATGCAAAAAAATTACATTGGAAAAGGATGATAAATAAGTTCTAGCTATTTAATTAATGCTTACACAGAATGCCAGTTCTATTGATGCTTTAAAATATAAATTATTCCTTTAACTGGCATTTTGAAGGCAAAAGTGAGATTATCTTTCTTTCAGTAGATAATTTTAATAATACAATAATACCAGTTACCAGTCCTACTTCTGGGTCAAATTTAGTAAATACTGACAACCCTAATCTAACTTTTAATCTGAGGTTTTAAATTACTTGTTTTTCTATTATTATCATATTTAAAACCTAACTGTATTTTCAAAAAGTTGAATAGCTGCTTTCCAAGAGCGCCAGCCCATTTCATACTTGAGGAATTGCTGCTTACCTCTGAATAAAGAGGTGGAGGCAAGAACCGAAATTCCTGGATATATGCAAACAGTGGTCCTTGAAGAGCTCTCTCAAAGTCATCGCAAGCACTTATGGGTACAAGATTGTTCCGCCTTTGTTCTTCAGTTACCACTTCTGCATAGCTGGGTGGTGCTGAAGGAAAAAGATACACGCAATTCGAACAACATGTTCTTATGCATGTCAAAATACACAGAATAATAGGTATTAAAAAGAAATATCAAGGCAAAATAATAATTTGTTTTGTACTCAAAACTAGGGGGATATACATTTTAGATTTAACATTAGGGACACATCTACCCTTTTCACATATGGCCAAGTTTACTTAATCACAAAATATCAGAAGCAAAATTATGTTCTTAAAAATAAGAGACTAAATTTAGATATACATTATCAAATTACCTTCAGGTCTTTCAGGTAGGGATAAACCAAGCCAGTTCATATTCATGCTACACTGACTGCTTACACTTGAGGTTCTGCTACCAAATGGATGTAGAGGAATGGTACCGATGACAAGAGGCAAATTAAGAAATAAGTCCACAGCTCCAGGAATATCCACATATACCTAAAAATAGTAAAAGGAGATAATAGATTTAGAATGCTAGGTACTGTTTTCTTTTTAAAAATGACCCAATTTTAATGTTATTTTTGGTCCTCAATTACTTATTTTTTTACATACACACACATATGATATACAAGTTTCTCTGTTATGAATATTGCAGTATAGCACATTTATATAAGGTAAAAATAGTGATTATAATCCAAACTAAAGGTATAATTTAAACTAAAGTATATATCATATATGAAATACAAAAATCAAGTCCTATAAAACAAAATATCTTGATGACTTTAAAACTTAAAAAGAAAACAACCTTAAATTTTTACATACCATTAATGAATATTCCACACGGATTATACTACAGTCAAGGATTGATGGAGAAACAGGTGGAATTTTCAGCAATTTGCCATTCCATGTCTCTGTCTTTCCAGATGATAATGATTCCCCTCGCAAGTTAGCTACAAGCTGTTTAACTTCCTTCATTTTCCCTTTGGCATAGAAGGCCTGTGTTTGGTAAATGGCTGCCTTTGGCACTACCATTCGGGAAGAGCAGTTCTCAATCTCAGCAAATATCTGAATTGATTCACCTAGAGGGAAAAAAAATTGTCTACTGTTAAAACAAAACAAAATGAGCAAAAGCCCCCAAACAAATGAAGATTCTTAGGCTAAAGTTTGAAAGTTCAATGGACTACATGAATAAAAAGCCGTCCTTAAGAGTGGCAAGCAATTTAAGAGTTATAAAAGCAAACTATTTATTTGCGGTAGCGATTTAAAAAAAGAGACTACCTATATTTTAATTTATGAAAGAAAACTGGTTAAGTACGTTTTATGTTATTTTACCAAAAAATGCTGCTTTATGTTTTTGCATTTAGGAGAAATACTGTAAATTTAAACAGAAAAGCTAAGTGAATTAAGATCGTTTCTGGTGGGGGATCCACCTTATACGTACCTGGAGTATAGCCCTTCCTCTCAATTTTGGCACTTAAGGATATTGGGCCTGAGGTACAGAACCAGCAACAGAGAGTCTTTTCTTTTGTGCCTGCTTGGGGTGACTGTAAGAAATAAATTCAGAGAAACAGATCAATGTATAAGTTGAGACAGCAGTAGAATGGTTTAAAATACAATCATAAGTTCTTGGAAAATTTAAAATTAAAAGCAGTGTTTTTTTTTGGTAGCCAAATATACTTTAAAAAGAAATAACCAGTGGCTCTGAATTATATTATTTTTGGTTTTATATTAGTTTCCATTCAATTAAAGAAAAAAGGATGATACAGAGCTTAATAACATATTCCATAAACATAGTTTTAGCCCACAATATTTATATATACAGTAATTAAAAACCAACCAACCAACCAAAAAACCCTTTACATGTTCCTTTAAACTGCCTTAAGTAAAAAAGCAGGTTGGAAAGCAATATGGTTATAATTCCAAATGTTAACATCTTTAGCAAAAATTGATATGTATAGAAAGGAAAACTACTCATTAAAAAAATTCTTATTTGCCTAAAGATGTCATCAATTATTTAAACCAATTAAAAGTTTTTGAAGTCATTTAAATCTCATGAAAAACTACAATTAAAAACAATTTCTTTTAAAAGGCAATTAAGTTTTTTCACGAAAGTGGTAATCTCCCCATCAGTTGACAACTATCCCTATACTGGAATAATGCAAAACAGTACAAATTTTAGATTATGATATCTTCAAGGTAAGTGATGTTATCTTAAGATTAGCATATTCATTATTTTGTGTCCTTGACAGTTTTTTAAAAAATTAATTTGTGGAATTTAAAAATAAAACCACTATTTAAAAATTGTAGTTTAGGTGATTATTCTTTAGTATTAATATGCCAAAAACAAAGATTTAAGAATTCAGTCAATTCTTACCAGTAATGAAGGAGTGTTGATGTCTATATGCTCAAAAACTGTAAATTCCTTCTTTAATTTTACTGGTAGAAGCCAAGGCCTGTGCAATTCGGCTTTCACCCAATAGCGCACACTGCCATGTCGGCCTTCGAATGAGGTAGCAAGTGGTCTGTGCAGAACATAAAGGTCAATATATTAATCTTATACCTCTTCGTAATAATTATACAGTAGGTCAGCATAGAAGTATTAATATATTGCACTGTTTATGTATCAATGAAATATAAAACGTGTAATTTAAAAAAATTTCCAAAGGGATAAGTCACTGGGGGAAAAAAACCTGTTTCCAAATAATAGATAATACTTAAAATATTGCAAAAATTTTGCTTAAAAAAGCCAGAATACCATCCATTTAAACAAAGAAGCTACTTTTAATGCTGGTGGCAAAATTATGAAAATCTGGAAATGAATAATTCTTGAAAAGGTCAAGATTTTAATTTTAAAAAGTTAAGAATGATTTAGCAATATTTCTACTGAAAAATTCTAAACACTGGTTAAACACTCAGGTCAAATTCCCTACAGTCTCCCCTATTCATTCGCTAGGAATTATTATCTTTTTATAGCAACTAATTACGAAGACCTAGAAAAAGCCTAGAATAGTCACTACCATTTCAAAAATTTCACATTTCATAAAGTCCACTGACACTCTAAAAAATTGCTTTTACATTTCCTAGTTTACTCATGTTCTAACTCTTTTTGGCCATGTTTTCTTACTTTACTCTATAGGCATAAAAGGAGGAAACATTGCTGTTGGCCAGAATCAACAGAATCAGGACCGTTTTTCAACTTTACCAGATTTTATTACTTATTAAAGGTTTTACTTTAGTGAGCTTAGTCTCTTTTTCATAATTTCATCAGAAAAATGCTCAATGTTCAGTTATTGACAAGGTGGAGTGCTAGCTTAGTATGAGAAGTAGTGGTGCTTTTATAAATTTTTTTTTGCATTTTAGATTCTTACATTAACATGTATAGCAGAGAACTAAAATGTATATTTATGCTAGTCTACTCTAGAGTCTATTTTAAACAACTTTGGTTTATAGAAAGAATTTGAATATATGAAATTACTTCCATTCTTTGAAAATATTCAGGCCCAGTATTAGCCTTATTGTATTAAGACTTAAAAAATATTTCTCTCAGAAAGTAGATCAGGGCGTTATATTCAAAATGATGATCCTAAATAATATGGTAAATGCAATACTCTGAAATATGCCACTTATACAAACTCTAGCCACACATAACAACTCAAGTACTATAATTAACAAAAATATGTAATTATGTACATTTAGCACTTGATAAATTCTTATCTAATAAAGTTTATCCTCCAGAATGAGTACAAGTGCTCCTTTGCATGTCTTAACATCTGGTAAAGGCATTATTAAAAATAATGTTTTTATTATCTCTAAAAATCTTTTTACATTAAGAATATACGACGACTTCTGCCTTTCATGTAGATTCCGAGCCTTATGTTTCCTTTTTAGTCTAGGTCATAGTATCTCTTGTGCAGTGAGTGACCTTCTCCATAGTTGTTAGCACAGGAGCTACTGAACTCATATCATAAAAATATCTTTTAAAGTTATGATATTCCTAATTATGTTTACGTGCTTAGTTTACTGGTGTTTAACATTAGCAAAAAGAACAATGAATTTTTATAAACTATGAAAAGGAAGACTTAGTATGTTGTACCTTTTCTGTTAAGGCTAACTGAAGATAAACTAATATACAGTGCTTAACACATTAAATGAAATACTTTTCAAGCTTCTAAAACCTCATAAATCTTGAGACAGAGTACTAAGAATTAGGCTCTGTTTTCTATAATTTTGCCACACTAAAAAATAGCTTATTTTTTTTAGTATATTTTTCTCTAGCGATGAAAATTTTTTTAAACTATAAATATTTAAACTTAGAATAATTTTAAATGGATGTTTATGAAAAATGCCTCTTGTTACTTGTAATACTTACGTCTGTGGAAGCTCGAAGCTGAATGCATATTCATGCCTTCCTGAATGAATAGTGTTGAAACCTTCCTCAGAATTATCATCATCTAAAACAAACAAAACAAACTTGTTTTTAAACCTTTACACACTCTTTATGGTAGCATAACTTTAAAGATGCTCATATAATAATTAAGGCCACAAGCTTTGGAGTCAGATCTGAGTTCTAATTCCAGCTTCATCATTTTTTCTGGTTAAATAAAAATTCCTAGTCTTCAATTGCCTCACCTGTAAAATGGAGATAATATTTATACCCCATAGGTGGGTTTTAATGGAAAATGGCCCAGAACAGTAAGGCATCTGCATCTAATCCAGTAATATGCTCAACTAAAGATTCAGATCCTGAATCTTATACTTAAGTGTTATTTCTGCCTCCAATGATTTACTGAAATTTATTGTATCGACTATATATAAAAACTGTTCATGTAAACCTTTAAAAATGTCAGTGTTCATACAGAAGATGTGAATGTTACCATTAACAACCATTAGAAAACTTTCAAATAGTTGGGAGTTAAAAAAAAAAAGGAACAGTGGTTTTAATGTCAGTTTCATAGCTAAAAATATTAATTCTTTATTGAATCTAAAACGATGACAATCCCCAGTCTGTCCTAGCGAGACAGAAATTTGCATATAAATGTTTCAGATTTAAAAGGGGGCCTGCTTACCAAGCAACAACTGTCCCACACCCTTGAAAAAAGGCAGCCTAACCAGGTTGTTCCTAATTACTCGAAGGGATGACCTTTCATTTTTACAACCAATTTCTTTTGGTCAAATAGATGATTTTTAAGTATTTCCGAAATACGTAACAAAAACGTGGGAAGGGATTCTAGATTGTTCAAAGGATTTTCTAAATGTCTGACCACACGATGACATACATGTCTTCTATGTGCGGCTTTCTCGGTGTGGAAACCTTTATCATTAGCCATGAGAACAGAGGAAACATGACCATTTAACGTCCCTCCCCCAAGTCCTGGACACACTTCCACCAGAGGAGCAACACAACGCCGGACACGGATGCTTTGATTCACAGTCCACAACGACTCGCTTTGAGCTCAGCGCTCCTCTTTCCCTCGGCCCCGCGGCAAACCCTCCGAACGCGTTTCAGCGCCAGAGCCCGGCTGCGGGGCTGGGGCCGCTGAAACGTGCTGCCCCGAGCGCGCCCCAGGGCCGCCTTCGCTCCGCGCCCGGCCTCGCGTCTCGCTCCCCCTTTGTGCCAGCTCAGCAGTCCCGGGGAAGCGGGCGGCGGCGGCGGCGGTAAACAAGCGCCGGGCTGTCAATCAGGAACTAGAGCGGAGCAGGAGAGGACCGGCCTGAACCGGTGCGAGCAGATCCCAGCCGGCCCGCCCGCGCGCCGCCGCCGCCGCCCGCGCGCCCCGCTATACATGCGGCCGACGTCGCCGGCGCTCGCGCCCGCGCAGCCGAGCCCGCGGGGCGGGGGGCGGGGCGGCCGCGGCGCTTCCGCTCTCCACGCCCCGGCCGGCGACCGGTTCGAGCTGGCTCTGGCCACCCCGGCACCTTTACAGTGGCGGAGGGGAAACTAGGGCGGCGGAGGGGGGGAGGGGACGAGGGCGCCGGGAGACGACGTGGGGGCGGGGGGGGCAGGGAGTGCTCGCCAGGGTCGCACCGGCGTCCGGTGGCGCTGTCACTTCGGCCTGCCCTCCTGGCCAGCCTCCCCCACTCTCCCCTTAAGTCACACCGAGGGCGCCGGGGTGGGGGCTGTGCAGGTCGGGAGAGGAGCTTCGTTCCGGCTACGAGGAGCAGCAGCGTGCGCAGGAGCCCCCCGACCCCTCCCACCCCGAACAGGAAACCGGGGCCCTGAACCCTGCCGAGTTCCCCCCGCGTGGGGCTGTCAGCCGAGGTGCGCCCCGGGCCATCGGCACCTGCAAGGCCGGAAGCGCCGTCTCCCCATCTACTCTGCTGACACCCAAAGTCGTTTCTCTCCGGGGCCCAGGACAGGGGGAGGCGCGGGGGCGACAGAACATGACGTGACACGGGCTCCAGCCACCTCCAAAGCCCGCGGAGGGCCGCGAGCGGGGGTGGGGGCGCCCGCTCCGGGGGGACCTTTACCGGCGCGCGCCGGTTCCGAGCCTCGCCCCAGCCTGCGCGGCCCGCTCTCCCCACCCGCCCGCGCCCCATCCAATCAGAGCCCGGCATCGCCTTAGCAACAGGCTAACAAACCCGGCTCCGCCTATCGCCGGCCACCCGGGGCGGGCTCTCAGCGACCAGGCCAGTGCGCGAGGTCCCAGTTTCAAGTCATTGAAACTGTTCCAGCGAAAGACCTCGTCTACTTTTTGCAGGGGTGGAGGGCCGTTTCGTCGCAGGTATGGGCAACATAGTTTTCTTTACAATGAAATCATGGAGCAAACTAATGGTGTTTGTCCTTGTATATCGTTATTCCTTACCGCACTGCAAGCCTCAACTCCTTAAAAACCTTTGTTTCTTCTCACCCATCTAAAAAACCCTGCAATTTCCAGGAAGGCTCACACACAAACTCATGTTACCTGCTTTTCAGCACATACCAAGACTGTCATTAGATATTTACATTAATCAGCGTTACCGCTTAGATTAACTAGAAATTACTTAAAAATGCAAATTACCCACGTGTAACTGAAAACCTGACTAAAGAATTGATTTCATCTTAATTTTTTAAATAATAGTGTATTAATGCTAGAACTGAAAGCATCCTTAATTTCCTCACTTGCCATAATCCAATTAGCCTTTCCTCAGGCATGTGTTTTTAATACTAAAAATGAAGGTAAAATGTGCTCTAGTCTTTGAAAAGGAGTAAACATTTGAACTAAATACTGCATTTAAAAGGAGAAGTACAAAATTACATAACCAGTTTTAACATTATATGCTTCTTGGGCTAGGAATTAAGTCATCGCCACCACCTGACGCGTGTAACCAATCTGCTGAGAGCTGAATAAGCGCCCCTCCTCACCACCCCCCAGAACTGGTCCGAAACAGGATTGAACCGCTTCTAACAAAGGGTGGAAACTTAGAAAAACAAGCTTAGAGTCTCCTATATTAACACAATGTTACAATTTAAACAATCCATTGGAAATCTCAGTACCGTTTTTCCTTTGACAACCCTTAATCTCCCTTTTCTAACCAAAAATCAAATTCAGGGTGCCGAATACTTTTCAATTCCATTTGACTGGCATGGGTTTCATTGAATGCACGTTCCAAAGTTAGGCATGGTGCTTGCGGGGGAAAAAAAAAGACTGACCCTAAATGGCTTCTAAAATTGATTTGAAGCCTATCATAAAGATAGATACTGTCCTTTAAAATAAAGAATGCTTGATATAAATTTCTAAAGGAACTGGAAAGAACAGGGAAAACACGTGGGGCGATGATACCATATGTCAAAATAAGCCACAGAAACCCTTTATCAAAGAATAATGATCGATTCTTTAAAGTTTTTTGCATGTCAATATTAAAAACGAAATACACCTATTAACCCTCTTAAAAATGTTATCCTATTTCTTCACTAAAGCTTAGTTTTTAAGATCTAAGGTTGCAGAGTATAAGGAAAAAATCTCACTGGACTGCATTAGCAATTCAGTTGAAAACACAGTAAAATTACTGAGTTGGATTTAAGCAGAATTTACAAGTAAGGTGCATATGGATTCCAACTGCGTATGGCACAGAACAAGCCGGGTATAGAGGTAGTTGAATAAGTGCAGTTTGCAGTCACTTTGCAGATGCCTGCATGCATTACGATTTAACACTCGATGACTGTCAAGGAGAATCCAAATCTTCCAACTTTGCTAATCTTTATCAAACTGCTATGCATTATGCTAGTAGAATTACATTAATTCAGAAAAACTGAAAAGGTACTTCCCCCCCCAAAAAAACAGGTTTAATGATTTCTGAGTAATATAAAAACTTACCTCTCTCGTGTCCAATTAAGATGTCTTTATGGTTGAAATATTCTACTTCTTCAGTGTAATTCTGTGTATAGGCAGTATTGGAGCCGGCATTTCTAGATTCGGTCCAGCGTACTTTCGCATGTCCTCTTGCATGAATTTTAAGAGATTTTACTCTGATTTCCCCAGTAACTTCTAAATTCACCCTTCCTGAGACTGTATCCCCACTAGAATACACAGGGACATTGCTGTCATTAAGACAGTCAAAGCTTATTGTCAAACTCTTCACCTTTCCCAGCACCATGTTTATAACAAAATCTATAAAAAAAATAACGTAAGACAAAAAAGTCAAGATCACATATAAAATGTGACCTTCACTTAACACTGATCGATGTCTTTGCCGTGCAAAAACTTGCAGGCAAGATCAGTGCTTCTTTACAAATAGTTCATTGAGATTTCTTAAAAAGTCAGGGCAGCAGAGAGGCTGCCGCTCCGCTCCCCAGCTACTCTCAGTGGTCTCCTTACAAAGACGGGCGGCTGGAGCCTGCCAGCTCACTTTAAGAGCAGCTTTGTGAAAAACAACCCCAGTGCGCACGCGCACGCCGCGGCTGCGCCCGCCCCCCGTGCGCACCCCGCCCGCCCTGGGCTCGCTCCCGCCTCCGCGCGCTCGCGGGTACAGTAGGTGCACAGCCTGGGGAGGAGGACGCGGGCTGCTGGGAGGCTAAACCTGACTCCTCTTCATTGTGCGCTCTTATTGGTAGGCAGGCTACCGTACACCCTCTGTGTGCTAGCTAGAGCCCCTCACCGAGCACACTCTATTTAAAGATAATGGCAGGAGGGGGCAATGGACAAGGGGTCGGTGGGGAGTTGTTTGCAAAGCCAAGTAAGGATAAACTGCCGAGTGACCAGCCCGAAGCGTGCGTTACAGGCATTGCAGCGTTTTGACCACTGCCTGACGAGAAGGAGGAAAAAGTGATGTGTGAAGAGAGGTGGGGGAAGGGGAGAAACCGGTTGGGCAAGCGTGGTTGCTGAGCATAAGCTAACGAATTAAAAAAAATAAATAAATAAAAAGCGATAAAAGACAAGAAATAATGTTTTAGACAAGAGCATTTTTTGGCCTTTTTTTCCTTCTTAAACAAACAAACAAACAAACCAAACCCGTGCTTTGCAGGCAGGATGGAAATGAACTCAGTTGAGGCCAAAAGAACCTTAAAGGAGAATACTGTAAAGAGCATGGAGGAGAAGCACGTGCAATTTAATAAGTAGGGTTTGCTTTCTCAACTGCATTCTTTTCCATCTCTTAATTAAATCGCGATGAAAAACAACCAAGTTGTTTGCGTGATGACACCAAGGGGAAGAAAGGCTTGAACACTTCCTTGAAGGAAGAAAAGGCTCTTTTTAAGACACCACCTACAGCTGGATTTGTAGAGGATGACGTGATTACTACTCTTATGTCCAGAGGATTAAGAATAGAGTTCGGCCTAAAAAAGTACCGCTTTATAAGAGGTAGCGTGACATAGTGTTTGAGCTAACAATGTTTACAAGGTCGGAGAATCTTTGTTAGAAATGAGTGAAGCACATTGAGGGTTTTAAAAGGCATGGTTTAGTATATAAGTAGGGCTTAATTCTGTAAAGTTTTAATTTTAATTTTCAGCCTTGGAATGTTAGCGCAATAATTCTCATAATACATCTTAAAGATGAACATTTGTCTCTACTCTGAATGTTTTAGTAACAAATGGGAAAGCTTTCATAAAATCACAGGTATGCAAACCAGAACAGCATAAAACTTTAGATTTTTGTAATCAACCGAACTGCTTATAAAAGAAATATAGAAAGGAAAACTATGACTCAAGTCGTCTATACCTAACCAAACACATTTTGGAAGATTTTTGCCTCTCCATGTCTAAAACATTTTAGACTCTTGGATAGGTATATTTGGATAGGTTGACTCTGTGAGTCACAATCAACGAAACTCATTGGGCTTGCTCTTTTCTTATTTATTTGGAAGAAATGAAATTTTATTTGGATCTAGTTGACCAGGCAATATCTTCAACATTATATGAGCGTATAAATATGCAAACTATATGGACAGTTCGTGGGCCGGCTATTTATTTCTGATAGAGTTTAGATGGTTATGCTTAACTGAATTTGTGTATTTTGGTGGGGAAAATAGTCTCTTTTTCCCTCTTGTTTGACACCTGGTGGAAATTCCAGTTCAAGTACCTCGGTTCTTGTACTAGCTTTGATAACAGTTACTACTTGGGGTTTTTCGCCACCTAGTGGTAAAAATGGTGAATGCTAAATGTCAGCTTCTCATTAAGGTCAAATGATACTTAGCATTCAAATGACATTGGTCAAGGAACAAATTGAAAAGTGCACTACACAATAAGGCCTTCATTACTAAATTTGTTTTAAATTATTGAGGGTTAGTGAACAATGGCTGAATTTTTCATAATATTTAAAATTTCGCCAGTTGAAATATAACATTTCTGAAAAAACAATTAGTTTAAATAAACGACTTGCATTTAACCAAAAAGAATCCTAAGAGATATATACTTGTAGTTCGGAAAATAGTTCTAGCACATTCAGTGTTTTATTATTGTCACTATATTACATTATTTCTGTTTGAAGCTTTTAGGATATAGTAAATCATTGTCTTTATTATTTATTTTGTTATTTCTCCTTATTTTCTTTTTACTGCATCTTCCTAAACACTTTTTTTTAAACTAACAAGTTGACAAGAATGTCTTATCTTCTATCATTTTTACTTGAGATTCTACTCACTATAATTATCACTTTTCTTCTCTTTGGATTTGTTCACACAGCGATTTCTTAAGTGTCTAGACTTGAGTTTACTTCATTTTGTTTTCCTCCTATTTATTCAAATTATGAGAACACCAGAAACAACTCAGGCGTCTCTAAATCACTTTATGTTTTTATTTCTAAAAGAAAAAAAAAACAGGTAACTAAGTTTTGAATGTTTTCCCTTGTGACTTTTCTAACTTGCCATTTAAAGATTCCTTGTCTAAATAGCTACCCATTAGACAGCTTGAAATACTGTACTGCAGCCATTCATTATCTTGGGCTTCTGGAATTGCTTCTTTGGGTCCTTATGGTATTTTGTGTTCCATTTAAGCTATTCATCTTTACCACTAAGTCTCTTTCTTACTGCACCCCAGCCTACGTCTCATATGCCACCTACTCCTACTCATCTGCTAACTCTCTATACTGCTGTCAAGTACATCTTCTGTCCCCTTTGTTAGCTTGTCTCACTGTTGCCAATGTACAGTTACATGCTGCTTTTTGTGCCCAGAACAACATCCCACTCCCGTGTTATCTCCTTTCCCTTCTTCTAACCCCTCCACCAGATTTAGCTGGCACAACTGAATAAAATTCCAACTAGACAGAATGACTAACTCCTCCTCCCCTTTCTATAGCTTCTTAAGAGCTTAAATGAGACTTTCTTTTTATGGTATTTTTTTTTTCTTAGACTTTTAATTCAATCACTATTCCACCTTACTACGTAAAGGTTTAAACTCAATCTTAAGAACTTTGTTAAAAGCTGACAAATGGTAATTGCTATCAAGATATATTGAGGCAATAATATCTCAAAATTATTAAGTCTGGAGGTTTTCACCTGTTATAACAAAATGTTCAGTATTTTTATGTAAAAAAAGTAAGCCATCTTAACTGAAAGTTTTGGTGTGGGGTTGTAAGAAAAACCATACCAGCAGTCAGAACATTTTTTTTTAAATGTGAAATCCATGTTTAATTCTTATTTAACACCTGGTGGATGTGAATTCTATAGAAGTAAGGAAGGTTTTCTGGTTAAATCTTAATTCTGTATTTCAAGAATTTGTAACTCTGACTTAACTCTTTAACATTTTGGGAATGCAACAAATTTGACATTGATGTGGACACTGTGGATAAGATTTGCTATAGTATTAACAAAATGAATAAAATATTTTATATTTAATATATTTGATAGTTAATTATATTGCATGTTTGTTGCATTCTTCATACTTACTAGACATTTAAATGTGTTGTAAATTTTGCGAGAAAATTCAGTACCAAATTTGATTTCTGTTCTCCCTTATGAAGGGAGAACATGTTATGTGGTATGTGAATGCCATTTAATCTTTTATTTTTGATTTTTTGATTTAAAATAAAATCATCCGTAATTCTACTATCCATCTAGAAATATAACACAGTTAACTTTTTGGTACATTTTCATCTAGATGTACAACTAAGAATGAAGAGCCTTGCTAGTTGAACTATGACAATGCTGCTTCTCAAGTAGAATTCTTTGATGACAGATTTGATTAGTGCCACTAATATTTAGGACCTGCTAAATGAGATGAATTGGTGAAGTTTATTCATCCAGGCTCAAGTGGCATTGGGCCTGCAAGAAGGATCAGAAATGTAAAATTTCTTTTCTGAACCATATTATGACCTTTGACCAAGAACAATTTTATGTAATGAGACCAAAAACATCATAATTTTTGATTAATATTGAGTTTTAGTGGCAAAATATAATTAAAAGGAACCAATTCTCAAATTTTTATATCATTCTTATTTGGCTGACTGAAATTTGATTTTTTGCTTAAGAATGTTACCCTTCCAATCATGTACATTTTCTTTGTTGATGAAGAGAAAGTTATTATAAATGGTTAAAAAAACACTAAAGTTATTATTTACTGCTACTACCTTTTTAACACTTTAACTGGAAGCATTTTTAAGGGTCTCCTCTCTAAGGTTAGTTTTATTTATTGCTGTTAATTATTATCCTAATGTTATCATAACATAAAAATTATAAGAGAATTATTGCCTCTAACTCATCTGTGATCAGCTCAGTTTTCTTATTATTGTTCTTCCTCTTGTTGGGGAATTTTTATTTGCTACCAGATTGAAGAAGTATTTATAATTAAGGAAGCGTTTGTTGTGGAAAATCTGTAAGGATGAGGGACAATTCAAGTTTAAAAGTTTGCTGAAGACTCATTGCCTCAAGAATTTTAAGTGTTTTAAACGAATTTTTGTTTCAGGGTTAAGAAACAAGTCTGGTGAAAACTAAACCTTAAAATCACACTTTTAATCTATGACCTATAAATTCACATTTGGATATTCAGTAATTGATTTTATAGCTGTTTGTGTAACATAAACATTTTTAGTTCATATATAAATTATTTCAATCAATACATTGTAGTGGAAACATGAGGCAACTGAAATTTCTGCCCTAAATTGATATAACATTTTTGTAGTTATGTGTGAATTTCAAATTATTTTGTTGTCGAGTCTCACATAGAAAGGAATTTAATGCTTTCATATTTTGGACTTTGAAACATATATGAAGAGTTTCATGGGCATGGAGGTACATGTGCACAAAGCAAAATATCCAATGTGAGGAATAAATTACATCATGAATAATTTACAAATTAAAATAATATAGTCCATCTTGATTTTTTAGAAAGTGGGAATAATGCTTTGGTAAAGCCAAAATAATTTTGTAAAAACAGAATTTGGAAGCTAGAGTTGATATCATTTTACCTAATAATTCTGTTGTCCAAAGCATATCTTTTACAGTCTTAGAAATAAGGTACACTTTTTTCTACCAGTGGGCCACTTGAATAGGGAGAAGTCTTTTAACCAGTGTTTCATTTATTATTATTATTTGCTGCTACTTATATCTGTTTTGGCGAAACTTGGTGGAAGCCCTCAAAAAGGTGAATGTATAGGAAGGAACTGAGCTGAGTCCTTCTCCCTCCCATGAGTGTTTCTGCAAATCAAGACCTTTTAGAAACGGTCACTTTATAGAAAAGTGGCCAATGGGAGATTTCTGCAGGGAAAAGACTGATTGTAGAATATAATCATGATTCCAAAGAGGATAATATGAGAAAGAACAAATGCCATACAGTTTTGTTGTTTCTAGCACTGGCCTTTCTCATCTTTACAAACCTCAATGATTTTGTGTTCTAATCACGTTGTGTTTTTCTGTCTGTTTCTGCAGTGATGCTCACTTCAAATGAAATGAAATGTTGGCCACTGGCTCAGAGACTGTGGTGGCCAGTACTTGGAGGACAAAGTTGTTTAAGTGAACTGCATAAAAATCACCAAACATAGGTAAGAAAGACCCATCAGAGTTGTGTGAGGGTAAAGGGCAAGAGATCTGTCCTCTGATGAATCTGGGGTCAGAGAAAGATGACGAGAGTTATGGTGGCTACATAGTCCAGAGACCCCTTGCTGGTCAGGCTCGTATTGAAAGAGTGGATATGGGGCAGGCTTGTCTAGTAATGACAGGAAGTCAAGAAGACTTTTGGGTAGGGATTAGGAAGCCTAGCTAATAATGAAAAATGGGAGAAGGAGAAGGTCAGGGTTGGTGGGACCAAGCAGTTTTTTTTCTTTTTTAGGTGTATGGGCCATGTATACGTTAGCCAAGAAGTCTGGAAACCAAGAAGTCTGAGTGGGATGTGTGTCATGAGAGAACTAGATTATTATTACAATATCCAGAATAGTAGCATATTTTAATATGATTATGTTATAATCATAATTTTTTTTACTTATTATCTTATTTGGTCCTTTTAATGGCCCTATGTGGTAAATACTATTAGAGTATATCCATTTTGTAAGCAAGGAAACAAGCTTAGAATGACAAAGTAACTTGCCCAATCTCATACAGCTAGTAACAGGTGGTGCTAGCTAAACTTGTGCTCTTAATCACTAGGCCACACTGCAAGCAAGTCAGTGGGGTTATTTATCAATACCTCCTCCAAGAAAGCTTCTGTACCATCCTCTCCTCCCCTGCGTTGGATTATGTGTAACATTTCTGTGTTCATAGCACCTTTTAAAAACCTTATTCCTTAACAATCTTTTGTGTAGTTTGTACATTTACTGTCTCTTCCCTAATACTTTAATACTCAAGTTTTTATCTACATGATCTTGTTTACTGCTCAAGTGTTAATCATTTTTATACTTCAGAACTCAGTATAGTGCTTGACACACAATATGCATTCAATAAATGTTTATCAATGTGATATATTGATAATGGAATGTTATCCTTAAACAATTTTTTATTGTAAGATTGTGGAATCTTAAGGGAAATTTTTCCAGATAACCACATGAAAAAACTGAGACTGAAGAATTAAAAATAAGATTTAAGTTCAGATCATTACTTTATAAATATATGCTGATTGCCACAAGGTCACCATCATAGTGCATTGTTTAATCCCAATCAAAGTAATTAAGGGTTACTAGCCTATGCTAAAGTAAAGTTTCATGGTTGTAAAGTAATAATCATATTAAAAATTCATATATCCCTCTTCAGCATTCTTCTACTTGTATTACATTTGGTACATTATTTACAACTGATGAACAAGAGGTCTTCTAGCCTGCTTTTGAGTGCTTAGGAAAAATGCAATTGTGTGCCATAGCAGAGAGCAAAATACCTGACTGTAAGCATTTGGGCAAGTTAAGTGAAAATTGCAATATTGTTTATCTATGTTTTTAATATAGTTTCATAGCCGACATTTAATAAAGTATTCTGAACAGATTTGCAAGTAGGTAAGAGAAAAGTTTATTTCAAAGATCTTGATTATACAGTATTTTTTTTGCTATATATACAGAGATTATATATAGGTGACGTTTCTCTTAGAAATTAAAATCACTGAAAACGTTTCTGAAGACAAATACTTATTCATTCATAGATATGGTAAATTCAACAATCAGATATGTGAAACTCTTTTTACTAAAATATACATATTATTTTAAAATGATTTTACATATATTTTAAAAACATTTAAAAAAATTTTAGAAACAATAAAATAGGTGGGAAAATATTCAATATTTGCTGTGGAGAAGCAAATTTTTGTGGAGTTGTGAGTGAAAATGAAACATAGCATTCTGGATACTTGCAAGATATTAGAAAGCATGAGCAATGGTGCATGCTATGGATTGAATTTGTTTGTATGAATTTAACTCCTGAAAAGATGAATTAATTTTCCCTGAAGAATTAACAGAAAAGCTCTAGGCATTTTTAGTGTATTATCTTACATACTTTACTAAACAAAGGTAATATACGATGAAATCGTACAAGTAACAAAGTTAAAACCTGATAGTGAAATAGAGAGTGTGATCAGTGAATAAATGTACAGTCATGAGATTTAAAATTTTCACTTCCAGAAGCCAGAATTTTTGGCTTAAAATTTATAAAAGAAAATACCCACATATTTTCCTTCACAATTATGAGACTCAAAAGAGCTTTAAATATATTAAATGCAGCGTGTAGTCTGTATGACCCATTATTTAGTTGAATTATTTTTTTAAAATAGAGCTTTTTTTTCTCTACAACAATGTTTAGTTATTAATAAACAACATTTAAGTGATAGAAACCATTGTTTTCTACAAATTAGCATATTTGGTTCTTACCATTTTATAATATGTATATTTTCTTACAAATGTACTATATTTGGTATATGTAGAATTTACTCTGGAGGCTTATATGTGTTTACACATAAGGGCAGGGAGGAAAGAAATATTGCCTGAGTAGTGCTAGTAGTTTCTGGTATTCTCATTTTCCAGAAGATAACTTTCTGTAAGAACATGTGTGTGTGTGTGTGTGTGTGTGTGTGAGAGAGAGAGAGAGAGAGAGAGAGAGAGAGAGAGATTTTTAAAGGAAATACATAAAATTAAAAAGAACTCTGTTGTGGAGAGACTTGCTGTATTTGTGTTAAGAAGAAGCAATCTTTATCTCTGTTTGATAAATAGGGTATATAAAACAAAATGAAAAGATTAGATGTGAAAAGAAGACAATTTTAAGGAGCTCTAGAGGGAAAAATACATTTGGCTATTTATATAATTCTTAAAGCATAAAATAATGAAGACGATGGACTAAACTTTTTACATGCTTTAAAAAAAATTATTATTATTACTTATGCCTATAGCATCTGGTCTTCCTAAGTGGTCTCCCATCTAAGTACTACCAGGGTTGACTTTGCTTAGCTTTTGAGATCAGACAGTGGGCTTGTTTAGGGTGGCATAGCCATAGGCAATGTTACATTCTTTACATCACTTGATCTTAACAATAATACAATTATCCTCATTTTACAGATAGGGAAACTGAGGCTTTGAGAGGTCAAGTAACCTGCTCAGGGTCACACCCTAAATGGCAGAGTTTCCTTTACAGAATTTACAGGTTAAGAAGGAATATAAACAGTTACAATAGGGATATGTATACTATTGATATGTGTTACCAATAGGATTAGTATAGTACTAGGCAGCATCTTGCAAAGGTAGTAAAGTCTGGTGCAGTGCTCAGGCTGAGCCTTCACAGAAGAGTTAAGATGGACTAGAGAGGAGAGAGAAATCCAGGAGTGCTTAATGACCAATCTAGAGAAGTAAACAGAGACCAGTTTATCAGACCTTTAAAACTAATTAAAACATATCATTGATTATCCTAATTGGAACACTTGAGAATGAATGGGAGGCTAATAATAACCATGTTAGTACAACAGAAATAAACAGAAACCATCTTGGGCAAACCAAGATGTATAGCAATGTGAGGAGTTTAGACTTTATTCTAGGAACAATCAAGAACACTGAAGGATTGAGATGAGGAGGAGGAGGGGAAAGAGATGACACTGATGATAAAAATCTATTCAAGAATTTAGATGTGACATCTGCAGCAGGTTCAGATCTCTCAGCTATAAAACAAATTGGATACTTCATAATGATTTTTGTCTATTATGCACAGGAGCCAAAATCCATTACAGAAATTATCTGGGTGAGCTACCTGCTAGGTCCAATGAAACACTAGTAGACAAAGAAGTTGAAAAAGGGAAGACTCATGTTTTTTGGAATGACTGGCAGAGTATGACACCAGTATGGCATCAAGCCTTACTGTGATTCCAGTGACTTTATCACTAAATAGAAATGATTTTTTTTTTTGATGTGGGGAGGGAGGTTGAAATAAATTTGATCTTAATTGGGGAATATGTAATGTATTATTCCATAATGATATATGATAATTGCTTTGGTAATCATTCTTTAAGTTCCTGCTCATTTATTGAACTTATGTAATTATCACCTATTATTATTGGATTTATTACTCTAAGGAAAAAATATTGTCAATAAAAATATCTGCTTAACCTAAAAAAGTTAACCTGAAAAGGTTAATTTAAGGACTGTGATTTTCACATGGAAATTTTTACTTAGGAGATTCTTGAAATTTCCCTTTCCCTAGAGTATTTAAAATGGTTTTATTTACAAAAAGCTGCTGTACTCAGAATTTTCTAGGAAAGTATCTTTCTGTGTAGGCTCTTGAACTCAATAGTAAGTAAAAATCATACTGTATAGTATCCATGTGTATAGAACAGTTAATAAATTAATGATGACTTAATTAAAATACTAAAAAATTAATATCTTCAGACCTATTAACTAAGTTTACTTAAAGCAATTTAAAGAGCAGGTGTTAACTGGAAATAAACCTATATATTTTCTAAAACAATTGAATCACAAGAAAACAAACATTAAAATATTTTTCTGAACCAAATCAACATTTGGTTACAGTTCCTGCTTTTGGCATAGATCTATTATTATCAGATATAGAGGATTTGAAAGCTGTGCTGAGAAATTCAGTGGGTAGATTCTCTCAAAGTTAAATCCCATTTCTTTCCTCAGCGAATCTTTAACATTTTCTTTTGTTTTCATCTTAGCAGTCAATAAAAACTCTGGCAGCCTGGAATATAAAACATTCATTACATTTTATGTAGTTCACATAGCTCATGTACAAACAGAAAAAGATTTCCTCATGACCTTCCTTGATATCTTTATTCAAGGCCTATACCATTTAATTTGTCAGTGTGCCACTGCCACTACTGCACGTTTTTGTTCATAATGCTAGGAAAGAGATCTTCAGGTTGCTGAGGAGAGGAAGTTACATCTAATTTACAAGTCAGAGATTAGAATCATACAGTAGCTATATGTGGAATTGATTTCATTTCATGGGTTTTAAGCTATTTTTTTTTTCATTGAAGCAATATTTACAATTGAAAGACGGGTGTGTTGTAGCATTTAAATGCCTTAAATTCTTTTGAGTCTGGAATGGAAGGGGGATGTTCTTAGATGTTTAGATCCTAAACCTTAGGGATTTTGAAACGAAATGCTCTGTCATTTATTTATTGTGCCACAATTGAACTGCCCTGTGGATTTTATTTGGGATTATTGTGATTAATATTTGGAAAAATTTATCATTTTCAAATATAAGATTCTTAAGGAAAAAAACACTGAAGGGTTTTTAAGGGCTATAACATGATGTTATTTGTATTTTAGAATAACTAAGACTGATGTGTGGAAAATAGGTTAGGGGAAATTTGAAGACTAAAATAAGCTGTTGCAGTAATACAGCAGAGTGATGATGGTGGCCGGAATTGTGTGCTGTCAGAGAAGTTAGAAATGGATAAGTTCAAGGGATATTTAGGTTGTAGAATCAATAGAAATTGGTACAGAGGGAGACATGTTAACTGGATGTATGTTGTAGTGGAGGGAAGGGAGTCAAGGATGACATTGGATTTCTGGCTTAGGCAACTTGATGAGTGAATGGCTTCACCATTCACTGAGATGAAAAACATGGGGAAGGAGTGAGGATGATGATGAATTTATATTTGTTTAGTTTTATATTCATTAAAATTATTTTTGTTTTTTAAATATTTAATTCAATATTTTTAAATATTTGAAATTTACAGAGAATTTACTGACACAGTATGCAGACCTTTTTGTCTCAATACTGCCCTTTAGAGCAAAGGAATACAATTCAGAATCACCTGTTGCATACAGCCATCATGTGTCTTTAGTCTCCTTCAGTTGGGAGCAGCAATACAGTCTATTCTGGTCTTTAATGACCTTGACATTTTGAAAATTATAGATTAGTTATTTTATGGAATGTACCTTTGAGACTTTTTCAACCAGGATTTTTGAAGAGAATTAAGCTTAACATCCTAAAGCATTTATTATGTGAAAAATTTACTTCTTTCAATAGTATTAATTATGTACCATTTTTCAGAGAATTGAGAAATGATCACTGTGTTCTGTGGTCAGTTGGAAAAGGCTGAATTATTAAATTTTGACAGGAACACCTGAAAGTGATGCTATTTTCTTCTCATTGAATATTATCAGATGACACATGATTTTGATTTGTTCTATTACTGATGGCCACTTGATTGAAGATGTGTCTGTCAGGATTCTCAAATGTTAATATAGGTTTGTTTTCCTCCCTTGGTAATTAATTAGCATTTTGTGGGGAAATTCTTTGAGACTTTTCTAATATCCCATTCCTCATCTAACTTTCAACTTATTTCTTTATTTGTAGCACTATTGATTGTTGTGGGCCTTAATTCATTACTATTATTATTTATCTTGATGTTCAAATTGTCCCCAGTGTAGCTACTGGAAGCACTTTCCATGGTGCTTATGTATTCTCTTATCATGTCTCTATCACTTTTTAACTATGTTCTTTCTTTCTGGTCCCAAATATTAACAAGTTCATTTTGTACTTTCCCTGTTCAATGATCAATTTAGAGAAGTAAACAGGCCAGTTTATCAGAATCTTACAGCTAATCAGAACATATAATTGATTGTCTTAATTGGGACACTTGAGAATGAATGGGAGGCTAATAATCATGTTGGTACAACAGAAATAAACAGAAACTATCCTGGGCAAACCAAGATGTATAGCAATGCCCTGGAATTGCCCTGGAATTAGCAATTTTTTTGCCCTGAGTCTTTTTAGTAAGGAATAACATTTAGAAGACAAGATCTGGGCATTAGGTGTGCTCTTTGCTTTTGAAGTGTAATGCTTCAGGCCTTTTTTAGTAGAGAGTGCTAGGATATGTATGTATGTATCTATGTATGTTTGTACATGCACACATTTGCATATCTGTCATCTGTCTATTAATCATTCAAGCCATGAGTTTATATTGATACAATCAGTTCTAGTACCTCAGGGCTTGTTCTAATTTTCTCTATTTCCATAGGCATATAACCTCCCTTCTTTGACAATGAGAAACCAGGCTCCCATTGGCCTTATTATATTTACTTTATGGATCGATCTCAGTGCACGTAATCAGTCTCTTCTTTACATTGCCATTCCCTCTCCTATATAGGTGCACTCTTCCCCTGAGTAGACCGTGCCATCCATATGAGACTACCCCTTTACATGGATGTACTCTCACCATACTCAGGCTTGGCCTTGCCACATTGCACTGACCTTTGTGTGCTGCTGTATCAGGTAGGCTCTGACTCATGAAGCTCTCACTTCCCCTCTGCCTCCCAACCCCCTGTGCCCCTTCTACCACAAGCAGGGCCTTTTTACAGTTATTTCAGTTTAATTGTGAATGAAAAGAGAAAGATAGGGCAGAGGCCAAAAGGACAATAATTCAGGAAAGAATTGTTTTTGGACAGTAATTTAGAGGACACTAATTTAGAGGACCTTAGAGGGTGAGGTTAAAGATATGAAAGAGACAGGTAATTGGTAAAACCACTTCTCTGAGAAGGCAGAAAGGGATGGGATGTAGAACACAATTCTGAGGATTAGTTTTGAGTATGAAAAAGACCATGTTCACATTTCAAGAGAAAGTGGGAGAGAAGAATGGGTTAAATACAGATCGGTTGAAGAGTTTCCTGGAGAAAGTGGATGGATTTTCATCTATAGGTTTTACTTTCTCTGTGAAGACATATCTGAGAAGGAGTGATTTAGTTGGAGATTTGAAGAAAGTAGAGAGAGTTTGGAAATCATTGTAGAGAATAAGAAAGTGAAATGAGCAAGGAAACCAGAAAGATTTCTGAGTGATATGGAAGATCTAACTGAGAATAGAAACTGAAAATGACTTGAGACACAGTCCTGAAAAGTTAGTGTTTTCTTCAGCAGTCCCCAGTGCTGGGAGTAGAGAAGGCAGTTTTTATCAGGAAAATGGTTAAATAGCAATGGCACAAGTAAGTTGAAGATATTGGCTGGAGGTTGAAATGAAGAAATGAATGTTGAATGTTGAAATGAATAGTTCTGAATGAGAGACGGTAGATGGATCTTGGCCTACCTCAAGGTCCTTGTGTGGTTTGGTTCCCAATGACCAGAAACTCTCTCTGTCTAACCTAAGGGAAATTGTGTAGGGGCAGGAAGGGAAAGGATTATTATGAGCATATTGGGTAGCCTACAGAACTGAAAGTCAGGCTGGATAATCATGCCTCAGAGATACAGGAAGCCTTTAGCTTTGGTTGTGTAGGTGTTAGGAAGCCTCTTCAAATGACCATGATTGGGATGAATCAGCTCTACCATGATCTATTCTTGTGTTACTGTGTTACTGCTCAGGATTCAAATACTGAGGAGAAAAGTTAAACTTTAAATGGCCTTGCTTGGGTCTTGTGCTCAAAGTCTTGGCCAAGAGATTGAGATTATTACCAAGACTGTATGAAATAGGGTAGGGGTGGTTCCACAAAGGAAAACAAGTGTGCCATTGAGAGGAGGAGAATGGATGCAACTCTAGCAAAAACGAGATGTTCAGTACTGGTAGATTGTGTTTGTGGGTATTGAATTTATGTAGATCTGAAAAAGCAGATTTGATATGGCATGGAAGATGAATGAAATGCTAATCTTTTTTTTAACTTTTATTCTTATTACAAAAATAATATATGTATATTATAAAAATAATTAAAACTATCCCCTTCTTCAAATCTTTAATAAAAGTAAAGCAATGACCAAGATATGACAGTAAAGTGGGGAGAAGGAGATAGATTGATTTGAAAAGCATGGTTTAAATGTTTCCTATGATTCTGATCTGTCATGTACACTGTGGATATGAAAGTGAATAATGAGTGTTTGGTTTCTTGCTCATAAGTACAAAACAGTGGACTGAAAACTTTAAATCCAAGGTTGAGTTTACAAAAATGTCACCTTTTGGAATAGGTAGCTATGTATCTTCAACTTATATAATCAAATCAAATCAAATAATTTTTTATTCTTTTAAAAACTTCCATAATTCACACATTTAAGAATTGACTTATTTTTGTTATTGTTGTTTTCATTGTGCACTCTTTTTGAGATAATGTATAATCTCTTTCTCCTAAAAAAACAAAAACAAAAACAAAAAAAACCTCTGCCAGCCTGCTTTTTTTTTTTTTCTGTGAGAATTTCAATGAGTTTATTTGTGTCAAACTGATAATTTGTGCTGGGGAGCAAGATCTCAAATGCTCCCACACCTTGCTTTAAAAAGTCAACATTTTAGTGTAAACAGTTTTGTTGAGTAGATTCTATTTGGTGGATATTAACACAATGTTTTTTTTTTTCCACTCACAATTCCCAGTAGTGCTTTGTAGACTCTCCCAAGATAATTTCTTGGGCACATTCCACAACTTTCTCATCACTTTCAGTTATTAAAAAAAAGCAAAACCAAACTAATTTCACTCCAGTGTAAAAATCCAATCTCAAATCTGATTCAAATATAATCCTCTCAATTCCCTCTACTAACATCTAAGTTCTTTGTTGGGAAGGAGGAGTATGAGACATGGCAGGGGTTGCTTATTAGAGATGAGAAAGTACCCTTCCCCATAAGATTTGCATGATTCTGTTGCCGCTGGTGGCCACTAACAATATGGTGGTGCAGTTTTTAGGGTTGTCTAGTTTTACCACAGTCCATTATGTTACTGTGAGGGCACCCATGTCTTCTTTTAGTCCTGCCTTTGGTCTACATCCCAACCACTTAAGAAGCAACTGGTAGGTATCCCCAGGATGTGGGCTTTCTCCTCTCCTGGGTATTCTTTCATATCACCTCAAGCATAGGAGTCCTCCTCTGCACCCCCCCTGATAGATTAGGAAGCCTGGAATGGGTTGGAGGCTGCCTTCACTTTTTTCTTAAAATTCCCTATAACATGGTCTTTCTTTGTCCCACATTTCTGGGCTTGGTTAATTAGTGCTTCTCCTTCAAAATCTCCGGAAAAGAAGCAGGCCCAATTCTTGGTATTCAGATAGGCTCTCAAATTTCAAAAAATACAAGTAGATTCTTCCCCAGACTCTCTCATAGGGCTGATTGAACTTTGAAGGCAGTCATCTATGTTCCTGACTCTGCCAGTATTCAGCTAGGTAGTAGGCTGTGCTTTCCTTCTTTCAGGCACTCACATTCTGCATTCCATTGAAACTCTGCATTCACTTAGCTTCTGGTGGGTTAAGGGGTGATATTTTTCCACCTACCCAGGGCTGAGACATTGATTAGGAATAGCAGAAGTGGTTCCCCTGCCTCTGAATAAGTCTTCAGGGATGCTTTTGGCTGAAACAGAGAGGTCTTTAAAAACATGGAATCCTTGTGCCTTTCTGTCATCATTTTTCACTCAGAATAAGCAATTCTAAGACAACAGGAAAAATCCTATTACCATTCTATTATTATAGCATAAAACTAAAGTAAATGATATCCTTCATTCTTATTTGATACTAGTCTACAATAAAGAAAGAAAACACAAACTATTACCACAGGATTTGGCAAACTGATCTTTTCAGTGTCTAAAATTAGGGATGTTTAAAGCAGCATTGATTTTAAAAGATCATCAGATGTACTATTAATGAATAATATTGTAGTTGTTTTGTCTGACTTCCTGTTGTAATATGGCTGGTATAAGGTGACTGTCAGAGTGAGGAAGAGGAATTAGGTCTATCATTAAATCATTGCTCAGTCAAGAATATAGCTAAATAACAGTGTTTAACTTTTTATTAAAAAGGCTTTGAATGTAATAAGCAGGATTGGCATTGATTTAAAAAAATAGACAGATTTTCCTTTTAGACTTTTGCAAGACATTTTTAAAGTTAAGCAGATGTTAAAATGAACTTGGTAAACTTATGCCTCATGGTCCCCTTAACAGAGGTTTGAATAAAGAAATATTTTAGGTTTTGACTTAAATATGAAGATGATTTTAAGCATTCCCAATGGCTAACAAATACGATTATTATTCCTATGGTCTGTCATCAGACTTGCTCAGCTGAATTCTTTCTGAGTGGCATTCTGCTATACATATCTTTCTCATTAAGAACTCAATAATGAAATAGGTTAATTAGAGATAGGTAATCTTACCTTGTATTAATCATCCTCTGTCAGAATAAATTAACCTTTTTAGCTCCTATTTTCTGATTTTCTGGAATTTCCAACCTTTGTGGACCCTGTTCTTGAGGCATTAGATATCTTCATACAATTTTAAACTCATTTGAATTTAGAAGTACCCATTATTAATAGAGTTTTAAACTTAATTATCACAGATTTACTCTGAGATCATTGAAGATAAGCCTAATTCAAGCACTGCACAGTTTGTTTCTTCCTGGCTGTGTGATCTGGAGAAGTTCACTTACTATCTCTGAGTCTTCATTTCTCTGACTTATGGAATAGGAATAACTCCATCCATCTCAAATTATGGAAATTAAATGGGATAACACCTACAGTGGATTTTGAAATTCACTGCTGAAGTTTTCAGGATTGTTAGTATTATTTTGAGGTATGTTCAAGTCAGAAGACTTCACTTTTACCACTGTTGATATTAAATAATTCCTAATATCACTGAGCCCTTTTCCCTGGTTTCTCTGTATCCTTGGCAGGGATAAAAAAAAATGACAAAAAAATGTGAGATGGTATTGTGACGCTCAAGGCTTCCATACCGCTTTGGTATATGTGTGGGGCCCAAGGGAGCAGATGTGTCAGTCAGCCCATCAAAGAATAGAACTCACTGGGCCAGCCATGTTGGAGATTCATGACACCACATGACAAACTGAAAAACTAGCATGCGTTGAGATGAATCTATTAACAATGTAAATATAAGTTCATATGCTTTTGAAAGACAAAATAATGCTGTAAATGTCATCAGAGGTAATTTGGGAAACAGTCTAACATTTGGCTTTAATTAGAAAGGGAAGAAAATACATGAGAACTAAGTTCCTTTTGGTTGGCGTTTGTTTATCCTTCTCGTCTTGAATTTGAGCCAAACATTTTCAGTTTTGACTAATTCTTCAGTGTTTCTCCAAATTTGGGCAGAGCCTTTGGCCTATTTAGAGATAGATGTAACTTAGTTCAGTGTTAGATAAGAGGGATGGTGGCCCATGCATATTAGGACCTAGCAAAATGAAGAGCAGGAGAAGGTCACGGAGTGCATACTGCTGTGTCACATGGACCAAGGGGCACCACTAGTGAGTGAATGATGGATGCTTAATGAAGTGGAGGAAATTTCATTTATTAGAGTTTCTCTTGAGCAAAGTAGGTAGGTATTTAAAAAAAATATTTCAATAAACTACTTAAGAGTAGTTGTCAGACCCTGCCCTTCCCCACATCTCCCTCTCTTGCACCAATTACCTTTCACAAAGGGTGCCCTTGTTTTGGTCACTTTCCTAAAAAGTTGGTAAGTAGGTTTGGAGGCAGAATTTAGGAGAAAGCCAAATTTTGAGGTATTTATGAGCAGAATGGAATGTGAGATTCTGGATAATACTGGGAAAAGTGAGGAGCCAGCTTTTTGGAACCTTTGGAGAGAAGAAAGGCAAGTAGCCCCTTGGTTAAGGAAAGACTTAAAAAAAAAAGTATAATGAAGGATTTTTAAAATTATTTTTTGAATAGGTGATAGAGACATATTTCAACAGAAATATAGAAACAGGGACTGTCAAGTATCCTTAATATCCAGGTCCCTCAGTACTCCCTCTCTCCCAAACAAGTAACCACTGTTATTTTTTTCTTATGTATCTTTTTGAATTTCTTTATGTACACATAAACAAATACATGAATATTGATTTTTATTTTACTCATCTGCTTTCTTTACACCGGATTTAACATAGTATGTACATTGTTTTATACTTAATTTTTTCCACTATATTATATATTTTGGATATATTTCCTATCACTATACAGAGAGGTTTCTACTTATTTTTCATTGTCCCATTTTGTTTATCAACATAACATGATTAATTTAATCCATTGTGGGTGTTGGCTTATTTCTGATTGTTTGCATTTACAACAGTTTTGTAATGAGTAAAGTTCTACAGATATTCTTTTGCATTAGTGTATGCATACCCACAGAATAAATTTGCAATAGTGGTCTTGTTAGACAAGACATGCAGTTGTAAGTTTGATGAACACTGCTACTTTTCCCTCCTAAGGAGTGTACCCATTTATACCCCCAATAGAGAGGGAAGAGGGTAAGACAAAGAGGGAGAGGGACAGAGAAAAAGAGAGAGAGAAAAAGAGGGAGAGAGAGAGAGAAAGAAAGAAGGAGGGGGAGAAAGAAGGTGGGGGGGGAGAGAGAGAGGGAGAGAGAGCGTGAGTGCGCGTGCACAAGTGTGAGCGAGTGAGTGTGCATCTACCCATCTATCACATGGTCACTGCTCACCTTGTTCTTTCTTCTGGTTCATTTGTTGTTTGCCTAAACTCATGTTCCCATGTGTCTTCCTCAAATATGCCACCCCATTGCGACCGACTGGTGTGATGAGAAAGTGAGCCAGACCACTTTTGTTGAGTCCTGGCTCTGTCACTTTTCTATCACCTTAGTCATATGATTTAACTTCCTGTACTCCAGTTTCCTCATTGGTAAAATGTAGATAAAAATGATACCTACCTCATAGGGTTGTTGTGAAGAATAAATAAATTAATGTAATTAATATTTCTAAGGTATTTAAGAAGTACCATAAATGCTAGTATATACTATTCCACTGTCACACCCAGGACATCATGAATCATCCCTTTGTCCTGTTCTCCACACCTGTTAGTCACTTAGTAGCCCTCTCAGTTATCAGATCAACTCTCACAGTATTGAAGTGCTTATGTTAAAATAACTATATTTTACTTAAAATGGTCCCAAAGCACAAGAGTATTGATGCTGGCAATTTGGATATGCCAAAGAGAAGCCATACAGTGCTTTCTTTACGTGAAAAGGTGAAAGTTCTTGACTTGGTAAGGAAAGAAAAAAATCATATGTTGATGTTGCTGAGCTCTACGGGAAAGATAAATTTTCTCTTGGTGTTACTGTGAAGAAGGAAAAAGAAATTAATGCCTATTTTGCTGTTACACCTCAGACTGCAAAAGTTACGGCCATAGTGTATGATGATAAGTGCTAAGTTAAGATGGAGAAGGCATTAAATTTATGGGTGGAAGACATGCACAGAAAATGGGTTCTGATTGACAGAAGCATGTTGTCTCAGAAAACTTTGAGCCTATATGAAGACTTCTGCAAGTGATCCATGAAACAAGTGGCACGAAGCCATTTACTTCAAGTAATAGTTGGTCACATAGAATCAGGAATAGGTATGTACTGAAAAAAAATTACTGGAGAGGCTGCTGCCACATTTCTGGCAGTGTTAAAGGTGATTAGAGTTAGTAATATATAGACATCAGGCACTCAATGTGGGTCTTGGAATGTATCCCCCGTGGATAAGGAGGACTACTACTGTAATGCTTTCTCCAGAGTTACGCAGGCTCAAATAACTAATCATTTAGTGCTTTAAGTAGTATTGTTTTCATATGACTATGTGATTGAATGGGTCACATAAAAGTAAAAACACAACTGAGAATAGCATTATATAAACATGATTAGTTTGCTGCATTCCCCTGGGACCAAGTCTACCAGATGAAGGTTTAAGTGATAGCCTCCCCACAAGTAGAAGATGTTGAAATACTTTTCTTTCTCATTACTGAGTTATAGCTTTATTTATATAACATTTTTTTTTTCAAGACCTCTGGAACATTTTGATGTGTTAGATACTGAATAACTATGTTATATAAATCATTAAAAAACCCCAAACTTCCAGGGTTAGGGGGCGGGGTATAGACTTGTTTGTAAGGTTTCTTTTTTCTTCTTTCCTATGCAATGCTTCTCCTTCCTTTTCCTCTGTCGGCATCCTAATCTAGGTCTCTCTATATCTTTCTGTGATCCTGGAGATCATTTTGGAAGTTTTCTAGGTTCCTTCTTCCACCTCCACTACCCAATTCTAGTTAGCCTTCTGCTTAAAGATGTATAGTCGTTATTGGTTGACAGCCAGTTTGAAGTATTTCAGCTTTGTTTTGAGATGATCTGACCTTATCATTAATTTAGACTCTCTAATTTAGACTCTCCATTTTCAGGCCAATTACTCATAGAAGCTGGCTTGTGACAGAGTTTTCATTGGCCCACAGTAAAATGTTAAATATATGGGGAGTATGTTTAGAGTTGTATAAAAAGCAGGAATTCCCAACCACTGTGCTGTGGACCAACCGGTACCAGCCCATGGCCTATTAGGAACCAAGCCGCACAGCAGGAGGTGAGCGGTGGGTGAGGGAGGCTTCAGCTGTATTTGCAGCCACTGTCCAGCACTCGCTTCATTGCCTGAGCTCCACCTCAGATCATCAGACACTAGATTCTCATAGGAGCATTGGTCCCTGGTGCCAAAAAGTTTGGGGACTGCTGGTATAAGATTATTCAAATTAAACAATTTGAGGTTATTTTTTCTTCTTTTTGTGATAAAAGGGTTTTTCTTTATAAAATGATGGTGATAGTTGGTGACAGAATTTTTAAAAAGATCTTTGAGAAAAGTATAAGTTGGCGACTTTGATGGTTGCCTTCTCCCCACCTACCTATCCCTCGTACTTCTCTCCACCACAGAAACAGACAGACACATACATAGATTCTCTTTGCAGAATTTTGCAGGTCAGGGAAAATTAATGATCTTATTTGTTTTAACATAATTCATAGTCAACAATCTTGTTTATTTCTACTTCTGTCTTTTATTATAGTCATTCCTGCTGTCTTGAATGTTCTGTAACTTCAGTACAAATTCTACACTTCCTGTAATGCCCAGATCAAATCTCCAGTCCTTCAGTTAGTCTTCTTTATTTACTACTTTGTGTCCCCTGCCTTTGTACTTATGAGATTATTTATCAAAACTTCTGTCATTGGTTGCTATATGAATTTTGTTTTCAATTATGTCTTTTCTCTCTAACAAGTTTTAATACCTGTAAAAGAAAGAACATTTTGCATTTAAAAAACAATACCAAGATTTGGTAAGGGCATAAACATTTGTATAAAATGTGTTATATTAAAGCAGTCCTGAATCTGCATTATATATGGATATAATGATTTAATATTTATGAATTACATTGACTTTACTTTTCAGGCCCCCTGGTATTAGATGTATCCATGAGACTGGTTTTAGGCAGTGAGATGTGCTTGAAAATGAAGTGTTATTTCCAGATAAGAGCTTTTGAGTGAGTATAGGTTTATTCTCTCTTTTTCTCAATATGGTAAAGACCAGGAGTATTCCAGTTGGTAATTGATCCTGGAGTGAGCATTGATGTGAAAGAGAGCTCCAAATATCCTGTACTGGACTGGTAGTGTGAGCAAGAAATAGGCCTCTGCTTCTTAATTCACTGAGATTTTGGAAGTCATAGATAAAAGCAGCATTAATTTAATCTATTGATTCTGATAAAAACTTCAATTTTAAAAAGATGAAATTTCTAAATTTTTTATTGTTAATTTCTAATTTAACTCATTCAAAATGTCAGATATCTATAACTTTAATGTGGCCTATTTCTTATATTCAAAAATAAAGATTAGAATGTTGAAACCTGAATAATTTTAATGAGGTCGACAATGAAGACTCAAGCTCTCATAGTATTATCAGCTACATGTAGAGATGTTTTAAAATACAAAATGGGTCACTGAAAAAGTGGCAAATTTAAAACTATATATGTGTGTGTGTGTGTGTGTGTGTGTGTGTGTGTGTATACATACACACACACACACACATATAAAGTTAAATTCCTTTTAAAAGAAGCAGATATGCAATCTTGAAGAATGGAATTTCCATGTCTCATTAGTACCTCTAAAATATTTCTACTTCCTACTACAAATCTTAATGATTCTTAAAATGCTGGTTTGAATCAGTTTCTACCATACTACTTTGGATTTAAAATAACTAGGAGTAATTTTATTTAACCTTCTTTCTTCATTCATGGCCTAACATTTAATGAACAAATTCTTCACTGAGCTTTTGTGGTAAAGATCTGTCAGTGAAAAATGTCTTTTCTACTGGATAGATTAAAATGTGAACAGCAAAGCAAGAGTCTGATAGGAACCTGTAGTAAATAATTTCTCATGATTTTCAATATAGGTGTTCGTATAAGCATAAAAGTCAGTAAGCAGTTGACTAACTTCATAACTTTTGAATACTGTTTTCTTTGGCCCCCAAATTTTTGTGAGCATGGCGCCATCTGGTGGTAAAATGCCAACTTTTCAAAATCCCTTTTGTGACTTCAAGAAATACTGTGAATTACTTTATACTTTTTAATACATATCATTAAGTAAAAAATAAACTTATTTCAAATGTTAATGTCAAGAACTTGTACACATAATACAAAGACACGTTTCTGTACAATATAAGCTACCTATAGTTGTATGACATATATGACAGTTTCAATCTTGTGTGAGTTTTTATATTTGTAATTGATTTATTTTTGAGATCTTCACACAAATAAAACTGCCACCTTTTTTCTACTATAAAGGAAGATCCTTTTCCAAACAGTGATTAGATTTGTGGGTGTTTAATAAAATATGTATATATTTTTACTATTTCTTTAAAAGATTCAACTAGTGGTGTGTGTGTGTATGTGGGTTTAATATCAGAAATTATTTTTAAAATGCAAGAAAGAGAAGGTGGAGGGAGCTGGAAATAACATTTTAATTGTCTGCATTGTATTCAGCATTGTGCTGGTGTGCTGGCTGTTTTCAGTAGATGGTCTCATTTACTCCCCACAGCCACTCTTCATTTTAGGAAGTATTGTCTGTTTTACTTCTCAAGAAATGTCTGAGAGGTTAAGGACATACATATGAATGTTTCAGGAAAAAGCCAAGTTTCTTTTAATAGAATGACTACAATTGCTCATTATAGTTTATTAAGGTACGCCAGAAAAACTGAACAGATTTTTTGTCTTTCTTTTTTCCCTTTAGAAATAATTGATTTTATAATTGTTAATTAGATTAGGTGTGAATTTGATTTAATTCCACTTTTAGGATGATGAAAAGGACAGGGTTATTTGTGGTCTTTCCTACACTCTGTTGTTTATCACTCGATCCTTGGTGACCAAAGGAAGCATTAAGTGTACTGTAGGCACATAATGGGTTCTGACAGAATCGGGGTAAGAGGGAAGAAGGCAGGATGGGAGAGGTGATAATCTGCTGATTGGCACATAAAAGGTACAGTAAGAGGTCTCGAAGTTTCACATATGGCATTCAGGTGTTGTAGAAGTGGGGTAGTAGAAAGTTAACGTGTGTTAGAATTTGCTATATTTCATGCACTGTTAAGCACACTGTAATTTTGTTAGTCCTAACACCAACCAAGTGAGCTATTTTTTACTGTTTTTCATTTTTACAGATGCAAAAATTGTGCTTAGCATGGTTAAATAGTTTACCCAAGATCACACAGTTCACAAATGGCACAGTAAAGATTTAAATCTCTATCAGACTTACAAAACATATTTTAATGGGTTGTTCACTCATTCATTTAGCAAACATTAATTGAAGGATGTCTCATTCTTCTCAGATGACTAATTTCTTCTCATATCTTATAATATCACTTAATATAAATACTCTCCCAAAGTATTTTGTCATTCAAAACCTCTTTTCTGAACTCTAGACTCATATCCAGATGCCTGCTTGATATTCCCACTTGGTGGTCTGTACACATTTAGACTTAATATATACAAATAAATTTTTGGATTTTAGTTCTAAATTTGTCTTTTCCTGGGTTTCCATTTTCTCTGCGAATTTCACAACTATGTATATAGATAATAAAATCAGAAAACTGGGAGTCATCCTCAACTTTTTTTTTTAACCTTTAACTTCTAGCCTCATGTTTTATAAGACTTTATAAAATTTGTCTCCTGTCTTCATCACTACCATCATTTCTGTCTTGCTTCTTATCTGATAGTCATGCTGTCATCCTGGCAATTTGGAGAACAGATCAAGCTCTTTCTTATAAAAGAATTTTGTACCTGCTATCATCTTCCTGGAATGTTTCCTACGTCTTTTCTCTCAAGCCTCAGTTTAAATGAAACCTCTTCAGAGAAATCTGGTCCTGACACAGAGTAATTAAACAACAACAACAACAACAACATTTCTAAATAGGTCCCTCTTATCCTCTTTATCATGGCACCCTAGTGATTTTCTTCCTAGTACTTGCAACAGCCTACAATTATTTTATTTTTTTGTTAACTTGTTAAATGTCTCCATAGACTGTAAGTTCTATTAGTCATCAAGTTTGTCTTTCTGGTTCTTTTCTGCAAACCTGTGACCTAGCACTGGGCTTGATACCTAGAAAGTATTTTATAGGTATTAGCTCAGTCAACAAATAAATAATTTTTAGCACAATCTGTTGAAGCCTATCTGTGCATTCAGAATGCTTGCCCTAGGGTGCATAATTATGTCCATTTACAAACAGGATAATTTTCATGTCTACCAAATTTTTCTCTTCAGCTTCTTCTATTTTCTATCACAGCTTTCCAAGGATTAGAGACTCCTAAATCTAACCCTTTAGCTCAGAGCTTTGTTTTAATCTTAGGCTATTACTATGAATATTCTGGATGCTGGTAAAGTAAATACACTTTCTTCAAAGCCAAACTGTTTTCTCCCAGAACTTCTTTCCTCCTATATATCAAGATTAACATAAAAATAATTCACATAGTCTAGCAAGCTAGCAATTTGAGTCCTCACTGACTACCACCTGTTCATTCCACATCTAATCAGTGAAGTCCAGCTATGTCTCAGTTTCATTCCTCATCTCACCCTTGCTGCCTATGTTTTTAACTCATGTCACACTCTGTTTCAGAGATCTTTTGTCTCTTTATTGTGTGCAGGATACATTCTAAACCCATTCCCATAGCATGCCATGCCATGCTGTGCATATCCTTTAAGAATTAGTTCAAATATTATCTGTGTGAAGCGTGTTAGTCACTCTCTCTTCTGGGATCCCACACCACACTGAGCACACATTTAACTGAGCACTTATGTTGAATTATTGTGATCTGTTCACTAAATTTTGGACTTCTAAATGACAAGGTCTATCTCCATCATATAGCAAGGTGCTTTTTGCATAGTTAGAGTTGGCATTCAGAGACTATTTTTTCTTTTTTAAAAAATTTATTTAATTAGTTTTAAGTATACAGTACATTGGTCAGGCATCTATATAATTTATAAAATGATTCCCCCAATTGCTTCCTCTCCCCCTTGACCCTAATCCTAGCCAACATATAAATGCTAACTGCATTCCCTATGCCATGCACCCCATCTCTGTGACCATCCATCAGCTACTAATTTGTACTTCTTTAACCCTTCTTCCCATTTTTCCAGCTCCCCAACCCCTCTCCCCTCTATCCATCACCAAATTGTCTGCTATATTTGTGAGTCTGTTTTTGATTAGTTTGTGCTTTTTATTTCTTAGATTCTACAGGTAAGTGAAATCATATAGTGTTTATATTTCTCTGTCTCATTTAAATACTTTCTAGGTCCATCAAAGCAATATCTTTTTCCATCCCCTTCCTTTTAGTCTGTGTGTGTCTTTTAATCTGAAGTGAGTCTCTTGTAGGCAGCATGTAAAGGTCTTTTAAAAATTTTTTTCTATTTGATGTACTTGTTGATAGAAAGGTAGTTCTTACCATTCTTTTTTCTGTTTTTTATATATGTTTTTTCTTAAAGAAGGCTCTTCAACATTTCCTGTAATACTGGCTTGGTGGTGATACGTTCCGTTAGCTTATTTTTGTCTGGGAAGCTCTTTATTTGTTCTTCAACTTTAAATGATAACTTTGCTAGATAAAGTATCCTTGGTTGTAGGTCCTGAGTCTTCATCACGTCGAATATTTTGTGCCAAATCCTTCTGTCCTGCAAAATTTCTTTTGAGAAATCAGCTGCCAGTCTTATGGGTGTTCCCTTTTAGGTAACTATCTGCATTTCTCTTGCTGCTTTTAAGATTTGTTTCTTTGTAGTTAACCTTTGGTATTTTAATTATGATGTGTCTTAGTATTGGCCTCTTTGGATCTCTGGTTTTTGGGGTTCTCTGAGCTTCTGGAGTTGTATGTCCATTTCCTTCATCAGGTTAGGGAAGTTTTCCACCATTATTTCTTCAAACAGCTGTTCAACATCTTGATTTTCTTCTATTATGCCAATCAGATGAATATTTGGAGCCTTAGCGATATCCCATATCCTCCTTAAATTATTTTTATAGTCTTGGAATGTTTTCTCTTGCCATTCTCATTGAGTGTCCTTGGTTTTCCTGTCCTCTAGATATGTTATTTGATCCTCTTTATTCACTTTGTTTATTCCATTTAATATATTTCTCATCTCAGATGTGTTCATTTCAAACTGGTTTCCTTTTATAATTTTCATTTCCATTTTTATGTTTTTTTTTCTATTTTTATTGAAGTTCTTTATCTACACTTCCCAAAAATTCATTGTGCATCTTTATAACCAGTGTTTTGAACTCTACATCTGTTAGATTACTTGATTCCATTATTTCTGGATCTCTGTTCTGTTCTCATATGGTTTCTTTTTCTTCGTCTTCACATTTGGCTGCCTTTTCATGACTGTTTTTATGTACAACAGTCAAGCTTTTAGAAGCTTAGCAAAGCTTCTAAGTCTCTTGGTCTTATTAGTGTGGATTTCTTAAGTAGGTATTCAGTGGCACAGTCCTGAGAGGGGCTCAGCTGCAGGCCAAATTTTGCCCAAGTCTATGCCCCTCTGAGGCCATCTGTTAAGATTCAACAGGCAATCCACAGATGCTCTACTTATAGTTACCTCAAAAGGTCCTACCAGAAACTGAGGTCAGCTGACTTCAATGTGAGTCTAGGTGCTACTCAGCAAGGAGCACCTGAGTCGCTGAGGATATACCTGGAGATGGCTTGGGTGAGGCCGCAAGTTAGGGTAAGTGGAGTTTCAGGGCAGAGTGATTTCTTGAATTTCTCCCTGGTTGTATGACTAGTTCATCTAGATCCCAGATGATTTTTCCTTGCAATTTGCTCCTTGTTTCCATCACAACTTTGATTGGTTGCCAGGGGGATGAACAGCGCCTCTATTATCTATGCAATTTTTCCTCCTCCTCTCAGTGACTATTTTCAAAAAGAATGATGATCAGAAAGGTCAGGTGGGTCTCCCAAGGTAGCCAAAGTTTTACATTTGGAAGGTTTGTGCTTAGGTTCTCTGACTCTTTTGTCTGCTGTCACGTTGGCAAAAAGGGGTACTTTGTGGAGGAGATTTTCTAGCCTTCTATAATCTACATTTCTTCTCTCCATCCTATAAATCAGTTTTAAATAAATTTATAATATAAAGAAATATAATGTTCTTGTTATGCACACATAAACCAAGACTAGCTCTACCTTCTAACCAGTTCACTTAAGTTCCTTCTATACTTGCTCATTTAGATTACATTATGTAGACTTAACACAGTTAATATAAATATGCAGATTAGCACAATGCATTTAAGACTCATGAAAAACTGTGATACAGTAATTTATGTATTTATTTTTGGCAGTTATCAGATATAAGATTACTTTGACTTAAGATTGATGAACTCTATTTTAAACAAATCTAAGATAATTTGTATCACTTGCATTTTTATGTACATGTTTACTTGATTTATTAACTTATTAATAACTCCAGCATAGAAGAGTTGACTGAAATGGAAATAAACTATTTTTAAAAAAACTAGGGTGTTTTTGTGTTAAATTGGTTATTAAATATTACCATATGATATTCTTGCAAATTGAATATTATTGCCCATAAGATTTTGTAAATGTTTGATAAGTATCTTCATAGTCTAAAACACAGGTTGGCAAACTATGGCCAGTGGGCCAAATACAGCATACCACCTGTCTTTGTATGGCTGCAAAATAAGAATAGTTTTCGCATTTTTAGTTGTTTGGAAAAAATACAAAAGAAGAATGACATTTGTAACACATAAAAATGGTATGAAATTGAAATTTCAGTGTCCATAAATAAAGTTTTATCTAGAACCATACATGCTCATTTGTTTATGTATTGTCTATGGGTGCTTTTGTGCTACAACTGTACAGTTGAACAGCTGCAATAGAGATTGTAATGGCCCCAAAACCCTAAAATATTTACTCTCTGGACCTTTAGAGTTGACATGTGCTTACCCCTGGTTTAAAATATGTGGCAGAGATTCATATTCCTTCAGGTCTCACCCATGGAGTGCAAAAGTCTTGATACTCTCTGAGGACTTTCTCTGGTCCAAGCACCCTTGCCTGTATTCTCAGCAGGTCAGAAGTGTCCATGAATCAGCACCTTTAGGTAACATCCCTCCACCAATGATAGTAGATAAAATACTCCACCTCCTTTGTTCCAAGTTTGTGCATACGTACACCAACTGTCCTAGTCCTCCTTGGGCATCAAGTCTGGTTGCCCACATGCTACCTGCCTTGGTAAATTCCCCTCCACTGACTTCCCACTCCACCATGGTGTTTCCTGGGATCCCCTCCCAGATCAACTACTTGTACTAGTATCTTTGTCACAGAATATGCTTCTGGGGGAAACCCAAACTAAGACAAATGTGAATTATTCATGTACATATATTATTTAGGGTGTCATTTTGATGTATAACCTACCTAGGTGTGATGAAAAATTTATAACCAAACATTTGGGCCACTTTTTTTTCTTACTACTAAAAGAAAGACAGGTTTTATTAATTGATAGTTTTATTCTATATGACATTTATTGGCCGAATTTATCGTGAAAGATGCAGTTTGATAATTTTCTTATATTTTTGAACATAAATGCTTATTCCAGGAGAGTGATTCTTGAAGTACTGAATTAATCTTTCATATTGAAAAATCTTTCTTTTATCTTTTGTAAAATTTATATTTCTTCTTTTGTGCTAATAAAACTTTTCTGCTACCTCTTCAGAAAACTTCTACTCAAATTTTATTTCGTATCAATAATAGATGGAAGGAACCTCAGTATAAGGAATAATCATGATAATTTTTTCCATGCGATAATTAGCTATAGATTCAGAATGATTAAGAAGAAATATTTCATAAATGTGGAAAATGTCCATATATTTTCATCGTATGCCTCTCATAATTTTCCCTAGTGGTTAGTTAAAATCAGTAAATACTGCTAGACCGAAACCTCTGCTATTTATCTTTTGTTCAACCTGTTAACTTGAATAGATCCTTAATATTACTGTTTAAATTATATCACTTTCTTTTTTCATTTGCTTGATGAATATAATACTTAATCTTAAATTGTTCCAAAGATTTAATTGAAAAAACTGGAGGAATAAAATATTTGATTTGTTTTGACAACAGGAATGTTTTCTTGTTTAAACAAATAGACTGTCTCAGATTACTTTGAGATTTTCTTGTTTTCACGTGTGTGTGCATGCACGTGCGTGGGTGAGTGTGTCTGTGTGTGTGTGTAAGAATGCAGCATATGGCTGAAGGATTTTGGAGACATGATTAAATGAAAAAAGGTTTAGTTATTGTGCTTACTGCCATTTCTGTAGAAAAGGATGCTCATATATTTGTATATGTTAAGGATATACTTAGAACAATACACAGGAAACTAGTAGTGGTGCTTTTCTTTGAGGAGGGAAATGGGAGACTATTCACTATACCCTCTTTTGTAATTTTTTTTTTGATCATTTATAAGACTAGTTTAAAAGGAAGTTAAAAAGAAATAAAAGAAAGGAGGAAGAAATGAAGGAGACTACTGGCACTAGAGGGATCCAGGTTCAAATAACTGTTAAGCCACTTACTGACCACATGATTATATTCACATTACTTAATCTTTCTGTCCTCATCTATAAAGTACAGATAATAGTATTTATTTTATGTGATCATAATAAAATATAATTATAATACATGTATAGAAGCACTTAGCATACTGCCTAGCACATAGTAAACCTCTAATACATGATTATGTGACTATAAATAGTTATTAATATTTAAAGTAATCTTTTGCCCTGTCTTCTACAGATGGTAGGCTCTTTATCCATTCACTTGATCTATATTTTTTGAGCATTCTGTTAAGGACAGGCACCAATTTGGTAACGAGTCACATTACATCACTTCTGCCATATTCTGTTGGCCTGGTTGTAGATTATGTATATCCCTCCCACTTGCAAAGTATATGCACCCCCTTCCAAGGTTCTACAAAATGTCATTCTATATACAGTGTCAGCTCAAAATTTAGGAGTTCTTTATCTAAATCACATGCAGATGTGACTGAGGCTTCTCATGTGTGGTTGCTTGGGTATAGCTCCTCAAGTTCAGATCTTATTGCTCTGAAGACCTGTGCATTAAAGAGACTGATTGTCTGTCCCTCTTTCTCACTGTCAGTCCTCCTCACTCCTCTCCCACACCTAATCATGTAGGAAAGAGGTAAGATCACCACAGTAGACATTCCCATTAAAAAGATGGAGAACAGAAGACTTATAACACTTAGTGATTATGCAAGGTAGAAAAGGTCCCTCCCAAATATCCACATCCTAGTTCCTGAGGTTGAGATGGGAAGATTATTTTAGATTTCCAGGTGGACCCAGTCTACTTACCTGAGTTCTTAAAAGGGGGAGAGAAGGAATAAGAGTTAGTCAGAGAGAGACTGCTGGTGGCTTTGAAGATAGTGAAAGAAGTCCTGAGCCAAAGAATGTGATGACCTCTAGAAACTGGAGATGACCCCCCCTTCCCATTTATAGTTGGCAAGAAGATAGGGAACTTGTGCCTGTAATCTCATGGTCCTGAATTCTGCTAACAACCAGAGAGATCCGAAGCATTCTCTCTTAGAGCCTCCAGAAAACCCTGCCAAACTTTCATTTTATTTTGTTGAAGCTTGTGCAGGATTTCTGATCTACAGAACTTTAAGATCATAAGTTTGTGCTGTTTTAATCCACTAAATTTGTGGTAATTTTTTTTTTACCAACAATAGGAAATGACTACCCTGACCAATAGCAATTCTGAAATCCAGCTGGGCATAGATTGCCAGTTCCCTGCACTCTTGGCTCCACCCTCTTGGATCTTTGGTTCTGCTCTGTGTATCTTTCCTTTTCCATGGTCCGTGTGGTAGTTGAGCAGACTAAATCTGCTTTCTACCCTCTGTAGAACATTCATGGCACAATAGGCTCTTCATCCTTGTCCCCATTAAGAGAATGGTGCTTCTTTCGTTAGTACAATTTTCTTAAAAGTTTTGTGGGCTTTCTATAAATGTTGTTGGGGTTTACTCCATTAGATAAAAGCCACACAAATCTATTCAAGACTGGTTACTCTTTGGCTTGGCTGACAGTTGCAGTGCTGTGAGACCAAGCCCATATTAGACATAGAAGCTGTTTGCCTAGTGGAGAGGGTCAATTTTTTTTCTGGTCTTGACACAAAGACTCTTAGCCAAATCCTTGAAATAGTCTTTACTTTGAATCTTCTTACTTTAATGACTTTTTGCCATTTGGAGAGGCTGCAAATGTCTGGTACTTTGTACAACTTTTCCTGCTGAATTAAATCATAGCAAATATTCTTTAATATATTCCTGTCTGTTCTTGCCTGCCAGTTGATTACGAATACACTGTAAAGTGATTGTTCTCAATTGCCTTTAAGTAACATTTTACTATTTGTAATCTAAGTGAATTTTTTCTCTTTTAATTTTTAAAAAATTTCTCAATTATAGATGACATTCAATATTATTTCAATTTTAGGTATACAGCATAGTGGTTAGACATTTATATAACTTACAAAGTGATCTCCTTGATAAGTCTGCACCCATCTGATGCCATATATGGTTATTACAATATTCCCTAAACTGCACTTTACATCCTGTTACTAGTTTATAACTGCCAGTTTGTACTTCTTAATCCCTTCACCTTTTTCACCCAGTCCCCCAAATACCCTCTCATCTGGCAAGCATCAGTTTGTTCTTTGTATCTATGAGTTTGTTTCTGTTTTGTTTATTTGTTTGTTTAGTTTTTTAGCTTCCATATATGAGTGAAATCATATGGTATTTGTCTTTGTCTAATTTCAGTTAGCATAATACCCTCTAGATCCTTCCATATTGTCACAATGGTAAAATTTCATCCCTTTTATGGCTAATATTCCACTGTATATATGTACCTCATCTTTAACCATTTCTTTTGACTACAGCACTTAATCCATTTACATTGAAAGTTATTACTGATAGGTGTATAGTTATTGTTATTTTTTTGTTTTTTGATTGTTTTTGTGTTCTATGTTTCTTTAATATTCTCGCTCTCTTCTCATGTATGTTGATTTTCTGTAGTGTTCTGTTTGGAATTCTTTCTCTTTATTTCTTGTGTATTTCATATAGACTTTTGGTTTGTGTTTACCATATGCTGAATATGTACCAAGCTATGTTCATAACACTATATTTTAAGTCAATGGTTGCTTAAGTTCAAACACATTCTAAAATCACAACCATTTTTATTCACCCCCTCCAAGTTTATGTTTCTGTCTTGATATTTTACTCTATTTGTATGTGTGTATTTGTGTGTGTTTCTTAATTTACTGTTGTAATTATATATGATCTTGCTACTTTTGCCTTTTAATCTTTGTACTAGCGTTAGTGTTGGTTGTTCCGCTGCTTTTATTATGTGTTTGCCTTTCTTAGTGAGAATTGGTTACAGAGAAATGTTATGAAAAGAAAAAGGCTTCCTATGTGAGTTCTACGTTTAATACGTGACCTCACAATCAAAGTCCTGTCATTGTGTGGAAATTACTTCTTGCAGTGGCCATTGGATTTGAAGGTGCAAGACCAGGAAGCATATTGTGATGTGAACATGTGCTTGGTACTCAAATGCAGGCAGCAGAGAGAAACAAGGTTTGAAATTTACAGAACCAGAAACTAGTCATGTATGAAAGAAACTTCATTGAGAAACTTTGTCAAATTTGAAAAAAATCCTAAAAATTTACTTGACATTATATATCAGGCATTGTGAAATTAAAAGAAACTTGTGGAATCTGTCAATAATAAAAGCCCCAAATCTGCCAACCACGTTAGATGAAAGATTGAATTACTTTTCTGTTGTCTCTTTAGAAGATGTGACCTAATTATTGTCATTTGAAAGAGATGGTCAGAGTATGAAGGTGAAAAATGTAGAAAACTATTAAAAATCCTGTTACATATGTAAACTTTTCAAAATGAACAAATGTTATTACTTTTGTCATTCTAAGTAAATATTCACTTTGTGACAACTTTCAAAGATTTGTAAGTTTGTGTGCCATACAAATGTGAATCTGCCCCTGCCATTCTCACTGAAGCAATTCACTTTACTGTACAGTTTTCCTTATCTCATTCCAGATCATAATTTACTTCTTATACCATCTCATTCCTTCACTCCTGTCTTTAAATCTTTGACTCTAGTGATGCTTGGATCATGTTAGAGCTAAATGTCTGGCTCTATGCTACTTACTGCTTGGGTTTTTCATCCCCAACACATGTTAATGGCTATTCATATGCTAACTTACTATGGCAGCTGCATGTATTTTAAGAGAGTTTATCTGGTGAATCAGGCTTTAAACTTCTCTTTTGATTATTAGTGTGGGAATTTGGGACAGTGTTAACTGTTACATAAAAGAAAAAATCACTGTGGAGGCTTTTGGCATCTTGTAAGTCATAACCATTTTCTCTTCCTGTGTTTGTCTCTATTTGGGGCCTAATTTGTTGAGCTTGGATTGACTGATCCAGAACATTGAAATAGAAACATTCAGAAACTGAAAGAGGGGGAGAGGGAGAGAGGGGGAGAGGCATGTTAATGTGTTAGTGCCAGTCAAACTTTGTAGGTGGTGGCAAGACACGATGGACCGGGAAAGGGGAGAAGAATGGAGAGTAGGAAGATAGGGAGGGAGAGGGAAGGAGAAATTTTGATTTGTAGATTTGTAGTTAGGTGAAATAGGTAGGCATTAGCTCTGAGGCTGGAAATGGGGACATCTACAAACTTACTTAGGCATGGGACATGATGATAGGCTTTCCTGCTGATTTCATTAGTTAACCTACCTCATGAGCAGTTTTACCTTATTGGAATATAGAAGGTCATTCCTAATATATACTAATTAAGTTAGCAAGCTGGCAGTGTGAGTGATGCCATTTTCATGAATGGACAAATCAGTTAGATTGTGGCTTATAAAGCTTTTGAAAAATATTGTGGTAGTTCTTTGGGTAAAGAAAAGCAGAAATGTCAAGTAAAAATCTCCTGGGTGTTATAAAAATGTTAATGAAATTTAATTTCTATTCTTTCTCTTCTTTTTTCTTTTCTTTTCTTTTCTTTTCTTTTCTTTTCTTTTCTTTTCTTTTCTTTCTTTCTTTCTTTCTTTCTTTCTTTCTTTCTTTCTTTTTTTCTTTCTTCTTTAATTTTTAAAAAAGTTTAGTTGCAAGGATACAGTACATTGGTTAGGTATTTATATACTTTATAAAAAAATCCCCTTAATTGCTGCTTCTCTCTTCTTGTTTTCCACCTAGCCAATATATTAATGCTAACTGCTTTCCCTGTGCCATGCTCTCCATCCCCGTCACCATCCATCAGCTACTAATTTGTACTTCTTTAACCCTACATCTCATTCTCAAAGCCCTCCAACCCACATCTATCACCAAAATGTCCTCTATATTTATGAGTCTGTTTTTGATTATTTTGTTCTTTTTGTCTCTTAGATTCCACATATAAGTTAAATCGTATAGTATTTATCTTTCTGCTTTATTTCACTCAGCATAATAACCTCTAGGTCCATCCATGTCATTGCAAATTGTAGGATTTCATTTTTTTTTTTAATGGCTGAGTAATAGTTCATTGTCTATATGAACCATAAATTCTTGATCCAGTGGTCTACTGATGGGCATTTAGTTTGCTTCCATATCTTATCTATTATAAATTGTGCTGCCATGAACATAGGGGTACTTAGATCTTTACTAATTATTCTTTTGCTTTTCTTTGGATAAATACTCAGAAGTGCAATTGCTGGGCCAAAAGGTATATCCATTTTTAATTTTTTGAGAAACCTTCATACTGTTTTTAATAGCAGCTGTACCAATTAAAAATCTCAGCATCAATGTATTAGGGTTCCCTTTGCTCTGCCTTCTCACCAACACTGTTGTTCTTTAATTTATTGATGATAACCATTCTGACAGGTGTGAAGTGATATCTCATTGTGGTTTTAATTTGCATTTCTCTGATGCTTAGCGAACTTGAGCATCTTTTCATATGTCTATTGTCATCTGTATTTCCTCTTTGGGGAAGTATCTGTTCAGGTCTTCTGCCCTTTTTCAATTGGATTATTTTTTGTTGTTGAGTTGTTTGAGTTTTGTATGTATTTTGGATATTAACCTTTTATCAGAGGTGTCATTAGTGAATATCTTCTCTCAATTAGTTGGTTGTCTTTTTGTTTTGTTGATGGTTTCCTTTGCTGTACAAAAACTTTTTAGTTCAATGTAGTCCAATTTGTTTATTTTTTCTTCTGTTTCCCTTGCCCAGGGAGATATATCCAAAAAGAAATTACTGTTAGCAGTATCAGAGAGTTTACTGCCTATGTTTCCTTCAAGAAATTTTATGGTTTTGAGTCTTACACTTAAGTCTTCAATCCATTTTGGGTCTGTTCTTGTATACAGTGTAAGAAGGTGGTCCAGTTTTTTTTTTTTTTTTTTTGCATGTATCTGTCCAATTTTCCCAACACCATTTGTTGAAGAGACTATCTTTTTTCCATTGTATATTCTTACCTTTGTCACTTATTAAGTGAGCATATAGGTGTGAATTTATTTCTGGGCTCTCTGTTCTGCTTCATTGATCAACGTATCTGTTTTTATGCCAGTACCATGCTATTTTGATTATTGTAGGCTTGTAGTATAGTTTGATATCAGGTAGTGTAATACCTCCAACTTTGTTCTTTCTCAAGATTGCTGTGGCTATTTGGGGTCTTTTATGGTTTCATATAAACTTTAGGATTATTTGTTCTAACTTTCTGAAAAATGCCGTTGGTAGGGATTATCCACATCTGTAGAAGGAAGGTTTTCCTACAAAGTGGCAGTTGTCCATGAGGAAGAGGCCTAGAAGTCTAAGCAGGGCTTCTTGCTCCCTGCTTCCTGTCTAGTTGTAGTTACCTAGCCAGCCTATGGATGAGCATGGCTGGCCTGCCTCTGAAGGCAGGCTCTGCTCTATGAACTGACAGCATAGGGACAGGAAATGATAGAGAATCAGCGGAACCCGTTTTTGCCTTTAAGGGATTGTAGCCCAGCCTCTAGTAAACTTTATCTGAGAATAAGGCTAATGACACTAGCCTTCTCATAGGAGGCAGATGAGTAGCTGGAAAATGGGTGGAGAGATAACCTGAGAGCATAGGTGGGAATATGCCTTCTCCCATGACCTTACAAAGAAATATGAGGCAGAAGGATAGCAATTTCTTCTCCAGAAAACATATTTTGGAGATCTTATCATTTCTGGAAACAGAAATTTAAAGCATTAAAAGTCTTACATTATTCTGTAGCTTACATTTAATAGGATTTAGAGTTTTAAAAATTCAGTTTCCTCATTTCTCACAACAGCCCTACGTAGTCTTCTTTGATAGATATGAGAGTAAAACTGTAAGGGGGTCAAGGTATTTGTCCATGAATTTAAGATCTGTGGATGCCTGGTTCAGTTTTCTTTTCACTGTACTATCCTATTCTTTGTTAAATGCTAGTTTATTTAAATTAGATGGGAACAATTGGCTACCATTCAGAACCCCTTTTCTGAATGGCCTAATTTCAGGACTCTGCTGTAAATCTGATTCAAATTTCTGTTGACATGTTTACTTTGCTTTAGTTTTTAGTTTTTGATTCCCATCATCTGAAACCATCCATATATTCTGGATAATTTTCCATCTTATTAATGTTGTTAGTAGTGTTTTCCTGTAATTATAAAGCTGAAACAGATACTCATTTATCTAGCTCCCTAGACTTGGCCAATCTTTTCCACCTACCTTAGACTTTGAATTGGTAGCTAGTAGCCGAAGAAGTAAGGGCAGAAAATCCTTTCTGCTGGCAGTTAGTTGCCATGGAAGTGTCAATATCCAGTCTCTAGGGGCAGTACGGATGGCAGGGGCACTAAATGTCAATGGCAGCTTTACATGTTCTGTGTTCTGGATGATGGCAGTGGTGTGATTTCTGGCATACAGCATTAAGCAGTTGTGGTGCTTTGTTTCCACTGTACTGATTTGGCCTATGGTCCTGAATATTGACTGGACTTCTTTATTTCTGCTCTGTGTAGGCCTAGTTCTTCAACATTATAGTGATTATATGAGTTATCAAATAATCATTCATTTTAAAATTTATGTACAGTAAATTCACTCTTTATGGTAGATGGGTCTATGGATTTTGACAATATACAATGAAGTCATGTACCCACCACTACAGTCATGATATAGAACGGTCCCATCATGCCTCAGATTCTCTCATCTTTGTACCTCTCATTTACTCCCAAACCCTAATCTTTGCTATCCTTATAATTTTCACTTTTTTTAGAATTAGAATATTACCCAATGATCTTTTAATAATATTTTATTTTTACATTAATATTCTTTAAAATAAATATTAATGAATTTATTTTCGATTTAAATAATAGCTAAAATCTTTTGGTTGCTTAACATTGTTTTGTACTTTTCTTACTAAGTGTTTAAACTTATTCAGTCCTCACTTTAATTCTAATAGGTAGATCCTCCTATTATTCTCTTTTTAAATATGAGAAAGCTGAGGCATACAGAAATTAAGCAACCTGTTAGAGGTGACAGAGGTAGTAAGTGGCAGAGTCAGGATTCAGATGTGGGCAGCTCCGTGACAGGCTTTTAACTCCTATCTATACTATCTTATAAATCAGTCAGAATTGGTTTTTGTTGCTTGCATCTATGAACTTGAATGATAGAACTATTGAACAAAGTACACATTCTCATTGATGTTACCACTGAGTTGGGGAAATAGACATTATTGAAATAACGCCATCAATGAATGCATAAGTATAAATGTAGGTAAGTGAAGGAAAGGATCACAGTCCTTTAAGAGTTTGTCATGCACACTTTTGATCTAGACTGGAGGTCATGAAAAGTTTTCCTGAGAATGTGATACATTAATAGATCTGAATGTGTTACTAATTAAAACTGTGTGGACCTATGGAGCATGCAAGTGGAACCTTCTAGAGGAAGCTGCAGGTGCCGAGGTCCTTAGGCAGGAGGGAAGATGGCTACTTTAAAGAGCATGGAGAGTAAGGGAGAGTCTCACTGCTAGTCAAGGTAGATGAACTTAGAGGTAGCAGGTGGCCAAATCATACAAGGCCTTGTAGGCCATACCAAGTACTTGTGAGGCTTTGCCTCTTCTGGTCCTGGAGAATTGTGGAGAGAGTTTACTTATCCACACAAAGCAAGAAAATAAAACAGAGAACAATGTGCATAAAGGAGTATGCTTTGTCTTCTTGTGGAGCAGGACTCATGAAGGCAAGGTAAGAGGCCCAGGAGCCCTTGCATGTTGCCTGGAAGGTATTCCTGGACCACTTGCCTTACTTCAAGAGGTTTCTGGTAATATGTTGGGACCTACTAATTGTACTGGAGCACCGTGAGTCTGGCTTTTGCTCATTTTTAGGTCCCAGATTGTTACAGAATTCTTCTAGACCTCATGTCTATAAACCACAGAGTGTGCAACACCGTGTGTTTGGTGTCCTTGAGTGATTGGTAGCTCAATGAACACAACGAAGTTAGCAAATAGACACAATCTCTTCTCTCTACAGGCTTCATGGACCCAGAATTCAAGGAACCTTGGTAATGTTGGTGTGCAGCATCATTTTATAGATAATGACAGGTTAATTCAACACAAAAAGATGGAGTTGCCAAAATAGTGAGTGGACGAGCCGAGACTAATGCTTATGTTTTCTGACCTCCAACCTACTTGAGGAATACTCTGATATACAAATTTCTAAAACATATTGACAAAAATTATTGTTTAAATGGCTTAATTTGATAACACTAGTGGATGCACTCTTATTTGATAGAAAATAGTTGTAGTTATCCAAGAAATGCACAGTTGAATTTTTTCTACTGTGTGTGCTTTTATGTAAATTAATTTAAAAATAAGTAACAGTTCTATTTATTCTTTTTACCTCCTATAATTTTACATTTGATTAATCTTTTATAACAGCGAAATGTGTGGACATGAGTTTGTGCTGAGAGGAAAACTTTGATGAATATGTGAACTCAGGAGGACCATAGGCATTCAAAAATAAGTTAATATTCTGAAGTACATTAATTCTTTTGACTACCCTGACCAGTTATGATCCTCAGAGACATATACCCCAATTTCAAATCTAATTAAAATTCACTAGTAAATTAACCCATGTACATTCAGATCTTGATATAAAATGACATAGTCTCAAGACACCAATTAATTAATCAAACATGCAAAAATATGTCAAGAAAATTATTAATCCATCTATTCTGATGTTATATCTCAAAGGTCTTCAAACCCCTTAATATTAGAAGTATTATATACTACACATTAGTTCTTCTTTACTTCATTTGAAAGGTAACATTGAAAACATTTTTTGCCATATGCTTATTTTAGATGCAGTGAAAAAATGTTCTTTTGAAAGCATATGGTGAGATAATTAGGTGTCTGCATGAATGCAGCAAGGTTGGAAAGAGAACTGTATGAACTAAATAGAACCCATTTACTGTTCTAGTATCCCCTCCCTTCACCCCTACTCTCCCATCTCCAATATCAATATCTTCTCTGTATTACCGTTGTTTTAATGAAGATGAATCTTACGCACTTGAGGATGAGAAACATGTGTTGTCACCTATCATAGCTATGACAGGTAAAATTCCAGGACTGCTTCTCCTTCCTTTTCACTGCTTAAATTTATGTGACTCATGTTCCCAGCCTCTCAGAGAGGAGTTTTGGTATCATTCCAGCATCATTGACATTTATACAATGTTCTGTAACCAAAGTCCACTTTTATCTATGGCTTAGCTACCTTCCTTCATGCCACCTCATTGATTATCTTCTGCTAATGGTGAAAGGCCTTGAATTTTTCTTTCTTCAACAAAAATGTTTGTTTTAAAATGTTTCTTCCTGTTTTGATATACTTAATCTCTGAAGGAAAGAAAATATTTGAAAATAGATTCTATATGATGCAATAAGAGCATTTGTTATTTGTCAGGAGAAATTTAAATTTAAAATTCATGTATTGAAATCTGGAAAATAAAACATCATAGTTTCAAATGTGTTTGGGCATGATCTTGTATAGTGCTTTTTCTAACTCATTAGAATGTATAAACATTTATCAGTGTATTAAGGCTAGTAGGATTTCTTATGTTTTAAACAAGTTGAACAAGTTGAACCAGTGCCTTATATTCCATTGATAACCAGAGTCTGGATTCTTTTTTTTTTCTTTTGATTTTTTTCTTTAAAGTGCCTGGCTAGAATGAATAATCTGTGTTTATTTTAGGCATACGTTGTTTTCCACCAAATTCATTGCTAACTGATAACGGTAAGTTTCACTAATTTAAGTGCTATTTTTGTATCATTTATAGTGTGTTTCTTGGTTTTAACAAGTAAAACTGTCAGCAAACAAATGTAGATTGTATAGCAATATACATGGAAGAAAGATGCTATTGAGAGTAATGACTCATGATCATTCAATGGATTATTCTTGCTTCTGTGATATTTTGACTCCAACACCTGTGATTGGTCATGGGCTCTGGAGGTGGACTCCAGGATGGATGCAGGGTTCTCCAATGTGGTCTGGGCTGCAGCTTGGTGGGCAACATGTATGGGGCGGGTGGAAAAATGTGTGGGACGTGGGGTTGGGGGAGGGCACTGATGCTGCTGGCTCTTCAGCTTCAGCCTGGAGCTCACTCTGGAGTACATGTAAGCCATCCTTGCCCAGCCTTGGCTGGGGAGATCTCCTTATTTCTCCCTGTTGGTGAATATTGAAGACATGAAATATCTCTAGCTTTCCCAGTACAGTTACTTTCTAATCATCTTGTTTTTGTTTTCACTTGTATCAGGGGAGTAGTACCTCCTGAGGTGAAATGCTATAATGACCCAAATCCTATTCCCTAGTGCAGTGGTGTGTAAACTTTAGCATATATCAGAACCATTTGGAGGCTTGTTAAAATACTGATTGTTGGACCTCATTCCCAGAATTTTTGATTTAGTAGGTCAGGAATGGGGCTGCAGCATTTGCATATCAAATGAGTTCCCAGGTGAAGAAGGTGTACTGGTCTTGGAACTGCATTTTGAGAATGACTCCTATAGTGCAATTCTGAGTACCTGTCCTATATGGGCAGTCATCTATGAATCCCAGGGGAGACAGCGAAATGTTCTACTGCTTACTGAGCTTGGCCCCAACCAGCTCCCAGTAAACCAAGTCCTTTTCTCTCTTTTAGATGTTTCTCTGAAAACTGTGTCATTAAAGGTTTTTCTTTATTCTCCCCATGAGGCCTTTTTGTTAAAAAGTGTAACTCTCCTTTTTACTGTGCACAAAGGTATCCAGGTCCTTTTCTCTTTGTGGGTTTTCAACTAATCATTTTGGAAAAAAGACTTAAACAAGATATATACACTTGTTAGGAAGGTTCCAAAGTTTGCAAATTCTCCCAGCAGTGATCTATGGTCCATATTTCCAAACTTCCTTTGAAATGGTAGCTGGAATCCTCAGTGGGCTTTCTCTTGGATTTTATTCCCAAGGATGGAGCTCAGCAAAGGTAAAATTCTTTTCTAATCTAGCTATGTGGTCTCTTTCATTCATGAGACCTTATCAAGGAAGAATGAAAAGTATACATCCATGTCTCTGCCTTGCTTGAAAATTATTATCTATTTGGTATTTTCTCTCTGTAAGGTAATCAACTCTTTAGTTCTTTGAAATCGTATAATGGGTAGGAAGTATGATTTTAGAGCCAGATAGATAGATTCAAATATTGATTTTATATCTTATTAGCTGTGTCATCTTACACATGTCAAAAAATAGGGTGAGCCTCAGTTTACAATGGATGCTATTATAAAGGAACTTTGGGAATATGGACCAGAGTAATATTAATAAAAATACTAAGCATGTTAGTAGTACTAACATTTGACTTTCTTCTAAATGGACTCCTGGTAAAATTACAGAATCTCAGATTTGGATGAGACCTTCGAGGAACCTTCTCTCTACCATTGCTTCAATTGTTATTTCTTGAGCCCTTAGTATATATGCAGGTCGCTGTGCACTCTCTAATATGTAGTCTTTGATATAGCACACTTGATCATTTGAATAAACACCTGTGGGGCAGACTAGTTGCTACTCTAGACTGATCCCCTTTCTACTTTCAGATTAATGTTTAGATTTTTGTTCCATATTCTAGTAAAATCTGCATCTCTATTAACTTCTACTCACCGAACCATTATATATTAGTCTACAAAGCAACACAAATCTCATGTTGTCAGTATGTGACAGATATTATGAGATAACTTCCTTTAATAACTTTAAAATAAAATTTATTGTTTGATAATTAAATTTTAAGAACAAAGAGGACATTTCAGATATGTACATAGCCATGTTCAACACGTGACTATTTCCAGGCCTGCAAAGCTAAATTCTATCCAAGGGGTTGTAAACTCAGAAGCTCTGGAGGACTAGATAGTTAAAAACAGTTCAGGGCCTATAAAAGATAAAGTTTTTAACACCATCAGTGAGGGCTATTATTTTGCTGAGTGATTCATCCAAGTCATATTGATAACAAGAATATACTCTTAGGTAAACTAGCTTATATTGCCTATGGAAGAAAATTAATACTAGATGTTGTTATGGGTTGAATTGTATCCCCCAAAATGTGTTCAGGTCTTTATCCCCAGTATCTGACTGTATCTGGAAGTAAGGTCTTTGTAGATGTTATCTAATTCAGATGAGGTCATATTGGGTTGGGGTGGGCCCTAACTAATCAAATGACTAGTGTTTTTTTTTTTTTTTTTTTTTTTTACAGAAAGAGGGAAAGTAAGACATAGACAGACACAGGAGAATTCCATATGACTATGGAGGCAGAAATTGGAGTGATTCACCTATAAGCCAAGGGACACCAAGTATTGCAATGACCAGAACCCAGAAAGAAGCAAGGAAGGATCCTTTCCTAGAACTTTCAGAGAGAGCATGGCCCTGCTGATACCTTAGTTTCAGACTTTTAGCCTCCAGATCTGTGAGACAATAAATTTCTGTTGTTTTAAGCCATACAAGGTTGTGGTAATTTGTCATGAAAACTCTAGGAAACTAATACAGTTGGCACTGGGGATGGTGTGTTTACCTTTAGATAATTAAGCAGGAAATGTGTTGCAGCTATTAGTCATAGAAAGATTGATGTGATATCTTGGCATTATTCTCTTCTCTGTGCTCATGTGGATCAAAGGCCGTCCCTCTCCTTTTTGGGGAAGGCAGAAACTAGAGCAGAGAAAAAAAAACATTAAAATCAGATTGAGACTTTAGGCATCAAAATTCATTAGACACAAAAAAGGACAATGGTACTGGACTTATCTCATTTGTCCCTCTCTGTACAGCAGCTCACAACATGGCAACTTTCTTCTTACAAGCCAGCAAGGGAGAGATTCTCCTAGCAAGATGGACACTGCATTCTTAAGTAATACAATCACACACATATAATCATGAGCATCCCATTACCATTACTATAGTCTATTGGTTAGAATTAAGTCCTGCCCACATTCAAGGGGAAAGGATTATAGAAGGGTGTGAATAGAAGGAAGAAGGGATCGAGGGGCCATCTTAGAGTCAGTGTGCCCAAACCGTATATGTCTGCTCAGTTAGAGTCAACATTTTCTAGATTTCCTAGTAGATGGCTGTAAGTTTTGGCTAATGGGAAAACGGTAGAAGTAATGGGTAGAAATTTTGGTATCTTTTTAATATGGTAGTTTCTTGCCATTCATTCTGCTGTCTTTCTCCCTTCCTGCAAGTGATGGTGTGGATGTGATGCTAGCGAGTGGTGCTGACCCTGTAGATGAAGATTACCCTAGGAAGTGATAGAGGAACAGCAGGAAAAGTCTGCATCCCTGACAACCCTAGAGCAGAATCACTTTTCCAGTCCTGAAATACTCACTTCTGGGCTGCTACATGAGAGTGAAATAATCTCGTTTCTCTAATTATATTTTGGAACCTCTTTGTTACGGTAACTTATACCTAACTCCAGTAGTTCATTCTATAGATTGATTATCTCAGCATGGTGGGCCAGACATATAGCACTTCCTGAATGATGGCAACCTCTCATGGACCAACCTGAACTGGAGGATAGGATGCACAGACAAAGGTCACCATACATTCACTACAACAGACTTCACACAATTTTTTATAAATGAAGAAAGACATCATCTTAAAAGCAAACTTTTATATAAAAGAAATATTATCTTAAAAGCATTTATGGGAAAAAATTGGATTCTAGTGTTAACTTAATCTTCTTGGCATTTTTAAGGGTTAAAAAATAATGACTTTAATAGCTAAATGTTCTAGTTATTATTGCTATGTAACAAATTGTATACATATTAGTGGCTTAAAACAACAGGAATAATTTTTTTTTTCTCTCATGATTCCAGGGTTTAATGAACTCAACTAGGTGTTTCTTACTTGAGGTCTCCATTCAGTGGTAGTGAGATAGGGTCTGGGGCTTGATCATCTGAAGATTCACTCCCTCACTTCTCTGGACATCAATGCTGGCTCTTGGCTATGACATCAGCTGAAGCTATTGACCAGAACAACTTCAGGTGGTTCTCAACGAGGTCTTTTCTCTTTCTCAAGATGTGGTGACTGATTCCCAAATGGAATGTCCAAGGGGTCTAAGTAGAAACTGTACTGCCATTAATAATAAATTCTCGGAAGTTTCATCAGTACTACCATAATCAGAGGCTTGCACAGATTCAAGGAGGAGAGGACGAGTACCCTCTTAGTGTGACTCTCTCAAGCTCACGTTGCAGTGAGAGCATCTGGAATGAGAGGGCTGGTTGTGGTCATGTCATAAAGTACTATCAGTCACAGTCTACCCTTTGGCTATAATGGTTAAAATCCCTCCTATGTGCAAATTACTTCTCTTTCCACCAAGTTTCACTATATCATGGCGTTTTCTAAGTCTGGGATCTTGTCATTGAAATCAGGCCCATGTGCAGGTAAGGATTTTTTGAATGTGGTTCTTTTGGTACATCTCCTTGAGTCCCCTTCCTCTCAATTTGAAGGCCTGTGAACTAAGGAGACAGACCATCTTCCTCCACACCTCAGGGTCCAACTGTGGAATAGTTCTCTAAGTGGAACAAGAGGAAAGAGAGGAAACTGATTTATGACATGTTCTCAGAGCCTGAATAAGGGCTCATTCCTCCCACCTGGCAGGTTGTTAACCATTGCTGTTGGCTCTATTCTCTGGGTTCTTGGTTCTGCCCTCAGTCATCTTCTTTTTTTTCTTGTTAAGAAATGCTGAAGTTGCAATTGAGTAGCCGTCTAAGCCTACTTTCTGCCTGTAAAATAGTAGGGGTTCTGTCTTTTTTTTATTTAATATTTATTTGTCTTTTTTACTTCAAGCTATCAGTGGTTCCACCAGAATAAATCTCTTAAAAACATTGTGTGTTTGTGTGTTTAAATGTATTATTTTATAATCCTGTTTCTTCAAGCTAAGCCCTACTCTACTTTTAATTTTAGAATCACTTGCTGTCTAGAGAGGCTGAGAAGTAGGAAATAGTTTTGTTTTCAAATGGGGCAAGTTTTGGCTCTTCTATATTTAACAGTTCATTCTTTAGTTTATTTCTTTCTTTTTGCATTTTATCATAGACAGAAGAAGCCAGGTGGCAATTTCAGTATTTTGCCTGAAAAGCTCCCTGGCTAAATCTTTCAGTTCATTAGGCACATTTCCTGTTTTTCACATTATCACAGGTGACAGTGTTGCCAAACTTTGCATCTCTTCATAACAAGTACACCCTTTTCTCCTCCTTTCAATAATATTTCTCCTACCTTGCTTGACCCATCCCTGAAGGCCCTCGAGGCTTCCACTAATGCTATCATGGAGGTTCTTTAGATTTTCACTAACATGGTCCTAAGGACAATGCTATATGTCAGGATTTTGTTACAGGTGCCAGAATCTTTCTTAATTATTTAATTTATGAAAAAAAACCACTCCAAGTAATAATAGCTTAAACAACAACAATATGTTATTATCTCTTACAAATCTAGGATAGACTGGGCTCAGTTCTCACTTTAAATCAGTTTCATGGTGGCAGTCAGATGGTGCTTGGGGCTAGGACCTCAGCTTAGGCTGATTTTGTGGCTATGCTGGAAAAAACAATCTGACACAATAGCTTAAATAAAAATCTGTCAGAATGTTTACATTTTAAGTCCTATACAGAAACTCCCAATGGCTAATTACAGAGGAAAAAAAGAAATTACTGAATATATATTGTATAAAATATAGTAAATAATGTTGGGAAAACCAGACTGAGAATGGGTATCAAAAGTCAGTAGAAGGTAGTAACAAGGTTGTGCTAGATGAAAGATGAAAGAGAAGGACATAATCATCAGATGAGTAGAATCTACCTTGACTCTTAACCTTGAAAAATGGGGGTGATAGGAGCATTTGCCTACCTTGGGGAGAACTTGATGTGAATTAGTAACTTAATGATTTCCTGCATTCACACTTTGATCTTGCTGTTCTCTTCATTGTAATAACCATCCTATTACCCCTACTGTTAAAATCTATGCTTCCCTTAAGAGTCAGCTCAAATGCCAATATTCCATAATGCTTTGCTATATTTGCCAATTAGAATCAATTTCTCTCTCCTCTCCTATTCTCTTATGAAACTTACTGTGCAGTGTTTAACATTAAAGTATGTGTTAACCCTCCTTATTAACCAAACCAGGTTATAAGGTCCTTGAGGGCAAAGACCTTGGCTTAGATTTCTTTATATTCCTAAAGTATCTCAAAGCAAAGGTACTTAGACATATTTGTTGAATGAATAAGGTTGAGTGCCAAGTTAGAAATTCTACAAATAACTTAGTGATAAGTTTTACATGAATATTTCGTTTTTATTGCTTGAAAAACCCACAAAAGTTATTCTCTTGCCTTAATGTGTCATTAATTAAGAGCTTTCAGGAAATTAGACATATGCAGAAGGTTTTTTTAAATTAAAAAATACTTTAAGATTAATGATTGATATTACCTCAGAATATTGAATAAGATTAAACAGCAGAATCTCCCCAAATAGTTTTCTTGATCTATAATTTTAACTGATGACTTAAAGTGACTTTTGTTTTCATTATCAGGTAAGTGTTTTCAGTGGATTGCAAAGAGCTTTGCTGTTAGATCAAGTGCATTTTTTTTCTATTGTTAAATGTGGATATATTTGTAATTTTTATATTTATTAAATTACTATTTTTACTTTTATGCTGCTGTCTTAATGCTCAGCCAAGACAGAGAAATGAATATGTACAAAATTAGATTTCAATCAAATAAAAGTATATGTACAATGGAACCTCAAAGATCCTTACTTCTGATATTTAAGACCTTGTATAGCCTCCTTCCATATTGTGCCAGGTTTGCTTTTTGTGACCAATAGAATACAGGAGGAAGTGACATCCAAGTCTGGGTCATAAGAAACAGTGCCTCTGCTTCCTTGCTTTCTTGGATCAATCACTCTGGAAGAATTCAGGTGTCATGTCATGAGAACATTTAAGGTTTCTAGAGAGTTCCACATTAAAAGGATGTATAGCTCTTGCCAAAAGAGTCAGTGACAACTTGTCCATCATATGAGTAAACCATCTTAGAAGTAGATAGTCAAATCTTAAGATGACTATAGCTCTGGCACCTAAATTGGGACCTCATGAGTGATTTTGAGCCATAACTGCCCAGCCAAGCCACTCCTAATTTTCTGAACCACAGAAAATTCAAGATAATAAATTATTATTGTCATTTTAAGCCATTAAAATTTGGGGGTAATTTGTTACACAGCAATAGATAATGTAAAAAAAATGTTTTATGAACTTACATACAATATACAAATATAAAGCAAATAAGTGAGATGAGAATGAGGGTACTGTAAAGATTTCTTAAATTAGATAACCATTAAGCTCAAAGCTCATAGTGCAGATATTTTTCCAGTAAGTAGTATAGTTGTCAGGAACTAAGTAAAAAATGTGTTGGACATTGATTTGGCAAGGAATTTATTGTTTTTTACTATATGATGACTTGAAGATGGGTGCCATACTGTACATATGTTCAACTGTGACAACTAAAGTTATTTTTCTATTAGAGACTTTGCAACAGGCTCTATTAAACATATATTAAATATGTAAGCTCTATTGATAAAAGATGTTAATTTATAAGTAAAAATATTTTAGTAAATGTATCATTTTATTATTTTTGAAAGTTCAGCATCATAGCAAATGGTGCATGGTTTTTATGACATTGCTCTCCATATGGGGAGCCGAGTCTGCATAGGTGTGGTAATGTATGCATCACCACATATTCACTAATGAAGTAAGGTAAAGAAATAGAAAAGCTTTTCATTCTCTCAACATGCAGCTGTTGTGTGATGCCAGATGTAAAACCATTGATGTTCTTGCCAAGTTCTCAGGATCATGTCATGATTTATTTAAACTCAGACAATCAAGAATATGTGATTTTTCTAATAGTCAAGTTCAAGACTGAGTAGTAGGTGAATAGAAATATATCTTTTTAAGTAAACTATTGGCTGTATATTAAATATAAAATTATTTACATCTTTCATTTTTCTTTGTATTTTGTTGTGGTTTTCCTCTGAAGAGTTAATGACTACATTCTAATCCCTCAACTCCTACAGAATTACTTTATAATGAAGCACATAAATTCACTAGAGATGTAATTGAAAAACATCTATGTTCTTTTGAAATAAATGTTACAGATGCCTGTCCAAAATGAGTAGTAAATGGCATGTCTTCTTTTAACAGTATCAAGCATTTCCTTTGATACTTTATAATTTATGATATTAGAACTGATTGTAATAGAGACCAAGCTGTAAAATTTCTTCCAGAAGTCATCACTGCCATTTGCAGTTTCAGGATATGAAGCATTACAAGGCTTGGAGATTTTTACCACTCAGAGGAACCTTTTTACTTGGCAATAGGAGCTACACAGGGCATTCTGGGTGACTTGTCACCATCAGGGGCAGTTTTGATCTAGAACTACTGGGAAAGGGAACTAACTTTTATTGAGCTTCTGCCATGTGCCAGCATTCTGGTACCTTATTGGATTCTTAACCTTGTGTTTCAGTAGTACAACTTTCCCTTCTCACTATAGATCTATAGTAGACATTTCTTTTTTAAATTGTGTCAAAATCTACAAAGCATAACATTTACCATTTTAACCATTTTTAAAGGGTACAGTTCAGTTAGTTCATTCACTTTGTGTGACCATCACCACGATTCATCTACAGAACTCCACAGCAGGCATTTAAATCACACAACAGTTTTCATTAATCAAGGACCCATTCATATGTTAAGGAAAAATCACCCAAGAAAGGAACAATAATAAAAAGTTTATACACACACACACATAAATATGGCCATTTATTGAAACCACCAATATGTGTGTGTGTGTGTGTGTGTGTGTGTGTGTGTGTGTGTGTGTGTATTTCAACCTGATAGCCACTCGATAAATGTTTTGGTACTTACTAGAAAAAGGGTATACTAGGCAAACTGAGACAAAAATCCCATTCTCCAGTATAGACTGGAATTCTGCATTCTGGCCTTGATTCCTTTAGGAAACACATTCATTTAACAAGTCTAGAATATCTTCTGTATGCCATGAACCAGATATTTGGTATGTAGTTGAATATAGCTGCAGCTCTCTTGGAACTACATTCAGAGCATTATCAGTGTGGCTCTCATCTGTTCATCTTCAGCTTATGGGAAGAGAGTTCGAAGGGGAATCCTAAAATCTATACAGAAATAGTAAGAGCAGCCTTTTTTTCTGATTATTTATACAATATACTTTATAAATTGGTATAATCTTATTGAATTCTTACAACAACCCTAAAAAGTAGGTAAATTTATCATTTTTATTTTATAGATGAGGAATCTTAAGTACACAAATGTTCACATGGTGAGTGGTAGGACTGGGGTTTAAAGCAAGGTCATCTCGTTCTAGAAGTTGCATGTTTTACCCTATCCCATACTGCCTCTTTTATGTGTGGACATAGGACCTTCATGGAACTCCTTCCAAATTAGTCATTCAAAATAAACACTCTTCAAGGGGGGAGTGAGTGGAGAAAGGGGCAAATAGAGGCCAAGAGTGTTACCTTGGTGTGCTCCTTTTGGAAGTGTTTCCTACCACAAAGGAATACTGCTAGCCTAAAAGGCTCTTTGTGAAAGCCAAAAAGAGTTAATCATTTTCTCCAGGAAGGTTTTAATTGAAAAGCTTTTTGCAGTAAAATTTTGAATTAAATAATGCACAAATTTATGATAGTTGTGATGTGGGTGACACATTTTGGAGCTGTGCAGTACATAACTGGTAAAACCATATGTGGCAACTCTGCCTCCTAACACCCTGTTATGGGTGTTATGGGATGAATTATGTCCCTCCCTCTCCATATTCATGGTTTCATTAGAGTACTTTGCTTAAAGGATTTATTTTATTTGATGACATACAAACCCAAGGTCTACACCATTTTCTATCATTAGAAGTTCTATGACTTTTCTCAATGCACCAGAATCAATATGTCAGCCAAATTCTAATAATTATATATTTCCTTTTTAGAATTCCCAAAGAGTGTGGATTTGGAAGACAATTCTTTTCTTTCTCCTGTTAGCCATTATGGCCATTTATTGAAACCACCAATATGTAATGTAGCTGGTGGAAAATATCAGCTTGGATCATAGCCATAGTTATGTTCTTTGGCTCAACAAATCCCACAAGTTATTGAAACAGTTATTTGATTTAGGAGAGTTTCAACTCAAGTGTAGATGGATTAACTCAAATGATTAAGAATAAAAAGGAGGGGAAACAAATTCCTATGTAGCCTCTTTAGCTGTTTTTTTTAAAGACTTATTTATTCATGTGCCAGTGCTAAGACTTTTGCATGTATTATATCATCTGTTTTTATTACCCAACCCTGTAAAGTTGGTAAAGTTATTGCCCCCCTTTTTAGATGAAGTAGTTAACTGTTGCTAGTGAGTTTAACCAACTTGCTAGGGTGACCCAGCTATCACTAGAATCCAGACTTTTTCTTCTTTTTGTACGGTTACAAAGATACATTTATTATAGATAATGTATGAAATAAAGTATTAAGAATAAAATTAAAAAAATGATAACCTTCAAAGCCAGGAATAACCATGATTAACATTTTGGTGAACATCTTTCTAGTGTTTATTTTTCATGATTCTATGTCTTGTAAAATGTTATGATAGTATATATAGTATTTTGTAATTTTCTTAAAATCTTGTGTAGATTTCTATAGCATTCCTTTTAATGATTATATATTATTCTGATTTATTAATAAATTATAATAAATTTAGCCAGTCTTCTACTTTTGGACATTTAGTTTATAGTTAGTTAGTTTGCTATTAAAAATAATGTGACTAAAGCTGTATACATAATTTTTAATATCCATGATTATTATGTGTTTTCCTAGAAGTAGAGGTTAATATTTTAGTATTTTAAAGGTAACATTAGTTTTTCACTTAGTTGTAATAAAATATAAATTGCTGAAATTTATAATTTGATATAATTTGCACTATCTTTAAAGTCTGCAGAAAAAATAGTTTTCTCTGAATTAATGGATTTCTAAGGAAAAAATTCACTTTTCTTTATTTACTTAATCTACTTGGATGGATAGTGTCTTCCTTAGAACCCAGTGAGAAGGCTGAAGAAGACTTACTTCATGGCAGGTGTTCCAAGCTGCAGATGAACTTGACAGAGATGGAAAAGCAAGATGAGGCCAGAGTATAAATAGACAAAGTAAAGACTTCATTTTTTTATAAATTAGAGAAAATCATTTTTTTTCCCTTTCTACAATCTACTGTTGTACATTCTTAAAGTACCATTTTTTAATTTTTTTTTTGGGAAACAATGTAATTTCTGTAGCAAACCAAAACCCTGCCTGTCTTTAAGGAAATAGTTGATTTTTTTTTGCATTTTTAATTAATTAATTTATTTTTTATCTATTATGGTGACATTGATTAACAAAATAAGTTTCAAGTGTACAATTCAACAGAAAGTCATATATATATTGCATTGTGTGTTCACCTCCCATAGTTAGATTTCTTTCTGCACCACATATTTTATCCCTTTTATCCCATCTACCCTCCCCCTCCCCCACCGTCTAGTAACCACTAGTCTACTGTCAATGTCCATAAGTCTCTGTTTGTTTGTCATGTTTGTTTGTTGCTTTTAAATTTATATCCCACATATAGATGATATGTGGTTTTTAACTTTTTCTGTTTGGCTTTTTTTCATTTAGCATGATTATCTCAAGACACATCCATGCCATGCAAATGGCAATATTTTATCTCTTCTTTTAGTTGCGTAATATTCCATTGTATATATGTACCATGGCTTCTTTATACAATCATCTATCATAGGATACTTCAGTTATTTCCATGTCCTGGCCACTGAGAATAAAGCTGCTATAAACATTGGTGTGCATATATCTTTTCGAATGAATATTTTCAAGTCCTTAAAGTAAATATCCAGTAGAAAGAATGCTGGATTATATGGTAGATCAATTCTTAGTTTTTTGAGAACCTTCCATACTGTTCTTATACTAATTTGCAGTCCCACCAACAGTATATGAGAGTTTCTTTTTCTCCACATGCAATCCAACACTTGTTACTACATGTCCTGTTGATAACAGCCATTCTAACAGGTGTGAGATGATATCTCAGTGTGGTTTTGATTTGTATTTCCCTAATATTGAAGTTGAATGTCTTTTCATGTTTGTTGGTCATTTGTATGTCTTCTTGGGAGAAGTGTCTTTTCAGGTCCTTTGCCCATTTTTTAATTGGATTGTTTTCTTGTTATTGAGTTGTATGAGTTCATTGTATATTTTGGATATTAGATCCTCATCAGAGGCATTGGAATTATTTTTCCCATTTTAAATGGTTGTCTTTTTGCCTTATTGATGGTTTTCTTTCTCTGTGCAGCTGCTTTTTAGTTTGCTTTAGTCCCATTTATGTATGTATGTATGTATGTATGTATGTATGTATGTATGTATGTATGTATGTATTTTACTTCCCTTGGCTTTCAAGTTAAATTCATAAAATCTTCTTTAAGTCCAAGGTCCATGAGTTTATTTCCTGTGTTTTCTTCTATGCAATTTATTGTTTCAGGTTTTATATTCAGATCCTTAATCCGTTTTGAGTTAATTTTTGTGTGTGGTGATAGACAGCAATCTAGTTTCATTCTTTGCAGGTGACTTTCCAGTTTTCCCAGCATGCATTTTTTGATAGTGCATTATCATACGTATTTGAGAACTAGTTTTTGTTTGGAATGCAAGTTATTTTCAGTAGATACCACCAACTGAAATGTTATCCTGCTTGATTTATTTGACCTAATAAGTGATTCTTAGAATATAAAATTTATCTCCAAGTTTATTATTGTAATTGAACATCAACTTATTATTACTGTTATTGAGTATCTTTCCTTTTGCTAGGCTGAGATGTGCAGTTTTAAAAAATTTTTTTAAAAAATGATAGCTTAGTGTGGGATCTCAGTATCTTAGACTGTGAACTGCTTAGGCAACATCTTTTCTCATGGAAACTGATAGAGTTTAAAAAGTGTTTAAAATACATATTTTTGATTCTCTGACCAGATATTTTGAATCAGAATAACTGAACCAGCATCACAGGTGATTCAGTGACATTCTAAATCTTGCAAAGCACTGTTTTGAAAGCAATATATCTGCAACAGTTATTTTGTTTTTGTATTTATTCACATAAAATAATTCTTGAACACTCAATATGTGAGGGGCACCATGCCAGGCACTTAGAGTCATAAGAAGACAAATAAGACAAAGTCCTTTTTTTGCAAGGACAGAGAGCCTAGTAGGGAAAGTTGGATCCTTGAATAAAAATAACAACTACAAGATGAAGAAAATATGTTTTGCTATAAAATTAAGTCAACCAGAAACTCTGTTATAGAGCAGGAAAACTTCTGGTGGGGAATCTGTGTGAAGGTGAAGTGAAACTTAAAGGAATAGCAGATATCTGAGCTGGTGGCAAAACATGGGTATATGTGTGTGTTTGTGGGTGGGGGTTGGAGTATGCTGGGGGTGGGGAGATTGCGTTACAGGGAAAGGAAATGACAGAGTTAGGGCAGTAAACTGAGGTGGGGCATGGGATTATAGCCAGCATGGCTGGTGGCCAACAAGATAGGAGAAAGTAAAACTGAAGGCAGTTTGAGGCGTATTTGAAAGTAGCTTGGGATATTTTTGTACGGACGACAAGAGGGACCCATAGACTATTTCTGTTAAGAATAGTGACCTAATCAAAGCAGAGCTCAAACTCAAAGCAGAAGCTACTTGCCAGATGGACTGTTCGGAAGAGTCAAAGGGCTATAGTCAAGGAGCCAAGTATGAAGTCAAAACCAAATTAGAGATGAAGCAATGGGAAAAGAAAGAAAGCAGCAGAGGGTTGTAAAAAAGTGCTGAAGAAAAAAACAGATTCTACTTAATGTTTAATTGGATATGATGGGGGTAGATAAGGAATGAGGCAAGATGACTCATGTTTAGAGCCCGAGAGAACAATTGTATCCTCAACAAACAAAGAAGTCAGCAGAAACTAGTTTTTTTAGGAAGTTTAATTTTAGAAATTTTGAGTTTGAGGTGCTGTCAGAGTATCTAAATTTAATCCTTTTGTTGGGTCTTTTATTGCTGAGGATGAAAAGTCCATTCTATTACTAGAGATTCCTGTTCTAAACCAATCACCTAACTAAATTTCTCCAGTAAGATTCAGGAGACTGGAGAATCTGCAAGACAAATAAATTTTCCTTGTTAATATTATTACTTCTCACACTAGAATGTTTGCAATTCATAATAGTTCTTTTCACTAGATCTTACCAAAGATGCCTTCCATGCTACCACCCAATACAATTATACAGTTACATAAATGGAATTGGAACTCTGGGAGAAGGCAGGGTTAGAGAGAGAGAGATTAATTGATTGTTTTGGGAATTATTTGCATGTGAGTAAGTGGGAAAGCAAGAAGGCAATAGATTTTCTGTGTATATGCTTTAGCAAGTTCTGGTTGGTGGCTGGCTATGTCTTTTAAGATCACGGTGTACTAGGGCACAGTGAGTCATTCTGTGCTGTTTTCTTCTTCAGTCCTACTCTGCATTTGTCTCTAATCCACTTCCTCTTATCTTTAACCATTTTGCCAGTGTTTCTGTCTAAGCATTTCTCCTGTCTCCACTAAGGTCAGAGAAAAGAGAAATAGGTTGGAATCACCAACTCATCAACAGGCATTTGTGGAGTTACTTGTATGTGCTTAGGATTGTTCTAGGTGTTTCTATCATATTATATGAGTGATTGAAATTAGATAAAAAAGATTTCCTTTAATAGGGCAATTGTTAAAAGTTAGAATGAATTATTGAGAGAGGTCATATATTTTAAACATAGAAGGAATGGTTAGGTTGGGTGCTGCCTGATAATTGATAGTGGAACATAGGATCTTATATATTCTTGGTATAATATGAATATATTTTTAATTATATTTCTTGTTGACATATGGGTCAAGTATTTTTTTCCACTTTTTTTCCACATCTGTATAAGCAGAGCCCCTATAATTGAGCTCATGTTTCTTTTAATATGACTACTTTTATATCTGCTATATTTTTCATACTGACTTGTATGTTGGCCAATGAAAGAGGAAATTCCATTATTTTCCTTAAATCTGTTTTCTTTAAAGTTATTGTGTAAATAAAGTATATATTCAAAATCATGTTCTTTAAGTGAAAGTGATAATTTTCTTATATATAACATATTATGCAAATGACATAACCTTTTTGTATGCATTAAATAGAGAAAATAGTGTTCTAATTCAACACAAGGTGTCTATTTTGCATAACTACAACATTTGCAATTTAGGGAATAGGGATAGGTTACTGTTCAGGCAGGAGGTCAGTGAAAGAGTAATATAATTTTCCTTTTTTCTGCAGATTTTTGTGAATAGACCAGAAGCTGACTTCTACAGAATGTTTGGATGCAGGTGAGGTTTATTTAAAACAAATCTACTTTACAGTACCACAGTCTTAACCTCTTTCCCCAGGAACCCCAGCCCGTGAGTGCAGGGTTCTTACCTTTTTGCCCACTAATACTATCAGAAAGGAACCTCCTACCCTAACCTTGGCCCTGCTGTTTCCCTTGGTATCTTTGGTGGAAGTAGCAGAAGGACCTGATGTATGCTTGACATGAGGGATATATTTTCGAGAAGTATTTTTCCTCTTAATCATCTCTGTTCTAATTATTCTTTCTAGGTGGAGCTTTAATTACAGTAAAACTAGACAATGTGAACTTCAGTCTAGGAACTTTTCAGTGCCAAATTTTTTGAGTTAGAGATAGTTGTTCAAATAATTTTTTTGCTTATTGGTATTTTTCATCTGCTTTTTGGTACACATCTAGTTAGTTAATTAATCATCTAATTTCTACTGGCAGGATAATGGACAAGTAACAACATCTCTAAGCTTATTTTCCAATTTAAAAGTGGGCATAGCCACACTTTAATTTTAGATTTGTTCTGAGAATTAAACAGGGTATTGCATAATACCAAGAACACATATTTTATAAAAGAATCAGTTCAGTTCGGTTTGTCACCAATAGTGTGATTCTGAATTTTAGAGTTTCGGGAATGGCTTAAAAATTTTTATATTAACTTACTATAATAGCAACACTTTTTTTTTTACAGCATAGTAGCTAGACATTTATTTAACTTATAAAATGTTCTCCCTGATAAGTCTAGCACCCTCCCATACCATACAAAATTATTGCAATATTATTGACTATATTCCCTATGCTGCACTTTACATCCCTGCCAATTTGTACGTCTAGATCCCTTGTCTTTTTTGACCCATCCCACTAACCCTCCTGCCACCTGGCTACCATCAGTTTGCTCTTTATATCTATGAGTTTGTTTCTGTTTTGTTTGTTAATTTATTATTTTTTTTTAGATTCCACATATAAGTGAAATCATATGGTATTCTTTTGCTGTCTGACTTATTTCACTTAGCATAATACTCTCTAGGTCTATCCATGTGTTTCATATGGTAATATTTTGTTCTTTTTTATGGCCTAGTAATATTTCATTGCATGAATGCACCACTTTTTTATCCAATTGTCTATTGGTAGACACTTAGGTTGCTTCCATATCTTGGCTATTGTAAATAATGCTACAATGAACATAGGGATACATATATCTTTTCAAATTAGTGTTTGGGATTTCTTTGGTTAAATAGCCAGAACTGAGGTTGCTGGGTCATAAGGTAGTTCTATTTTTAATTTTTTGAAGAACTTCCATACTGTTTCAATAGTGACTGCATCGATTTCCAATTCCACCAACAGTACATGAGGGTTCCCTTTTCTTCACAGCCTCACCAATACCTGTCATTTGTTGATTTTTTGATGATAGCCAGTCTGAAAGGTATGAGGTGATATCTCATTGTGGTTTTAATTTGCATCTTCTCATATGTCTATTGGCTATGTGTCCTCTTTTGAGAAATGTCTATTCAGGTCCTCTGCCCATTTTTTAATCAGAGTGTCTTTTTGATGTTTAGTTGTATGAGTTCCCTATATATTTTTGGATATTAACCCCTTATGGGATATATTATTGACAAATGTCTTCCTATTCAGTAAGTTGTCTTTTTGTTTTGTTGATGGTTTCCTTTGCTGAATGGCAACCACTTTTTGAGTGCTTATTATATGTGAAGCTCCATCTTAAGCACTTAATATTAACCTTTTTAATTATCATTATAGCACCAGGTGGCAAGTTTCATGATCTCTATTTTATAAAGCTTGGATAGAAGTAGCTTGCCTAGTGACAGCCTGTTGAAGTCTATTTGACACCAAGGTCTCTACTTCTAACTATACTAATACTGCCTCCCTGTGACCATCTTCTAAATCCTGGTGCCATATTTTGAAAGCCCAATACACAAACTTGAGCACTTATTCTTCAGTGACAATTTTGAGATTGACTGTGAGATGACAAATGTTACAATTGGAGTGGAAAAGGATTATGGGTTTGAAAGTCTGTGATGGATTATATTGTGGATCAGGGCATCTAAGGGTAGCTTTTCTTCCTTTCTAAAACATTAGCTAAGAACTCAGGCATTGGAATCATATTTCTTGGGTTGTATTCCTACTCTACCAGTTAGTAGCTTTGTGATCTAGGGCTAGCTCAGCTTTCTGAGATTCAGTTTCTTCATCATAAAATGGGAATAATATTGCACCATTTTATGAGTTAATACATGTAGATTTTTTAAAATAGTGGTTGACTCTTTGTAAGCTATTATACATTATTAGTATTTCTGTGCCGTTCACTTTATATCTCTGTTCAGGCTGTCTCCATGTGTACATAGTTGTACTCTTGCTAAGGGATGCATAGATTTATTTAAAGATGTTGTGATGCCTATCACTAGGATCATAACCTGCTTTTGAAGTTTTTGATAAAGGGAAATGTTGACTCTTACTCATAAATTTCTTCCATCTTCAGAAACAATATTGCTCAATAATTCATGGGGTTAATAATCTTTTAAGTATTTAATTTGACTTTAAATTTATGAAATTAAAACCTGTTATAATATCAATGCTAACAAAAGCCAAATATATTGAGTGACCCAACTGGCCTTATCTTTGGTCAAATTTCAGTTTAGAAGTAAAAGAGAATTTAAAATATGTAGCTATATACAATCTTTTTTATTTTTGTGTGTGTATTGTGAATGAGGTAGTTGGTTAGACATCTTAGCCTTTTTGCCAAGCTCAAAGAAGTGTTAATAAAGTTATGTACAGTACATCAAACTCCTCAAGAGAGAAGTGCTATATTAATACCTGCCTCACAGTGATCTTACATTCAGACTTAATGATAGAAAGTTTGAAAATTGCCTTGGTACTCCCAGTAATATCCTGATGAAGCATCATTTTGTTTTATTACAAGGAGCTCTACATTACACAGAATACAAGTTAAGGGTGAAATAATATCCCAGTCTTTATTTTATAATCAAAAGTACATAAAATAAAGAAAAGACATTTTCTTCAGTCGTGAATGATAGTGTTGATCATTTACATATTTTCTCTATTACTTTTGGGCGAGGGAGAGAATTATAATGCATAGTTTAATCTTGTACCTATCACTAAAGAATATAATGGCAGAAATAGTGATCTCAATACAGAGACCTTTAAGGAAACTAGTATTCAAATATTTAAAAATTAAATTCCAGTTTTAAAGGAGTCAAACCCTTTTTTATATGATTACTATTAAGTTTGGCATTTTTGAGACATTTCTTAAATCAATACCTGTAATATTTACAAACATCAGTATTGTAAACACATATTCTTGCTGTAGGGTACATTTTAAATGTCTAAACACTAATCAATATAGAGAAATTAAGTATTGACTAAAATAGGTTTATAATAAGTAATTATTGGTTTGCTCTTTTAGAAATTAGACATTTTCACTTTGGGAATAAAGAGTAAATTTACTGTCATGAAATTAAAGTGTCTTTGACCTTTTTGTACAGCTTTCCTCTCTCTATGAAATGATTAGGTTTAAATATGATTGCACAGCTGTATTATGTTGCAAGCGTCAATTTTTAATTATTATAAGGTCAATGTTAGAACAAATGTGATTAGTACAGCACCTCAGCACACTTATTTACTTTCCACTCAAAAACCACCCTGTGTTTACCAAAGCCAACCTGAACCTCTCTTTGCTGATATGATTAATTAGATTTATGCTGGATCTTTTTTTTTTCTTTCAGTGTTCTTCTTATGTATGCCATTTTGTTGATTCTTTTAGTTTTTAAAAACACAAATTGCTTTACCTCTTCCCTTCATATAGGGGCATTTATTTTTCTGTGTTCATGTATATGTGTCTCTGTGTATATAATCATGGATATCAATAATTTTACAATTTTCCTGCCTTTGTATAACCTGATGTCTTAGTCAACTTGGGCTGCTATACAGATACCATAGAAGGGGTGGTTTGAACAACAAACATTTGTTTTTCACAGTTCCAAAGGCTGGGAAGTCCAAGATCAAGGTACTGGCAGATTCAGTGTCTGTTGAGAACCCTCTTTCTGGTTTGCAGATGGCTTTCTTCTGGTTATGTCCTCACATGAACTTTCTTTAGGGCATGAACATGAAGACACACAGAGTTCTTCTTCTTCTTCTTCTAAGATATTAATTCTATTCTATTGTGAGGGTGTCCCCCTAATAATCTCATATAAACCTAATTACCTCCCAGCGGCCCCAGCTCCAAATATCAGGATTAATTAATGTGAAGCCTATCTAAAGAGAAAAGGAGTTTCACTAAGAGTAAGCTGATTCTAAGTGGTTGTGTGAGCCACTTATTCTCCTATTCTAGCTGTGTCACTGCCTTAGCCCTTACTACCTACATACCAAAATATTTATGAATAATATACCATAAACATGGCTAGAGAAATTCTTTTACTTTTAATCAGGACGTTATAAAAGCAAGCATGAAATGTGTTATACATGAAAGTTTTAGAAAGATCATGAGTATATGATTTAATAGAACATTAAAAGTCATGGAAATATTCTTGATCAAGGTTCAAATCACTTTATTCTTCCTACTTTTAAACTTGGTTAAAAGCTTTTGAACCAAGAAATGTCATTGTTTTTAGAGATCACACATCTGATATTTAAGATTGAGATTAACATTGGAAAGTAATAAAAAACAAAGTAAGGGAAAAGAAGGTGATAGTGGGATGTTGGAGGTAGATATTTTTAGGTGGTAAGACAAGGCCTCCTGAAGTTGTGACACGTGAATAGATGCCTGGATGAACTATGAAATTAGCCGAGTAACTATTTGGTAGAAGAACATTCTAGGCAGTGTGAATATCCCACTTACTCATCTCCCAAGCCCTACTCCAAAACCTTCCCCTTTGTCCAGGGCACTCCTCATACACCCATTTTTCCAGGCTCAGGGAAGTTATCCTTTTACCTCAAATAGAGCCATTTGCTATCCATCTACCCTAGTCTTCTCTCCAGATTCTATGGCTTCTCTAAGCAGAAACATTTCTAAATGGAGCCCTGTTAATTTTATACTTTAGCAAGAGAGTTTCCAAACCTCTGGGAGGCCAAGATTCATTTCCTCTCTGGTAGGTGGAAGAGGACAGTATCCCTTATTCTTTTGGGCTTTCAAAGAGGCAAAAAATACTCAAATGATTATTGTTATAGATTATCTTGCAACAATTTGCCACATTAGGATAAAATGTTTTGAAGTCTGATTGACTACAGTGTCTACTAAAGCTGTAGAACCAAATATCAGCACTAATTATATGATTCAATCAATGAATCAATCAGTCAGTCTATTTAGGACTTCAAAAATGCCTGGAATAGGTTTTCTATGGTAAGTAGCTTTAGGTCAGAAGGTTGTGCATGGTCAACTTATGTAACTATCTTTATTTATTTTTATTTTTTATTTTTTTTAAAGCTGATTTATTTATTTACTTATTTATTTATAAATTTATGATTATTATTTTGGTGACATTGTTTTTAGGTGTACAATTTAACAGTAAGGCACACACACACATATACACACACACACACATATATGTGTGTGTGTGTGTGTGTGTGTGTATATTTATGCTGTGTGTTCACATCTTATAGTTTAGATTTTTTTCTGTCACCACGTTTCCCCCTTTTACCCCATCTGCCTCTCCTCTTCCCCCTCCCCTCTAGTAACCACTAGTCTAATGTCCATGTCCATGAGTCTGTTTGACCTGTTTGCTTGTTGCTTTTGGTTTATATCTCACATATAAGTGATATCATGTGGTTTTCAACTTTTTCTGTCTGGCTTTTTTCACTTAGCATGATTATCTCAAGGTCTACGCATATTATTGTAAATGGCAGTATTTCATCTCTTCTTATGACTAAGTGATATTCCATTGTACATATGTACCACAGCTTTTTTATCCAATCATTCATCATAGGACAATTCTGTTGCTTCCATGTCCTGGCCATGTGAATATCCATGTGAAAATATTGTTTCATATATAAGTTTTTAAGTCTTTGAATACTCAGTAGAGGGATTGCTGGATCATGTGGTGGATCAATTCTTAGGTTTTTGAGGAAACTCCATACTGTTTTGCATAGTGGCTGTACCAATTTGCAGTCCTACCAGCAGTGTATGTAACTGTCTTTAGCTGTGGGTGATAGAAATCCCTGGCAAAAGTGACAAAATGCACAGTAGTATCAAACCACTCAGTTTCTCTGCTTCTGTCTCTCATCTGCTCCTATCAGAAATGACTATTGTGAAGACTCAATAAACTAATGAGTGTGAAGTTGCTTTGTATTTATTATGTAGAAAGATACTAGATAAGAATAACCATTTATAATTAGAAACAAGTTTAATTTTGGTTCTGCTGCTTACTGGTTATGGCTAAGTTTCTGTGAATCTTGACATCTTCATTTGAAAATTTATTCAAAAAATATTTTGTTAGCTTACATAACTAGACACTGTGCTAACTATTAGAAAATTATAACAATGATAAAAATACTCATGAACTCAAAAGTTTGTCTTGAGAAATAATTTATCTACAGTATCCAGTATGTTGTTTGGTGAGTAGTAGGTAGAAGTAATTATTATTAACATGTTAGTTCATACCTTTCCTTGAATTCTAGACTTTTGTATCAAACTTTCTATTTATTTTCTCTGCTTGGATATAGTATAGATATTTCAAATATACCATGTCAAAAAAAACAAACTTTCAATATCTTTTTTTTGCCATCTTTCTTACCTTAGTAAGTAGTAAAGTCACACTTTATTTCTTAGGCCTAAAATCTATTAATCATCCTTCTCTCCTTATTTCTTCTCACATGCTGCATCGAGTTTAACTGACACACTCACTGAAGATTTTATGAATAAAGAAACAGAGGCTTAGAGAGTTTCAGTAACGTGTACAGGATGCCACATGTAGTAAAATAAGTAGAGACATTAGGATTTTAGCTCAAGTCTTCTAATTTCAAGTCCGGTGCTCTTTCTGTTTCACTATTACACATTTTATTTTACTATTTTGAGGTATCAGGGCATGAGTAGGGATTTTTCTTTATCATCTTCATTAATTAAATGAACTAGTGCTTGTTGATTTAACACTCATGTAATAATTATCACCTCTAACAAATACCAAAGTATGTAAATGTAGCCAGAAAATTATAAAGTACCAGTCAAAGAAAACTATTTGTTTCTGGAAATCCCGTCTCAATGAGAGGATAAAAGGAGATTTATATCATCGAATAAATAGAACACTGATGGAAAGCAAATTTCATATGAGCTACACTTTGAGGTTGTAGCCTAGAAAACTGATGGTATCCTTCAGAGTCTGTTAAAAGCCATAACATAAGCAATAGAGGGAATTGAAAGTCTCTTCAAATATCTACTCTGTCTAGTTGTGAGGAAATCTGGACAGTATGAATTGCAATTATTTTTTCCAAACAAAATGGACACTCTTCTCTGTTGCCAAACTTAGCAGGTAAAGGGTTAGATGAAGAGAAAAAAGCAAGGGAGAATCTATTTATATTTATATTGATTTAAAGAATGCTGAGTGTAACAGTTATTAATTTCAGTAAAAAGGTACTAATTAGACTTGCATTTGATGTTGAAAGCAGCAGCCTTCACTGTGATTTCTCAATCACATTTAAAATGAAAATATAGGGACCTAAGAAAGTGATTTGATTAAAACTCTTCTCCTTCAACTTTGGCAATCACCACACTAATTTTTATTGCGATCTCTTTGAATATTAGTCATATATTTAATTTTCTGATGCCTGTTATTGACACAGCTAACTCCTAGGAGTTGATATGGTAATACACTCATCATAGTATTTACTGATATGTGAATTAAACATTATTAGAAAAGTTGCTTCGTACAGTCATGGAAATGTTAAATTGTTAAAGTGTAAAACACTTATTTTTAATTGAAGCATTTAGAGTAAATACGTCACACATTAGGAGATTCTGATTCATGCATTTTGGAGTAGATTACCTCTTATTAGAGTCATAAAATAGGTGTCTGTTTTTCTAATTAAGTATTTTAACATAAACCTTGAATGTAATAAGATAGTATTAAAAGATTAAAGAAAGGTAACTCATAAGGTTGGCCTTATGAGGATGATGAACCTGCCAAAGAAGCTAGTACAATTTTCAAGTCTTTTAAAAGTATGGTATAAAGAAAGAGAGGTGGTCATGCTGCTGTTGCCCTGTTGGTGGGAGCACCTATGTATGGACTGTTGTCTTTATCCATGAGGGCTGTAGCTTTGGTGGAGGGGGAGAAGAACCAGCATTAGAAGAGGATTTGAAACCATGCTAATGAAGACAGTTCTGAAAGTCATGGGAATATTTAGTCTAGAGACAAAGACGTAGATGTATTAGCTCTCTTAAATTTTTTTTTCCCACAGAGAAAGAAGCATTGGGAAGCTGATGTGCTTGCTGTATTGGTTTTAAATATTTAGAATTTCACCACTGCCTCTGTCTCCAACATAATGTTTTCCTCAAGTGTGTCAAAAGCCATTATAATGACTGAGTTTTTTTTTAACAAAGGATATATTTTCCATAAAGGCCAGTATGGATTGTGAATAATATATATAATATATATTTCTAGATATATATCCAGAAAATATTTTGAAAAATATATATTTCAGAAAAATCTATTTTGCATATATATTCCAAAAAGTACACTCATATTTTTACATTACTTCTTATATAAGTTGATAGTTATATAAGGAATCATGTAAAAAACCTCAGTTGCCTGATGCTGTATTTTAAATTTATGGGAGGGATTTTTGATGTCTATGATGGCCTGACATCCTGTGCAGCTATCTAGCTTACGCGCCCCTTAATTAAACTTTGGTTGGATGGGATGTTTTTTGGAAAGATACATAATAAAAGCGAGTAGAATTTAATGTCTGGGATATAAGACTCTTAAGTTCATGTCAACCCTAAAATATTCTAATAGGAACATCAAAAGATAATTTGGTATTCAAGGATATACAAAACCAGTTTGATTGAAGCTATTCAGCTAACCATTTGATCTGTTTTTGTATTTGTCTTGAAATTAGGATACAGTGATTATAGCTACAGCCCAATTACCAGAAAGAACAGTCAGTAAAATTCACACACTGTTCTTTTTCCTGTTGTACTGTCTCTCAGATTAGTGTTCTTGATTATAGAATAACCAAATAAAATAACCAAATAAAATGATTGCATTTTTGACTTTTCAGATAAAATTAAAAAAAATATGAAATTGATATCTAAAGTGGAGAACCAATACTTTTCTTTTATTACTAATGTTACTTGTGACCTCTGATTAAGACAGAAGCAGTTTGCTGAAGAGGCAGTTTGTGTGAAATGTAAACAGGGTGGTTTATACATTTGCAGACTGAATTTTTCTGTCCTTGCCTCTAGTCACATTTTATTTTAAAGCATTTGACCGTGAAAGCTATACACACATATATATACATATGCATAATGTATATTAATCAGTTACTTCTTATAAAATGTTTCAGTCAAATTCAAGGGATAAGGAGTATGCACACTGTTTTTTTTTTTTTTTTTCTCTTGTCTCTTAGTGACTGTGGATTTGCTGTGGTTCACTCCTACTTTTTGCCAGCCTGATGTAACTGTTCTACAAGGGGGCTGCCCTGTGATCTTGACTTTGTTAACGTAGGAATCTCACTAGCTTAGCTTTATAAAATAATTCTGTTTGAAAACTTAGTCATAGTCCATGCTATTACCCAGGAGCTAAAAATCAAGTTTGTGATTTAGCTAATTTCTCTTTACTACCATTTGGTAGGGAAATAATGAAATTTAGAGATAAACTTACAGAGAAGGAAATTGCATCTTTATGCAGAAAACTATAAAATCTGTTGAAGTCCATTAACCAAGCTGAAAGAAAATATGGTCTTGGTTGGGAAGACTCAATAACACAAAATGTCGATAATGGCAAACCAATATATACATTTGATGTAATTCTAATTGGAATCTCAATATTTTTAAATATATTGGATAAAATGATACTGACTTTTGAATACAAAAGAATAAGCCACAAAGGTAGCCAAAAAGGATAGGAAATGATGAATAGTGAGAATAAATTTATCTCAATATTTATTAAAGCAATCCATTACTAATAAATACTATGATATTAGATAGTACTAGATGTTGGAAGAGTAAAATAGAGAGCTTAAGCCAGTATACAAGAGATTTAATAAATGGCAATTTTAGAGAAGATACATGTTTCACTTCATAAAAAGTGTTAATACAACTGGATATTGATTTTGAAGAAAGTAAAAATGGGCTCTTAATTTCTTTTATCATATATAAGATATAAATTCTAACATGAGTAGGGGTTTATATATTATGAATTAATTGAAATAAATTATCAACTCTATCTTTTATTAGTTGAGTCTGAGAGATCTTCAAAAAATAAAGTTAAACCATAAGAAACTATATCAAACATTTTTCTCTTCGACCCCATAAAGTGAAAGCCACAGGAAACTTTATTTGAGGTTTCCTATACTGGTTAACTTGATGGAGATGTGGTAACTTATAGAATGGTAAAGGGAAGTCAAGGAAAACAAACACATCATGAAAGAAAGAAAAAAGAAAGACAGACAGAAAGAAAGACAGACAGACAGACAGACAGAAAGAAAGAAAGAAAGAAAGAAAGAAAGAAAGAAAGAAAAGTTGTTTTCAATGAAAAATACCTTGAAAGATGTAGAAATGTGTGTGTGTACATATGCATAAAGAGAACAATGAGACAGTGGTCACTAAAGTGTTAATAGATTTTGCTGTGCTGTGAAATTTCTAATAATTTTTGCTCTCATTATGCTTTTCTGTATTGATTAAATTTCATTTAAATGAACATTTATAATTATATAAATAGAATAACAACTGATGAAGTTACTCTGACTGGAGGGCAGTTAGGCCTGGGGGTAAGAAGAGGGTAAGGGAAGGATTTTACAGTACATGAGAAGACAGTAGGTTACAACATAACGTAAGAACTGTTAATAGTTTTGTCTTCATAACAATTATTGACATATTAAGAAGCTCATAATTTGTTATGGAACATGAAGCTTTTAGTTGTTTTCTTTTAATTTTTGCAGTGTTTTTAGAAAAAGAGATAAGCTTTTGAGAAAGGGAGGAACATCATTTTTGCTACTTCTGTAAATGTGGTGCTTTTGTACTGTGTCAGCTAAGCTTTGTTTCTCACTGTACTTTTCCTTGTATGGTTCTGGGTTAGAGTTGCCACAACGGATTTGAGGGTAAAAGTGAAACAGTTTACACTCTGATATATGTGCTGAATGAACTTATGAATCTGGTGAGTAGATTTACACATTGCCAAATAGTTTTCTTAGTGCTGGTGCTAAAATAAAATGAAAAGAGGGATATGGACTCAAGAAGCAAATGTTTTGCATAAAATTTAGAGAAATTTAAGGAATAGTTTCGAGAAAAATTAGAGGAAATATAAAGAAGTTAGGATTTGCTGTGTTAAAGAAAAGTTTCTCTTCTTTGGTCTCCTAAAAAAAATTTTCTTAGTCAATGATGACTTCAGAGCAAATATCAAATTCAGGATGGTAAAGATCTTGAGTCTGCCTGTAAGACCTTTTGTTGTAACCCCCCAAAAATGTAAAAGAATGCTTAGTAGCACTTCTAAGAATATTTTGGTATGCCCTTTCTGCTAAAAATAGAGCCCCTCAAGACTCTTGACTAGACAAAAAAAAAAAAAAAATTAGGTATCTTAAGGGCATTGTCCCACAGGACATTAATACTTAGGCCAAGTATTTTATTTATTTTTATTTTTTTGGAAGAAATTGGGATCTGACTTTTGTTGAATGGAATGGATTACAATTAGGCACACAGAAAGCCCACAAGTTTTAAAAAGAATTATAGAAACTTGGAATGAAAGGGATATTATAGTACAAAATGATAAGAAGTTTTTGTTTCCCTAACCTGCAGAAGGCAAGCTGAAAAAAACTAATTACAAGGATGACTTGTCTAATGGGGAAAGAGGGCTGACTCAGAGAGCAGAATGAAGATCCCAGAAATAGCAGCCAAAAGTGCCAATGAATTATTCTTAGGAAACAGGACTGTGCCATAACAAATAATTGGTGACATATGTTTGAGTGGATTTCAGAACTGTTGTGTGCTTTTATTTTGTCTCTGTGAAGAGGAATATCTATTTCAGCTACCTTATGCCTTCTCACGATTGTGTAATGTGGATGTGACAGATAATTTGTCTCTTCAGTTAATAGAAACTATGCTTGAAGAACTGAATTTGAGCTCATTAAATATCCATCCACCAATCCAGTGGCCTGCCTCTCCCAGCTCTCCTTGCCCTCCTGTATGGGTCCAATTAACCAACAACAATTTATATATCAAGCTTCAGCCCATGGGTCAAATTCAGGCTCAGTACTGGTGCCAAACTTGAATCTGCATTAACCTGGTGAACACCACTCATCTCACCTGGTGACTCCTGGAGACACTGCATCATTCAATTCAAGTACTGTCCAAGGCTCTTTCAGCAGCTGAGTTTTACAGGTAGCTGGCAGGAGGTGGCAGGCGTTGGGGTGCCTTGTGTCAATTGCTGAGCTGCCCCAGGCCAGCTGCAGGTGGCAGTTGGCTTTGGTTCAGTGTGGCCTAGCCCACATGCCTCCAGATCCAGCACAGACAGTTACCAACTGCAGATCACTTAGTAGGTCCTACCATATAGCTCCAGGCCAGCCACAGGCAGCAGCTCACCTTGGCCTGTACCAGAGACCCTCCTAAGAGGCCCCAGAACCAACACAGCCAGTAGCTGGCTGCAGACCACATCAGAGCACCAGCTTTTAGCCACACAAGTAACACACCCAGAAGGTGGTTTTGGCAAGCACCAGAGCCTGCTGGGATGAATCCCACTCTGTGGGGTCAGCCCCCACACAATAACTTATATGTTATAGTCATTGCTGGCCCTCACAGCTAGTCAGCCTGAGGGTCAGTCCCACCCACTTTCATGCCAACAGCAATCAAAGCTCAACTACAACAAAAGGACACAAAACCCACACAAAGGACACACTTGGAACATTTGGCTCAGGTGATGAGGAAGACTGTGCCCCACAGGATACCTATTCCATAAAACTACCTGACAAGACTGAGAGACATAGAAGATCTACCTAATACATAGAAACAAGCACAGAGAGGCAGCCAAAATGAAGAGAAAAGAAACATGTCCCAAATACACTCATATTCCAGGACAGGAGAAAACTCCAAAGAAATAACTAAACAAAATAGAGGCAAATAATCTACCAGATTCAGAGTTCAAAACACTTGTTATAAAGATGTTCAGAGAACTTAACAAAAACTTCAGCAGAGATAGTAAGCAAAATAAAGGACATAAAATCAATTAAAAAAGAAATAAAGAATACAACAACTGAAATAAATACACTAGATGGAATCAACAGCAGATTAGATGAAGCAGAGAATCAAATCAGCAACTCTGATTGTAAGGTGGCAGAAAAAAACCCCCAAGGAAACAGCAAAAAGAAAAAAGAATAAAAAAAGGACAAAAATTTAAGAAACCTCTGGGACATGGTCATTGTAACAACATTTGCATTGTGGGGCACTAGAAGGAAAGGAGAGAAAGCATAGGATTGAGAAACTATTTGAAGAAATAATGATGGAAAACTTTCCGAACCTGATAAAGGAAGTAGACATACAAGTCTAGGAAACACAGAGAGTCCCAAACAAGATAAACCCAAACAGGCCCACACCAAGACACATAATAATTAATATAATAAAGGTTAAAGAAAGAGAATCTTAAAAGCAGCAAGAGAAAGGCAGCTAGTTACCTACAAAGAAGTTCTCATAAGACTGTCAGCTGATTTCTTAACAGAAATTTTGCAGGCCAGAAGGGATTGGTACAAAATATTCAAAGTGATGAAAAACAAGGACCTGCAACCAAGACTATTCAACCCAGCAAGGCTATCAATTAAATTGAAGGTGAGATAAGAAAAAGCTAAAAGCTAAAAGATTCATCATCATCAAACTAGTATTGCAAGAAATGTTAAATGGACTTCTTTAACAAGAAGAAGGGATGGGAGATAATAAATATGAACAATAAAATGGCATTGTTTTAAATATGAAAAATAAAATGTACCTATCAATATCACTTTAAATGTAAATTAATTAAATGCTCTAATCAAAATGTATTTGATAGCCAAATAAATAAGAAAACAAGACCCATACATATGCTATTATAAGAGATGCACTTCAGATCGAGAGACGCATACAGACTGATAGTAAAGGGATGGAAGAAGATATTTTAGGCTAATAGAAATGAAAAAAAGCTAGGGCAGCAATACTGATCAGACAAAATAGACTTTAAAACAAAGGCTATAATAAGGCATAAAAGGACATTACATAATGATAAAGGGATGAATCTAACAAGATGACATAACCCTAGTAAACATTTATGCAACCAACATAGGAGCACCTAAATATATAAAGAAAATATTGACTGACATAAGGAGAGATATTAACGGTAATATAGTCGTAGTAGGGGACTTTACACCCTACTGGACAGAACTTCCAGACAGAAAATCAACAAGGAAACAGTAGCTTTAAATAACACATTAGAACTAACAGATTTATTTCATATTTTTAGAGCATTTTACCCAAAAGAAGAAGAAAAATATTTATTTCAAGTGCACATGGAACAATTTTCAATGTAGATCATGTTAGTGACAAAACAAGTCTCAGTAAATTTAAGAAGATTGAAATTATATCAAGCATCTTTTTTGATCACAGTGGTATGAAACAAGAAATCAATTGCAAGCAAGGAACTGAAAAACACATAAACACATGGCTAAATAACATACTAGTAAAAACAAATGGTTAATAATGAGATCAGGGAAGAAATAAAAAATGACCTTGAGACAAATATGAAACACAAAGACCCCAAATCTACCAGACATAGTGAAAGTACTAAGAGGGAAATTCATAGCAGGATAGACCTATATTAAGAAAGAAGAAAAATCTCAAATAAACCATTCAACCTTACACCTAAATGAACTGAAAAAAAGAACAACAAACAAAGCCCAAAGTGAGTAGATGAAGGAAACAGTAAAAATCAGAGAAGAAATAAATGAGTCTGAAAAAAAAACCAAAACAAAATATCAATGACCAAGAGGTGATCCTTGGAAAGATAAAATTGATAAACCTTTAACTTCACTTATCAAGAAGGGAGCGGACCCAATTAAATAAAATCAGAAATAAAAGATGAGGATGACAACTGACACCCCAGAAATACAAAGGATTATAAGAAAATACTATGAACAGTTATATATCAACAAATTGACCAATCTGGAAGAAATGGATAAATTTCTAGAAATGTGTACTCTTTCAAGAATGAATCAAGAAAAAACAGAAAGTCTGAACAGATCAATTACTACTAACAAAATTGAATCAGAAATAAAAAAAAATACTGCCAGCAAACTAAGTCTTAGGCTCGATGGATTCTCAGGTGAATTTTATCAAATATTCAAAGAAGAATAAATACCTATTCTTCTCAAACTATTCCAAAAAATTCAAGAGGATGGGAGGCTCCCAACCTCATTATACGATGTCATCATTACCCTGATTCTAAAACCAGACATAGACACTACGAAAAAAAGAAAATTATAGGCTGATATCCCTGATGAACATAGATCCAAAAATCCTCAAAAAAAAAAAAGTTAGCAAACTGAATTCAGAAGTACATTGAAAAGATCATATAGCATGATGAAGTGGGATTTATTCCAGGGATAGAGGTTTGGTTCAATATCCACAAATTAATTAAGGTGATACACCATAAAACAGAATGTAGTATAAAAATTATGTGGTCATATCACTAGATGCAGAAAAAAAGCCATTTGACAAAATTCAGCATCCATTTATGATGAAAACTCTCAGCAAAGCGAGAATAGAGGGAGAATACCTCGACATCAAAAAGATCATCTTTGACTAACTCACATCCAATATCACACTCAGTAGGGAAAATATAAAAGTGTTTTCCTTAAGATCAGGAACAAGAGAAGGATGTTCATTCACTACTTTTATTCAACGTAGCATTACAACTCCTAGGGATATGGCAATCAAACAAGAAAAAGAAATAAAAGGCATCCAAATTTGAAAGGAAGAAATAAAACTGTCACTATTTGCAGATGAGATGCTACTATATATTGAGAACACTAAAGGGTCCACCAAAAAACTGATAGAACCGTTAATGAATTTAGTAAAGTAGCAGGATACAAAATTAATATTTAGAAATCAGTTTCATTTTTATTCACCAATAATGAACCAGTGGAAAGAAAAATTAAGAAAACAATCCTATTTAGAATTTCATCAAAAACAATAAAATACCTAGGAATAAAATTAACCAAGGATTTAACAGATTTGTACTTAGAAAGTTATGAAAAATTGAAGAAGATACAAATAAATGGAAGGAAACATGCTCACGGATAGGTAGAATTGACATCATTAAAATGTCCATACTACTCAAAACAATCTATAGATTCAGTGTAATCCCTATAAAGAGAACAATGACTTTTTTTTTTACAGAATTAGAGCAAATAATTCTAAAATGAATAGGGATCCATAAAATTCCATGAATAGCCACTGCATTCTTGAGAAAGAAGAACAATGTTGGAGTTATCATGTTATTTGGTATCAGACCTATACTACAAGGCTTTAGTAATCAAAACAGCATGGTACTAGCATAAAAAGAGACATGTAGATCAAAGGAACAGAATAGAGAGCCCAGAAATATATTCACACCTATACAGTCAATCTGTGACAAAGGAGTTAAGAATGTGCAATGGGGTAAAGACAGTGTCTTCTAGAGATGGTATCAGGAAAACTGGACAGGTACGTGAAAAAAAAGTGACACCAGACCACCTCCTTATACCATATACAAGAATAAACTAAAAATGAATTAAAAACTTAAATGTAAGATCTGAAAGCATAGAACTCTTGTAATAAAACATTTGCGGTAAACTCTCTATCATTGCTCTTAATGATATATAGTTTTTTCCTGTTATATCTCTTCAGGCAAGGGAGATACAAGAAAAATAAACAAATGGGACTACATCAAAGTAAAAAGCTTTTGGACAGCAAAGAAAACCATAAGAAAATGAAAAGACAATGGAAGAAGGTAATTCCCAATAATACATCCCATAAGGGGTTAATTATCCAAAATTTATAGAGAACTCATAATACACACACACACACACACACACACACACACACAAAATCCAATTAAAAATGGGTAGAGGACTTCAATAGATGTTTCTCCAAAGAGGACATATGGTGGCCAATAGGCATATGAAAAGATGCAGATGCTTAATGTCATTAACCATCAGAGGAATGCGAATTAAAACCACAATGTGATATCACCTCACAGCTGTCAGAATGACTATCATCAAAAAATCGACAAACGACAGGTATTGGTGAGGCTGTGAAGAAAAGGGAACTTTCATGTACTGTTGGTGGCATTGGAAATTGATGCAGTCACTATTGAAAACAGTATGGAAGTTCAAAAAATTAAAAATAGAACTACCTTATGACCCAGCAACCTCAGTTCTGGCTATTTACCCAAAGAAACCCCAAACACTAATTTGAAAAGATATATGTATCCCTATGTTCATTGCGGCATTATTTATAATAGGAAGTGGAAGAAGCCTAATTGCCCATCAGTAAATGATTGGATAAAAAGTAGTACATATATACAATGTCATATTATTCAGCTATAAAAAATAATGAAATCTCACTATTTGAGACAATGTGGATAGACTTAGTATTATGCTAAATAAAATAAGTCAGAGAAAGACAAATACCACATGATGTCTCAAATATGGAATAAAGAACAAAATAAAGGGACAAACAAAAAAACAGACTCATAGATACAGAGAAGAAACTGATTGTTGCCAGATGGGAGGGAAGTTGGGGGCTGACTAAAAAAGGTGAAGGGATTAAGGAGTACAGAATAGTCATAGGTATATAAAGTACAGATTAGGAAATATAGTCAATAATATTGTAGTAACTGTATGGTGCCAGGTGGGTACTATACTTATCTGGGGAATCACTTTGTAAATTAATTATATAAATGCCTAATGACTATGCTGTATACCTAAAACTAATATACAGTCATATTGAATACCAACTGTAATTGAAAATTAAAAGTGTTGAACTCAAAAAAAAAAAAAAAAAAGAAAAAGAAAAAAGAGGAAACAGCATATCTGCACCTGGACTTAATTAAGTGATATGATCAAGCCTGAGCCTGATGACATAGTGATTTGAAGATGTTGGGACTCTTGGGAGAGTGAGTGGGATGGGAATGAATTTTGGTGGCTAAAGGGTAGGCTGTGGTAGATAGTAAAAGATTGCTTTTGTGCATTCTGGTCCTTTTTATATACACATGGTTCTACTTGTGTTAACGGTGGAGTTTAATTTCCTTCCCCTTGAATATTGGTTGATCTTAGTGACTTGCTTGACTAATACAATGGTGAAAGTGATCTTATGGGACTTCTGAGGCTGGGTAATAAGAAGCTTAACTTCTGCCTTGTGCTGTTGAAATGCTTACCTATGAAACATTCCCTGTTAGAAATTAGGGGCTGAGCTCCCTCTCAGAGCCAGCACAATTGCCATCTTGGATGAGCAGCCTAGTCGAGCCTTAGTCATTTTCTTACTCTCTTGCATGAGAGACCCCAGTGTCACACAGCAGAGCTCAGTCAGTACATAGAACATCTAATAAATTGCCTTAAGCCATTAGATTCTATGATGATTTGTTGCCCAGGAAATAGATCACCAAAACAATAACCCCCTTTTTCTTTATTGACACGGGCGCACTTCTTTTAACTTCACATGAGATAACTTACTTTGACTTTTTCTAGCATTCCTCAAGCAAATCTTTCATCTAGTCTGCACTGCAAAATTCTAAATAAAATTCACCCACTCTGTTCTTCAGTAATTAACTTGTTTCTGACACTCTGCACTTGATGAAATTTGTTTCGTGTTAACTTGTACTTAGCTGCATTTTGTTTTCAAAGGTCCTTAATTCACTTTTCAGTTGTATATCCTCTGCATTTTCTGTTCAGTTGTAGATTTCTCAAGACTTGATCTCTTGTTTCTCTCCTCACCCCAACAACCTTCACAGTCCTCAAGTTTATATTGATTACTCAGTAATTTTAACTATCTAAACATTTTCTAGAATGCTTTTTTAGACTTGGGGATGAGTTTTTACACAATCAGTCCTAACTTAGTATCAACTATTAATCACCACATGAAATTTTCTGTTTTATACCATATTAATGGTTTGAAATCTGGGGACTTACTGACTTATCTTGAATTGACATTAACCCATTTTCCTTTTTCCCCCTGATCCCGTCTTGACTTGGCCTTATGCTAGTTTTCCTTATTCTCTATTCCCATGGTCCTGGAGTTTTCCCTTTCTTATGTCAAGCTTTTTCCTGTCTTAAGTCTTTGGGATTCCTTCAACCCAAAGTTCTCTGCCATGGCTCCTTTGTATCTTTCTGCTCTTAGTTTAAATGACGTGTCCTCAGAAATCTTTTTCTGGCCTTCTACTCCAAAGTAGCTCTGAAGTCCACTCCCATCTTTATCCTTTTACTTGAGTTTGTTTTCTTCACGGCATTCATCACTATGTGGAATTATCCTCCTCACTTGTTTGTTTATTCTGTGCTCCCCTTAATCTTGTTTGTTTTGTTTTGTTGCTAGTATGTGAAATCTAAGAGGGAAGAATTCTATTTTTTTGGGAGGGAGGTTTATTTCAGGTTTTCCTACAGAATATGGCAGATGCCCTGGTGTGTATTAGGTATTCAAAAAATATTTTTTGAGTGAATGAATAAATTCTCATATTCTTTTACCTGTCAGCATAGGGTAGGCCTTGGGGAACCAGCTCAACCAGGAGCTCTTGATTCTGCCCACTGGGAATTGCAGTGACAGCATCTAACATAGTCAGTGGGAGCAATAACATGGGGAAGGGTCAACTTTAATAAGTTTGGAAGAAGCTCTACTCATTATTCTGAGGTTAATTAAAATATTGAAATCTTAGATTTCTGATTAGTATTTTGTGTTAAAACTGTTTATGTTTATGTAAGCCAGAATTGGGATAACCGGATGTCAAAATGAGAATTTTTATTGTAAATTATTTTTAGTACTTTGCCAGTTGGAACAATTTAAAAATTTTAAAAACGCTTTTATTAGCTTAAATTATAGCCAGGCTATTTGCTTTCCTCTTATTTAAATATATATGGCAGCTTAAAAAATGGAATCAGTTGTTAATTTATTTGGTGACATATGAGTAATTTTTTTTTCTAGTTGTGTAAGATTATAGATTCCAGAGCAAATACATGATTTTCAAGATTCTACATGGGGAGTTGCCTGTAATAAATTTGGAAAATTTTATTTTTAAGGAACATATAAGTTGAGACTTTTTGAACTTACCCATATTTTATTTTCTCTTTATGGGAACACAGGAGGATAATATTTTCTCCCAACCTTGCAGTTGGGAAGAGCCATGTAACTAGTTCTGGACAATGGGCTATGAGCACAAGAGACATGCAATTTAGTTATGTAATCGCTGACTGGGGACCTGCAATTCTCTTTCCCTTCCACAGTGTCTCAGGAGGCTGCATATTCCAGATGGAGCCTCCATAAACTGGGCTCCCTCAGTGATTCTCTTATGACTTATGTGGAGTATGTAGTGTGAGTCCCTGAGCCACTGAGTCCCTAAATGACTGTCTGTGGACCTATTTGGAGCATGCAGCATGAACAAAAAATTATAGTGTTTGGCCAGTGAGATTTTGTGGTTGATTGTTACTGCACTGTAGCCAGTCTTAAATGCATAATATCACTGAGAAATGGGAACTGGGGTTGATTTTTATTAGCTTATCTCTAGTGGAAAACATTTATTAATATTTAAGGAATCACTTTAGCTTATCTTGCAATTAAGAGAAATTTGTACATTGTATGTCTGAATTTGGTAAATGGGAATACTTTACGTGTTTCTGATTTTTCTTGACACTACTGAAGGAAAAATTATGTATGAGGTTCCTGGTTATAGTATTATAGATATCTTAATCATCTGTGCATGTAGAGAGAAGAGCTCTAGGTCTTTTGTGGTTTTAATTCACAAAAACCATCTTTTATTTTTACTTAAAAGTAGCTTCAGCTACTATCACTTATAATACCTTTTAAACCTTCATTGTGCCATGGAAATGTACATTTTATTACCACAGATTATTCTTGTTTGCTATTTCCAAAGATGTCCAAAAGCAAGAACAGCCTCCTGAGCTGTTAGACTTTGGAAGAAAATAGTAAATCAACGGGTAGGTAGGACCGTATATCATATTAAACACAGGGAATTCACCACAAAATCATTACACTAAAAAGCGACAATTTTGATTGATTAAAATGGTGTGGGCTGGATACTGTTAAATCACAGTGAGTGATATGACATTATAATTTTACATAGCATATTTCTGCCAAGACAATGAAGGGAAAAGGCATTGTCATCAGATGATAACAGACAATAAGAAGAATCCTGATGGTAGATTTATTACCTGGTTTAGATTTAGAAAGAAGTAATTCTTGCCCTGTTCCACTTATCAAATGACTGTAAATTCAGTGATGATGTAAAATTCTAAGGCAGAGCCACTTATAGGTTTGACAAAGTACCAGCTATAAAGTATTTATTGTTCTCAGTGGTTCTGCCTTACACACTTAAATATTTATCAGAAACGTAAGCCCCTTTGATAAATGTTTCTGATCTTTGTGGCTAGATTTTTTTTTTTTTAAGATTTAGATTTTTCATCAGAAACTAGGTCTATATTTTTGCTATGTTAGTAACTTTGAGCTCATAATTTGAAAAGGCAATATGTGGGTTATTTTATTTCTTTAAACTTCAGCTTTTAAGGGTGAAATTTTTGAAGTAGTATTCTTAGCATAGAAATTAGGTCTTCCTTATTTTGCCATTGCCCAGCTAAAATTTCTGAATTTCATCCTTATGTATATACTAGGTACAGTCTGAGGAAATGTATGGTGTTCCAATTATTTTAGGAGATTGTTTTAATGCCTGTCTTTGTATCCTGTTTTTGAATGACACAGGCTTAGGTGGTTCCTTACCCTGGGCACAGGGGAGTTCTTGCTTGGGTGCACAGATGATTGGACCAAGGGTTAGCACCTGAGTTGAAGGCAGCACTATAGTGGCCAGTGGTCTGTGGGGCAGCCTGTCATGGTATGAGAGGCCTGGGAAATAGGATGCTCCATACAGGAAGTAGCAGACTGGACCTGATTAGATCTTCTTAAGGCGTTCAGATGTGAGACACACAAATGATAAAGCAACTCAGAAGCACAGAGATTCACAAAAAGAAATTTCTTAGTAGTCTCCATAGGGTTGTCAGTGACATCACATGCAAAAGTTAAAGGCTGAGGGAAGAGGAATAGAGTTACTGAGTAGTAGCAAGAGAAATAGACATTATAGAAGCTGAAATAGAAAGTAGTGGAACCATCAGGTAGTTGAGACTTGAAATTAAGGAGGAATAAATGTGGACTAGGTTGCTAGAATGAAGCTGTTAAGATGATTTTTTATTATTCAATTCCCTGGATATCTGTATAGCAGACTAACTTTAACTGTATTAAATTGGGCTTCTCACTCTTCCTCCAAGTTCAAAATATCTAATGTATAATGAACCATAGAGTTTCAGTTCTATAAGAGAACTTAGAGGCATCTTGTCAAAGTGTTTTTGTTTATTTTTATTATGGAGAATTTCAACGCCAAATCAGATAAACAACAAATCCTCTTGTTTTGCTTTACCACCTGATCATATTCTGTAACATAAGCTTCTCAAGGTGACGAATATGTCTTAAGTAGCTTTTTCTTCTGGTGGTGGTACAAAGTAGGGGCTCAATAAATTCTTTTTGAATAGTGAGTTATAGCAAAGTCTTATGGCACTTGATGGATTAGATTTGCTTGCATAACTGGTTAATTCTAAACAGTTAAAACAAGGAATGAGATAAAAAAAATAATAAAAGACTCTTATCCAATGCTCCCCAACCTATTTTGTTAGTCCTTTCTCTTCTGCTTGCCACACATATACAGATTTATACACACACTCAAATAAAGAAGTTATTAGTCTTGTAAACTGATGAAGGAGGTACTATATCTAACACAATTGGTCCTGGGAAATTCATTGCATAAGGTTAGCATTTTGGGTTCAAAATTGCATGGGCAGTGGGTCACTGACAGCATCCAACCAATTTACAGTTAGCTCTCCATAATTGTTTAGATTAATGGATTAAAAGTGAAAAAGGTATTATGTTTGGAACATTTTTTTGATTCAAGGACAATAAAGGTTAGTATGAAGCTAAATTCTCTGACCCTGTAATAATTTACATGGAACTTTCAGTGTCATTTTCTTGAATATCAAAGACTAAAGCTTATTTTGAATAAATCAAACCTCAAAAGAAGACTCTGGGAAATATTACATATCTGTTGAGCAGACTGTTTCAAAGAAGGAGAACAATTGAATTCAGGGATATTTCTTCAATTTTAGCCATGTCTGTGAAAGAACAATAGTAGGAGCTGTCAAAGTTACATTGGCCACTCAATATTATCTTAATTCTAAATTTTATTTTCCCTTGGTATATATATATTTTCAAAACCAGAATAAGTAATTTTCTAAAATAGGATATATCAAAGAAAGAATTCTATTTCTAATCTTTATCTGATTTTATCTTAAGAGTTAAAAAAACACATTCTTAATTTTGTATTAATTCTGAATTGTAGTCTGTATTGGAGGGTTGGGTTCCTTTTGCTAAGAAAGTTTCCTTATCTAAATTTCCTACCAAAAGACTTCTAAGAATTGTGATAATTTATGAGCTATTATTAAGAGACTGAGCTTAGCAAAGAGAGAAACCCAACAATATCTATATTGCTCTACATTGGAAGAATGGAAGTATTTTAGGTCAAGGGCATGTGCAAGGGCAAATTCTGACCATTCACAAAATAACTTTACTCACAGTGCTAGATGGGGTTGTTTGGATTCTGACAAAGTAGTCTTTCTCCTAATTTTCAAACAAAATAAATACAAAGAAGGAAAAGTCAAGAAAAATTTTGGTGTCCTTATTTGTGTGAAATGAAAGAAAGAAAAATAAAGGTTTGATGAAAATTCTATAAATAGGTGAATTTTGTATCATCTTCTGAGTACAAAAAAAGCATTTCAAATGTTGAGACCTTAAAATTGTCTTCCCAGTGGCTCAGGATTGCTAACAATTGTAAGGGAAGTCCTAAGCTCTCCCAAGGAAATAAATAAAATCATCTTAATATCTTCATAATTCTTTATGAGCCAGACCTTTGTTTTAGGAATTAGTTCTAAAGGACTCAAAGGACTTTGGCTATCCTAACTTCATAGAAGTTTAGAATTTGAATGGTTCTTTCTAATGCAGTAAATTCTCATTCTGCATTAGCAAAGGAAATTTCCATCTTCCTTGATCCAGGGGTTGTGCTTGAACCTTGAGGGACTGACTTATAATGAAATGTTTAGATCAATGAAATGCCATGTAAAGCTCCTTGAGTGGGAGTTGGTATTCACACAAAGGTGTGGACTATGATTATAAACGTACTACATACAGGTCCATCAGGCAGGAGTACAAGGGCAAATAGGATTGATGAATATTGAAATTCTAACTATGAAGCGGTCCTTTAATTGGCTACTCAATTGTGGATGCTTGTATCTATTAATTATTACTTTTTAAAACTGACATTCTTTTGAAGCTTTATTTTTATTATTTATTATTATTTCTGCCTACAGCATCTGGTCTTCCTAGGTGGTCTCCCATCCAAGTACTAACCAAACCCAACCCTGCTTAGCTTCCAAGATCAGACATCAGGCTTGTTCAGGGTGGCATGGCCGTAGACTATGGACCATGGCTCCATGAGGGTGCGAACCTAGGACCTTCTGTGTGTAAAGCAGATGTGCTAACTGCTACACTATGGAGCCATGTCCATCAAGCTTTATTTTTATATTTGTTATCATATATCCTTTCTATTTATCCATCAATCTATTTTTTGATGCATTTCAAAATAAATTGCAGACAATTATCAGTACTCTTGACCCCCTAAGCACTTCAATATAATGAACATTCGAATTTAGCTATTTGAGTTTTTGAGGTAAAATTTACATACAGTTAAATTCTTGAGTCTTAAGTCTGTGCAATTTGATGATCTTGGTAAATGTATGCCCCTGTGTAACCCAAACCACTTCCCATCACCCAGAAGTTCCCTTGTGCGTTTTTGCAAGTCAACCTCTGCTCTCAACACCACTCTTTTCATTATTTATTTATTTATTTTAGAACAGATTAGTTTTGCTCTTCTAGAATTTTGTATAAATGGAATCATTCATATCTGCACTTTTTGTAAAATTTTCACAGCATATTTTTGAGATCCATCCATATCATTATGAGTATCAGTATTTCATTTCTTTCTATTGCTTCAAATGCAATACTTCAATGACTGTGTCCAGTTTTTTGACTATTATGAGTAAAGTCACTGCAAGTTTTTGTCTGGCCATGTTTTCATTTCTCTTGGGTATATATTTTAGAATGGAATTGCTGGTCATAGAATAGGCGCATATTAGTTTTGTATTTTTCTAAGTCTGTATCATAGTACACTTCCATCTATAATGATTTTAATTTTTTAAATTCACCTAGACCATGTTGTACTTCTCTGAAGTAAGATTTTGAGGTAAGTACAGGAATATTGTTTTCATCGAAATAAACAAGCCTGATATGGGCTGGGGTTGGGAGAAGGAAGCAACTGTTCTGACTTAACTCAGAGCCCTCAGTGCCTACGACCATATTATACCATCGTGACACGGTCGACAGAATAAGCTCTACCCTATACAAAATGTGTTGCAAGAGGTTAAACAAAATGTATTGTAATGATGTCTGTGTTTTTGCTAAACCTGTAAGCCCAATTGGAGACATTAGTGGCTATCAGTGTAGAAAAATATGCACATACTTCTGTAAGTTGTTAAGTTAATATATCTTGGATTTCTACTACTCAGATTCAGCATATATTTTGTACTTCATCAAATATATGCTTATCTTTCTTTACAAACAATATAAACAAAACCGTGATTTATAAACTTGTCAATTTTTCTTAACTATAGGAAATGTCTAATATATGGCAAGATTTTTGCCATGGCAAATCATTATATATATATATATATTTTACACTAAAAATAGCATTTCTAAAATTGTTGCATGCCTATGAAATTTTAATATATTAGAAAATATATATGCTTTTCTAATTTATTTTTAAAAAGAAATATGATAGTTGGGATTTTTGAGATGTATATTTTTAACAACCACATCTATGCTTGCCTAAGTTATTTTCCTTTTTTTCTTTGTATTTATCACTGAAGGATTCTTTTTACCCAGACTTTTCTAAGGACCCTTGTGATTACATTGGACTCACTTGGATAAGCCAGGAGACTTTCCTTATTTTAAGGTTGGCTGATTAGCAAACTTATTTCCATCTGCAACTTTAATATCCCTTTGCCATGCAATTTAATGTATTCACAGGTTCTGGAATTAGGATGTGTGTGGGAGCATATTCTGCCTACTACATTGATTGACTTAGAAGTTTCATTTGATTATTAGAAATAAATTCATTATGATATCAAAGTTATTTGCTGCTCTTTGCTATCATTCAAAACTGGAATCCAGAGTATTCTCACTTGTACATAAATCTCAGTTCTATTCACCTTGCTTTGGTTGCACTTTTGAGAACAGGAACCTGAAATCCTGGGCCTGTCATCTCTAGGGTGACACCTCTAGTCACCTCTAGTATATTCTTTTTCTTTCTGGACAAATTGCAAAAGAGAGCCCCAAATGGGTGGGACAATTAGAAGTGGTGACAGGACACACAGATTGGTTAGCACCACGTCACCCGGGTACAACCTGTGCATAGCAGCCCTTTTGCCTCACTTACAATTTCTATAGACCAAGTCCCTTGATTCCAGCCTGTGCCTTAAACTCTTATCTACTCTATACCCTGAGCCACCAAAGGGTCACATGTGTCCTATTTCCCGCCTGTGCCGCTCCTCCCCAGGGCTTAGCCTAGTGCTGTGCACAGAATAAGTCCTTTGGACCTTGTTCTGTTGGGATCTGTGGATGGCAGTACAAACCTACACTCTCTATTTAGACAAAATTTAAGCATTTTAAATTAAAGTTTACAGATTCCCAGCTACTTAAGATGATTTAGAGTCATTATAAGCAATCTTATTTTATGGTAATTAAAAAAAATAATTGAGCTTCATCTTCTGTGATGAATCAAGGCTGAGTGCTCTGTCATCTGTGGAGGTCTAAGGAACCAGCTACTCAGAGAACTCAGACGGAACCAGGAACCCTAGGAGGAGAGGTTTTTTTTATCCCATTACTCTGAGTCCCAGTTTTCCTGGAGAAAGTAGGATAAGGTATCTGACATTTGATGGAATCAAAATTTCTTGATAGGGTTCACTTGAAGTAGGATTTTTCTGCTATTAGCTTTATTAAGCTTGCTGGTCATTTTGGGAAAGAATTCTATATGCCTTCTCCTTCTAGCCATTTATTTATTCCATAACCTCTCCTACACCCAGACATATTAAGGAATAGTAGGAGGCTCAGTGTTTATGATGGAGTGTTTAAGGAACACAAAGGAATTTGGAAAGAAATTTTAGGACACTAATGACAAATTTTATTCAATTCCTGCCTTTTCTTGGTGCTGCTTTCAATTGGAAAGTTGCGATGGTTTATATTAGTTCCTGGGGTGTCTTGGATCACAGGAAATATGTTAATGTTATTAAACATCCTTTCATTTGTTATGGGATAGTACTTAGCTCTCTATGTAGGAATATTTGCCATCCCAGAATTGAATGTCCTAAGGATTAGACAAGCCAAAAGAATTCAGGAAAAAAAAAATTGTGCAGTAATAATAAACTTCCAAGACCTTTAAGAATGAGATCCTGAAATTGCTCAAGATTATTTTGGACACATGTGGAAAAAGTCCAATTCAAATGATCTTGAGCAAAAAGAAAATATGATGGCTCTTATAGCTGGTGTAGCTCATATGCCTGAATGAATTGTTCGAGGTGTCAAGACTTCAGATCCTAGAAGGAGACTCAATACCTCTGGACTTTCTTTCTTCCCAGCTTTTATTCATTCTGGCTTTTGACTGGCTTTGTTCTGTACACAAGCACTTTTCAAATGATGGAGAAGATGCTTGCTGTTGGCTCCAGAGTTCTGCCTTCTAGACCGAGCATCCCCAGAGCAGGGAGAACTCCTTTCTGGTAGTACAGTTCAAAGGAAGGATTCTGTTTTTCCTTGTGTCCTATGCCCAAATACTTGAAAAATAGAAACAAAACAAAAACTCTTTCTTGCCAGAGAGATGGGGCACTGTGATTTGATAGTACTGGCCCATATTTCCTTGAGCCTTTTACTTACCTAGTGCTAGAAAGTGTCTTTAGGTCATATTCAGAGAGGCTGGGACTAGGGTGAGGGGAATGAGGCATTCACTTCAGATGCAAAATATAAGGGGACATCTAACAATTCAGAAATAAAGATAATGTTCTAATGTAATATTTTAGAAGTCATATTATATTATGCTTTGTGGACTGACTGCCTGTTTGGTACATAAGTTATATTGGAACCAGAACTGAGATAAGGTTAAAGTGAGTGAGGCAAGGTCATGTAAGTGCAGAGTCATATCCTGTCCTTATTTAAAATTGTGATATTTTGTTCAAAAATTTTTTGGGGAAGCAGAAAATATATGATGTGAGAGTCACTGAAGCAGCTTGTTAGGGTTTAAAAAGGCTGATCTGATACTCTTTTCCTTTGCCTGAATTTAGTTGAGAGGTAAACACGGGTTAGCTAGAAAGAGATTTAAAAACTTCTTTTTTTATGATAAAGTTTTTGGAGAAAGTGATATAGTAACGATCCATTGACACTACGCCTCATGCACTGGATATGACACTTGAGATAGCACACCTGAAGGGAAAGAAGTTTGGTATTTAGAGGAGTTCCATTTGCCTCAGTCCCTGGTTTGCACTGGTTCAGGGAAGCAGGAAAGAAAATCCCTGGTCTTTCTTTTTTACAGATGTTAAAAATTAACACCTGCAGACCAAGTCAATCAATTCTAAATTCATGGGAAGAAAATGGGGCAAGAGGCGAAGGCTGCTACCAGAGGATCTCTTTGGCTGGAAGCAAGTCAGGGAGAAAAGTTTCCACAGATGATGACTTGAAAGCACCATTTCTTTAATTACTTTCAAATATTTGAAAACCTTGTTTTCATCAGATAAAATATGTCTGGGGGTTGACTTTGGTGAAGGCCGCCATTTATGGGCACACCTCAGAGATAAATAAAGAGCTGGTAATCTTTTTGCTGCTGGAGGATCTTACATTCAATCTGTTAAAAAAAAAAAAAACTCTGCAAAATCTGTAAAAACCTTTAAAAAAAGACCCTGAAAAATCTGATAAAGTGTGGTATGTCTGTGAACTCCTGCCTAAGGAAGCACCATGAATCTGAACTTCACCTCTCAGCTGTTGTCAAGGTTATAAATAGCTGGTGACTGCTGAGTGCCCACTATATGAAATTGTTCATTGTTGTACTCTGGTTATGTACTACCTGGCTCGTCCTGACTAATGTAGAATGAAATTCATTGGGGGTAGGGGGCACTAGTAAACAAGGCGAGTCATGTTGAGAACCCAATTATTGCTCTGAGCCAGAGAAGGGAGAAATTGGGGGAGAAGAGGCAGTATTAAGAAAGCCTTCATAAAAGAGAATGTACTTGAGTCAGGCCTTGAGGAAAGGGCATTCCAAGCAAATAGAACAGCATGAGTAAAGTCACACAGCTTGGAATATTTGGGAACTGGTAGGGCATTTAACTGGTTGTGAATCTTAAGAGAAAAAGTTACCAAAGCAAATTACCAAACATGTTAAATTCTTTGCATGGATGAGGCTGGTGCTTTTCATGCATCATTTAATTTAACCCCTTCAAAACCATATATGGTAGGGACTTGATCATTTCTTTAGCGAAGAAGCCGAAACGTAAAGGGGTTAAACGTTTTCTGGCCATAAAGATAATATTTAAGATATGGGAATCAAATACAGGTCTCTTTGACTCCAATTTTTCATGCTGTTAACTTCTGAAATATGGTGAAGCTGAAAATAGAAAGGCTAGGTAGAGATAGGCTAGGGAACCTGTCCTTAGGTTTGCTGGGTTGCTCAGGAGGAGGTAGAAAGCAAAATGAGATTGCTATTAGGCTGGCTTTGTGGGTTTGTGTGTGTGTTTTAAAAATATTTGTTCATATGTTGAATACTTGTTTTTAATCACCGATGTTGTACATTCATAACATAAGATATGGGTAAAGAACTTGAATAGAGCAAATACGAGGCTTAATCTTCTATTTTTCATCTCAGGCAGGTAAGAGGGGCAAGCTGATAATGGGGTGCTAAACACAAATTTAGTCCCCTAAAGAACACACAGGGTGGTAGAAACAGAGTCAGGGAGGGTCTTTGTGAACTTACACAGAAATGGGAGTTACTCTCTGAATAATTTCTCATTTTCAATAGAGAAGTTTCTATTTTTATATTTAATTAGAATAGATTACGTCGTGTTTCCACTTATTACCACTAGATGTCACTATAAGACTAAAGTTAAATTACTCCTTTTACTCCACTTCTCTGCCCACCTCCCTACATTTTTTCCCCAGCAAAAAAGTGTATTAAGAAATCATAAGAAGAACTACATTTTAAGGGGGAGAGGGTAAAATGAATGCTATTATCCTAAGTATATCTTTTATTCTAAATTCTGCATTACCTTTTGGAGAATATTACATTACTATCAGAAAAGTAAAGTAACTCCCAATTAGTATCTATTTAGAGTTAATATTTTAAATTTGTTATGATTTGAAAATGTATTCATTCACTCAAAAGTAGTTACAGCTTTAGACTTAGATTTTGGATTGTCCATTGTGATGGTATTTTAAATTGTGATTTTAATAAAAAGAAAGCAGACATGAGATAGTGTCCTGTGACTACTGTTATCCATATTTATGAAAACAGTATCTTTTCAGAGTGATATGATGAGATGTTCTTTTGATACTATGGTCTCAGTGAGTTTAACAGAAGGTAGCTCAGCTACCTTTATGAATGCCATTTTACTCAAAGCTATCTTGCTTTGTTAAAATTCACAGAATTTTATTGCCTAAATGATGTGATGAAGATTTTTCAAAAGAAATAAGAGTTCAATTTTTTTCTTTCTTTGTTGTGATTTCATTACTGTGTAAGTTTTATTTAGGATGAAATATTTATAATTTTGAACTTCTGATTTTATTTTTTAATATTTCATAATGTTAGTGCTCTTTTATGATTGTTTTCATCATTCTAATGGTTTTATCATATTTTGTCCCTGCTCTGACACATGAATTCCTTCTCTGCTTCCATCCTTTACCTGTAACCCTTTGCTCTTGGACTGTCTGGCTTGCTGGCAGAGCAATTCCATCCCAATGGCCTCTCTCCTATATTCACGGTCACCATAGTCACTGATGTGAGAGCTTCTTTTTCCTTATTTTATTCACTCTTCTAAATTTAGTGTCTTATGTAGTTCATCCTTTTCTTACCAGCTGTTTTTTCATAGCATCTTTTGTTAGTGTTTTTACCTTTGATAGCAGTAAAGAAGATTAAAATAATTTATTTCCCCTAATATACCTTTCTTACCATTTTGTGAGTACATGACGCTGCAGTAACTGGTTGAGATACCATTTTCGGTGACCAGTATTTCACTATTACTCCCCTATTTCATCCAGCTATTTTCTACTTACTGCCTTTAGGGGAGTTTCTTACTTGTAGTTCTGAATCATTGGCATTATACTAGGCATAAGAACAGGGTTTCTTATTGAAATTATGTTTGTCAAACGTCCACTATTAATTTTTTCCTATCGTGAAAGCAAACATGAGAAGAGACCAATATATCTGAGATCTAGATTGACCCCACTCCCCCCCTTTTTTTAAAACGTCACTTTGTATAGGAAGGCAACATTAAAAACCTTTTCTCTATATAGTCTATATACAAAAGCTCTATAGAGATGGGACATATGATTGGTTTATGCAACTTCTCTTTTATTAAGGACATGGTACGTGTATGTTAGCCTTTAGCTGCTGTCAGTAATTTTACTGTAGGGATATCTGGGAGGCACAAGAATCAGCACCTAGAAACTTCCTTTTTGGCATATAAGGATACACTTTTGGTTCTTTTCAGTCCTGGAGACCTCATCTTGCTCTATATCCTTTTCTTAGGGGTGGCCAGTGCTGTCTTGCTAGTAGGGCCTACTACCTGATGATCTTATTGGTCAGCTTGAAACTGCTTTCTTCCTGCCTATATTGGGAGGAGATAGATTTTGAATGTTTCATCAATAATCAACTAACTAATATACAGGACATAAGAGAACCAATAATTAAATATCAGTTATCAAATCCTCCATGATTCTCATGGAATCCAGCCAGGAACATGAAGAATATGACCAATAATATTGCAAAGGAGAAATAATTGAGAAGTTACAAAATTACGCCAAGTATTTTGTCTCCTTTAAGCTCTTAAAACAAAACACACCAATTACAATTTTTGTTTGAATGAAAACATCTAGGAGGAGCTTCTCTCAGTCTTCAGGGGACTCTAGGTCATTTCTACTCACAGTGTGGTCCATGGACCAGCACAATCAGCATTACTGGAGACATTTTTTAGAAATATTGAATCTCAGGCCTCATTTCAGACATAGTGAATCAAGTTGCAGTTTAGCAAGATCTCCAGGTGATTTTCATGCACATTATAGTTTGAGAATCACTGATTTATGTTATGGTTAGCATTAAGACCACTTTATCTTAGTTAAGCTGTTTCACTTTGCATGCTAGAAGCTCCCCTTTCTCCTTGCCCTTTTTCGTTTTCATAAAACACTTGGGAGAACATTGTTAAAAAAAGAAGTTTTGATTTTATTTTTAAGAGAAAAAGGTACTACTTTAACTTTTTCCCACTCCAAACTGAGATTCGATAAAAGGGAAAATATAAAATAGCATCAGTGGTTTGAATAGCAGTATATTACTTGATCTTTGTTCTGTTTAAAACTTTGTCACCAAATAAAACAATTGTTCTTTGATTTTCTATTGTCTCTCCTCACTGTGAAATGACTTCTTTCTTCAGTCTCTCTCCCTGATGCCTTACCTTACTCATGCCCTATTTCAGCTGCTGTGAAGCATGTTGCAGTGTTAATACCTTGTTAAGATGGTTTCAGCTGTTGGGTCTTTGAGATGTCTATATTAGGGCTGTTTTAATAGGAAACCTTGACGGGTGGGTTAAATCTGGGGACATGCTGAACTTCTGTCTTCTCACACTGCAGAAAGCCCTACAACCATAGGCATCTTTCCCATGATGCAGTGGTGTTGGCTGGGTAAGTAATGAGAAGTATTCTGCTGCTAGCCAGACAATTAGGACAATTTCAAAACTAATTTAAAATTATTAGTAAACTAGACATGGCATTGTTGAGAACCCCTGATATTTTTAAATTCAGTACAGACATGTATAGGGGATGCAGATGAGATGAATATTATAACTTTTATTTCTAATAGGGGACTCAAAATTTTAGAATTTATGACAAAGAAAAATCTTTTCTCCAATTTTATCATACTAGCATATTGTTTTGAATTATCTAACTCCATTAGGGTGTTTTACTTTGGCAGTTGACGTTTTAGATTTTAAAAATAACATTTTAAGTATTTAAAACATTTTTTCAATCTATTATAATTTGTTGAAAACCTTTTTCTTTCTTTCTTTTCTTTCTTTCTTTCTTTTTTTTTTTTGTGTTCAAGAAACATACGTTATCCAGATCTCTATGAGGAAAGAGAGAGAAAAGATTTTGGTGGTTCAAATCTGATACAATCCAGTTTCATTCTAAATGTAGCATATCTAATCTATTTTTTCCTCCACTAAAATGTAGTGTAAAACATGTTTTTATTTTTTTTCACACTCTTTTTTGGTTAGTTTAAACATGCAATTTGAGTGGTCAATTTTTACTCTTGCTTGCAAGGTTAACTATAGGTCAACACTCTTTCTTTAATGTTGATTTAACTCTGACTGCTGTTGACATTTTTTAAGGTCTATTTCTGTTAATACTACATAATTTAAGGGAGAAAAATCAAGACTAATTAGTTGTTAATGAGAAACACATATAATGAGAAACAAATGTAACATTAATGTCATATACAATGTATATCTGTGTGGTTTAAAAGGTAGGAACACAACCATTATTCAAAATTAGGGAATAAAATCATTGTAATAATTACTAGCAGATGTGTTGTAACCAGTGGGGCAAGTCAAAATTTCTTTGCCAGAACAGTGTGTTGTAACATTTGATAGTATGCATTTGATATGATTTTTGAAGGGTTTATATTTTTTTTCACAAAAATCTCTTTTAATCCAGCTGCCTGGCATCCTTAGGAGATTGGAAAAGATTTAAGCTAATGATTTCCTCTTCCTTACAATTTTATTATTCTCTCATCAGAACAGAGATGTTACTTGACACATTCTGATGTCACGTTTGGATGTGGCAGCCCATCACTCAGCCAGGTTGCTGTACACTCATTACCTAAGGAGCATCTTGTGTGCTTCCCATCTCTAAGTTTACAAATTATATATGAATTTGCTACTAGACACTGTTAAATTTCACATGGTGTCTGATGTGTAATGATCAGATGACATGGATGCCTGCAAACCTGAGTGTGCTGAACTGGACCCACTATTCTCAGCCTCCTGTGTGCAGATACTGTACTGCTGAGCAATGTCTTGGATTGAGCTATTGAGTCTTTTTATGTCAAAGAACTCTAGATGGAGAAAACTCTGAAACACTGACCTTTCAGAATTATGGACTAGAAGGACTATATATTTTGGCTAGGGTTGGTAAAGATGTGAGAATGAAGGTGAGGAAGTCAAGAAAGAGAAGCCTGATGGTGAAATAATCTAAAAGTATTACCAGGTGTGAGGTTTTAACCCTTGAGTTTTTGAATGGTGTAAACCTGAGTAGATGATTATAACAGCAATTTTCATAGTCCTGTTTATCCATCCATCCAACAAATATTTATTAATTGTCTTCTGTGTGCTGGAGTAGAAGTTGTAGTGATGAATAAAACATAGGAAGTCTCTGCTCTCATGAAGCATATGTTCTAGTGAATAATAATATCTAATAATCAGTAATATCTATTAAGGTTACTATAGTCTAAATGCTCTTCTGAGTATGTCTGATATCTCCTTTAATATTTATAACAATTATTGTAGATTATTCTAATTGAAGAGGTAATAAGACTTTTTAAAATAAGACATCATTAATAATAAAAATGAAATAACACATCCTAGAGAAGGACATAATTGTTAGAAAAATATTTTTGATTATTTCAACCAAATAAACATTCAGGCTGCCAAAAGAATATTGTAGATACCAGTATAAGTATATGAAAACATGTGTGTATATATCTCTACCATCTCTTCCTCTATCTCTATCTCTACATCTCTCTCTATCATGTATATCTATATATGTGCATATCTCTATCTCTATCTCTATCTCTATCATCTCTATCTCTATCTCTCTATCTCTATCTCTATCTCTATCTATCTCTATCTCTATCTCTATCTCTCTCTATCTCTATCACCTCTATCTCTATCTATCTATTCTATATATCTATCTATGTCTATATCATCTATATATATCTATCTATCATCTATCTATATCTATCAATCATCTATCATCTATCTATATCTATAATCTATATCATCTATCTATCATCTATCTATCTATCATCTATCTATCTATAGCTATAGCTATAATTATATCTAATCTATATATATACTTATATCTATATGTGTGTGTGTAAGATGTAAAAGGAGAATAAAGCTCCTACGTAATACGTAATATTAAAATTAACTCAGATAAAACAAATCTGAGGGCAAGGCATATATTAGAGTTTGTGTGGGACAAATGTTTTACATTTATGTTGGAGCCAGTTACTATTTGGCTTCTGATAAAAGACACTTTTCCCAAAAGTATGGTACCTGGACCACTTGTATCAGAGTCACATGGGATGTTTGCCAAGATTGTCAGTTGCGGAAATTTCTGTGGGCATAATATATAAGAATAGCTTGAAGCAGAGCTCAGGAATCTGCATTTTACACCAAATCTCTAGGTGATTCTTATTCACATTAAAGTTTAAGAACCACTAATGTAGAGTGTTATTTTCTAATATCTCAAATGGTCTCTCTCTATTTGAAATTCTGAGTTGTGTTGTCAGCTGGTGAACATCTGTCTAGAATTCTAATACAAGCAATAATAGTGCGTAATAACATGCAATATCCATTAATGTTGAAACGGTGTCTGTTCTCTGGCATTATGAAACCTAGACTATTGCTTTTCTTTCTATGTATATTATGAACCAGTAGTATAAATCTCAATTTTTCTCTAATTTTATCTTGATGGCTGTTATTTCATTTATAGTATTAAATGCTTTAGTTTTTTTGTTTCCTACTATTTTAATATGTCCCCAATCTTCTCTTCAAACCAATTTATTTTTTAAAGTTATTTTGAAAATAATTGTTTTGTGAGGCTAAGAATAACTACTAATCAATCTGTCATCAGGACCATTAAATTGTTAAATACATATTTTTTCTTTTTATTGATCATGATAAAAGAGACTGAGCTCTGGTAACAAACAATTTCAAAATCTTAGTGGCCTAACACACACAAAATTTATTTCTTGCTTATGTTACTAATCTAATATGATTGTTTATGGATTTGCTCCTCAGTCATAAAGGAACGTAGGCTAAAGGAGACTCTGCTTTTTGTACCTGCAGTGTCTGAAACACGTCATCTCTTTGATAAGGGTTGAGAATTGAAGGGTCCCACGAGGACTTTTAAATGCTTTGGTCTAGAAGGTGCACATACTGTTGCCTCTCACAAACCATGGCCACAGCTGGTCACATGGTTTCACCTTATAATGATGGAGCAGTAAAATGTGGGAGAACATTTGTATACTCTTGTCGCATTTTTGTTGCCTTTGAATTTCCAGTTCAGTTCCACACTGCTAGCCATGAACAAAGCAAAGCTTACTGTATTTCCTTTAATCAGGAGGGAGGCAGAAAGAAGATAGCCCTGTTAAAAGACATTGCTACTTGTATCAGTCAATTAGTGAAAATAATTTTTCTAATCCCTATGTTTAGGCGCTATGAATAATTTATAAAATACAGAAGAAGAAAAGTCATGATAAAAAAGAGAAACCGAATACTTGACAAAATGAGACCCAAGTGATAGTACATAGAATTTTTTTGGTTCGATTTTTAAAAATAAATTTATATGAAAATGCACTGTTATGCAAGCTGAAGTTATAGCAGTGAATAACACAAAGGAAGTTCCTGATCTACTGGAACTTACATTAAAGAGTATAATAATGACTAATATAATCTGAGCGATTTTGGAAGTGGGATTGGTGAAATTTTGGAAGAGACAACAAAGTGTTATTGTTATATAGATTCTTGGTGAGAAGATACCAAGTTGATGAGGACAAAGGATGTGATGGGGTGAAACCTGTTTATCTGACTAGTTTTGAGCCCTAAGGAGTGAAGTTGAAAGAAAGGCCATGTTATAAAGTCTTGATGATACTTTGGGCAGAAGCTAGGCTGATTTGGAGCCCAAGAAACAAAATGTCCCACACTTTTGAGGAGGGAGTAATTCTCTCTTTGAGCTGTAGATTACACGTTAGCGTTGATACTGTGACGATCTGGGCTGCACGAGTTTGGCAGCTCTGCTTCACAGAGCCCCATTGTCATGGAAGGTATGGGCTGCAAAGATGGTTGCTCTGAAATGACTCAACTTGTTCCTGAGCACCAATGAGATTTGTTGGTGATTCTTAGACATTTTAGGGAAGATTTTGAGTGAGGCTTTTGTGTTCAAGAGCATGTTTATTCTATACTCCTGATATTTTCTTTGTTGAGGGATTTCTTTGTCTTTCTCCTCTCCCTTAATCAGTTAGAGAAGTTTTAAAAGAGAAACTGCCAGCTTCTCGCCTTCTTTCCCTCGGGAAAGAGCCTGGCTGTCAGCAGTACCCATCCTGCTCTTCTCTCTGCCAGGAAATGAGAACGACCTGTCTGACCTGGGCAAGCTTATAGTTTTACGGTGCTACCTGTGACTTGGGAAGTAGGGAAAGGTATATGTTTAGTTCTAGTGTTCAACATGAGAAAGCCCCACATGAGAAAGCCCCACAGACGTGCAGATTTGAGCCACATTATCTCATAATAATTTTACTAGTAGTAAATATGATATTTTAGTCTTCTGCCTTACTCTTGCTTGTTTTTTTTTTTCTCAAATGTGTCAGGACTTGGGCAGAGAATATAATAATTCCACAAGATTGCGAGATACATAAGTCATATGGAAAAATCGTCAGCCTTTATGTATACCAGTATTTCTTACCTGAAGGAAATTCTCCCCTACTCCCGCCCCCCACCAGTAGACAGGTGGCATTATCTGGAGATATTTTGTATTGTTATGACTGGGGATGTTAGTGCTACTGGCATCTAGTGGGTAGATATTTTGGCAGTGTGTGATACAGCTCCCGACAACAGACGATCAGGCGCAAATGTCAACAGTGCACTGCCAAGGTGGAGAGACCTATGTACTTAAATAATGACCTGTTAGAGGAAATAACGAGAACTTCATTAACAATAGCAGCAGCAGCAGCAGCAGCAGCAGTAGCAGCAATGACAACAACAAAGAAAATAATTAGGAATAAACCTAACAAGGAATGTGCCTTATCTACATGAAGCAAACAGTGTGACCCTTCTGACTTAAGCAAATTGAAAGACATCCCTTCCTCTTGAATAGTACCTCTCAACCTTATCACAATGTCAATTCTCCCTATGTTTTATAAATTTAATATGATTATAATAAATATACCAACAAGCTTCCTTTTGTAGAGTTAGACAAATTGTTAGCAAAGTTCATATTGAAAATAATATGCAAGAATAGCTAGAACAACACTGACAAGGAAAAGCTGTGAGGCAGAACATCTCTACCATACCTTAAGATGCCCCATAAAGCTTTTGTAGATAAAATAGCATGAGCCTTATGCATAAATAGGTATATGGACCAGTGGAATAGATTAAAAAGTCTAGAAATTATGCCAAATACATATGGAATTTTAGTATATGAAAAAGATGTTAAATCGTTGGAGAAAGGTTGGGCTATTTATTAAATGGTGTGTAGACAACTGGATAGTAATTTGGAAAAAGATAAACTGATGTCCTTACACCAGTAAACAAAAACAAACAAAAAGGATTGGAAATTTAAATGTAAAAAATAAATCCATCTAAGAACTGGAAGAAAACAAGTGAATCTTGCTGAAATCTGGGTTTAGGAAAGACTTTCTAGATATGGTTCCAAATCTAGGATAAATAAAAATTTAATAAGTTTGACTATATAAAATTTAAAAAGAAACACTGCTTTTGTCTAAAAAATAACATTATAATTGAAGTCAAAAGTCTAATATCCCTAAAATATAAAGAACTTTTAAAAGTTGAAAGAAAAAGACAAAATCCTATAGAAAAATGGGCAAAAATACATGAACAGGCAACTTATAAAAAACTGTAAAAGGGCCTTTCATATAAAAAAATTAACTTTGTTTATTCTAAGAGTAAATTAAAACTACAAGATGCCATTTTTCTTACACATAAGATTGGTGAAATGCAAAAGCTTGACAATATGACTGTTGACACAGCTGTGGGCACTCATACATTGCTCAAAGGAGTGCATAACTGAAGTCCCAAGTGACTACCTGTACATTTACTGTTTGGCCCAATGGACAGTTTTTCTGTCTGTTTTCTTTGGACATTTATTTTTATTTTTTATTTTTATTTTTTTTTTGCCTTTAACAGGGTTGATATTCCTTACCTCCTCACCCTTGTTCCTTAAAAAAATGATTTTCTGCTTATGTGGTTTTCTAAGTCTATTCTCTCATAGACCATCTACATTTCTGGCACTTTCTTCTTTATCATCTCCTTAGTCTTCTTTTTTACTTTGGGAATATTAACACATATGGGACTTCTTATGGAATAGTTTTTAATTACCTAGCACTGTAATATTTGATGATCTACCTGGTTACATTTTGGTCTTTCCTTTCTTTATTATCTTAATGCTCTTCCTAGATAATTCCACTCACTGTCACATCATTAACCATCTCTTACATGGTTATGGTGTCAAAGTTTATTTCACAACACCTCAATAAGTTCAAATTAAATTTCTCATTCTTTTCTCATATGTACCCCTTCCATATTTTCTCTCTATCCTTTGTTCTCTATTTTGACTACTAGAACCTCCATGTACTCTATAATGTAGGAACTTTGAGATTGTTGGTCTTTCTCATCACTCACATTAAAGGATGACCATGTTCTAGGTACCCTTTGATTTGGTCTTTTCTATTTCTGTGGCCCCCTGGTTTTGCTTTCATTTACTTCTCACATGAGTTAATGACTTCTCTAATCTTCTTATTCCAGTTTCTCTTCATTAATGATCATTTTTAGCATTGCCAGCCAGGTTATCTTTTTAAAATACAAATCTGATTATGTCTACATGACATTTAAAACCCTTTAGGAGCTCTTGTGTATATTCATTTATTCGTTGGTTCACTTATCAATATTTTAGGCATCAGCTATATGCCAGGAACTGTTTTAAGCCTAGGGATATAAAGATAAGACATCATCTCTTGCTTATTGACATGACTCTCTGATTAGCATTTCAGGAATAAAAGATAATAATGACTTTATCTTCCAAGGCTGCAATTTAAAAAAAATTAAATTCAGTTATCTGCTTTTTTTTTTTAATGACAAGTTTTACTATGCTCTTTTCTGTTTCTGCAGAACTTGTTTTTTAATGTGGAATTTTCTTCTCTATCCTCTCCATTGTTCTCTAACCATTTTATAGAATAGAAAATCCTCAAGAAAGGAGTAATGAAAAAATAATAATGGTAATATAACATCTAACATTTATTGAGCGCTTACTAAATGCTAGACACTGACAATTGCTTTATTGAATGCTTAAGTCTCACAATAAGTTTTTGGACTAGGTATTATTATGGTATTATTATTGTATCTGTTTTATAGAAGAGAAAAGTGAGTCTTGTACACTTTAAAGCATAGTAAAAATTTTTCAGATATCACACAGCTAATAGTGAGGGAGTAGAGATTTCCCACATTATTTATAGTCAATATAGTGCTCAGTATATAGTAGATACTTAATAAATTCTCATTGAATACGTGCATGTGTAATAATAGTGAAGAGTTCTAAGTATATGAGAAAGATTTTTATCAGCAATATTTTCTGTATTCTCCAGAACAGACAAATGAACTCATAGTTATATAGATTGCAGAGAAAAGGCCATATTTAATTGCTTATGTGCAGTAATGATAGTGGATTTAAATTGTTTCCTGTTGGCTAAAAATTTTTTAAAAAGAATATCATAACAATCATTGGAACTTTCTCAAAATTACTTTGTATAGTTAAACTATTCTCTGTTGCCTAAAGATGCTGTTTAGTATAAGATAAGAGTAGAGATATTTCTGCATCAGTTAGTATTTTTTTATTTGAGGTATAATTACATCATTCAGTTTTAATAAATCAAAAGTATATAAATAATAACAATTTAGCATAATGTTAGTATGTTACTCATACAATATACATATATGTGTGTATATATGTATATATCCTTATCAGATTTACTTAATTTATACATATTGATTTTTGGAATTGTACTATACATATATTTTTATCTTCTAAGAACTTATAAAGAAAATTATATTTACGTAATTACAAAAAATTATCCCAATGAACCATATATGAGTGAAGATATAACAGAAATATATATGCATATTATGATGTAAAAGTAAGTTAAAAGTGTGATAAGCTCCAACATACTGAGGCATTGTAAGGGATGGTGTATTTGAAATTCAAGAATTGTCCACATTTTTTGTGTATTTTGTCATATTGCATATTAGGTGGTCTCCTAACTTTGGAAGTGTTTCAACTGAAGTGTAGTTTCCAAGTCAGAATGTTAGACCAAGTAAAACAGGTGTTGAGACGATAAACTGGAGGAGTTTTAAATAGAAAAAAACAATCAGGAACTAAACATTTAGTTAATATGTAGTGAGAAATAATTAGGAATGGAAAAAGCTGAAGCATTTTTTGATATCTTACATAGAAAAAATTTCGAAATTTCTATAAAAAAAGATTTTTTTTTTAAAGACCCTAATTTGGAATAATTTCTTAGGAGTAAGAAAAGTAGGTTTTATTTAAAATGGTTCTGTGGGTTAAAGTAAATTGAAGATGGTGGAAGGGTAGAATGAATGAAGAGCAAGGTATGTTGAATGTTTCTTTTTATCCTGAACTTACTTGAGGTGCATGAATATGATCCCCTTACATGTGTTTGCACATATTTTAAGTTCCCATAGTTCAGGAAACCTGCACACTTCAAAGCACAGAGGCAGTATAACATCAAGAGCTACTTGTTCCTCTATATAATTGCCATATTCAAATTGGTGTTTGGCTTGATGCTCCAGGACTGCTCTTCTATTTCAGTTTTCTTAAGAGAACTAGAAAGAGTTATCTCCAAAAGCTTAACACAGACCCAGCAGTTCTTTTCTGCAATTGAAATCCTATACTTTTTCTTAGAGTGTTCAGAGAAAATAGAAAACCTTCTGGGAGAAAATAGAGTGGGGGTGATACACTATTTTAATATTTAATCCAGTGTCTCCTGAGGGACCTAAGCATTAAAAAGAGATTTTAGAGGATTTAGAATGGGTTTATTTTCTGTTTGTTTAGTTGACATTTAACTACTTAAATTTTTTTCTTTTTAAAGTGGAGATGACTAAGAATTACCATGAAAGAACATAGCATAAACTTTAGCATTCATTCAACAGAGTGTGGCTAGAAATTATCCCTAATGGACATGATTAGTATCTTTTATTTTCTTGATAGAAATATGTTGTAGCTGAGCATTTATTGTCTATTAATTCAATAATTTTGGATATTTAACCATGAAAAAGTGTTAAATTCATATAAGTTCAGACCTTTGCTATGTTGAAAATAATTTTATCTAATGCTTTTTCCATTTAGTTTTTTTTTTTTAATTTTGAAAACAATATCCTATTGATACCAAATGCAAAAATCTAATAAGGTACAATAGTCCCCACTTATCTGAGGTTTCACCTCCTATGGTTTTAGTTACTAGCAGACAACTGTGGTTTACAAATATTAAATAGAAAATTCCAGAAATAAACAATTAATAGTCTTAAATTGTGTAGCTGTTCTGAGTAGTATGATGAAATCTTAATGCCATCCTACTCTGTCCTGCCCAGAAACTGAATCATCCCTCTGTCCAGTGTATCCACATTGTATACACTACCCACCCATTAATAACTTAGAAGCTTTCTCAGTTATCAGGTCAAGGGAGTGAGACCACATTCACATAACATTTATTACAGTATATTGTTATAATTCTTCTATTTTATTATAAGTTGTTTTTTACTGAACCTAATTTATAAATTAAACTTTATTATAATTCTGTGTGTATAGGAAGAAACACAGTATATGTAGGGTTCAGTACTACCCATGATTTCAGGCATCCACTGAAGGTCTTGGAATGCATCCCCCTTGGATAAGGGTGGATTACTGTATAAAAGGAAAAATGAATAATTCTGTTGTATCTTTCTACTTTCCCTTTCCTGAAATTAACTGCATAAATAGCACAATGCATGACATTCTCCACCTTTCTTTATGTCCATACCAAGGTATGAAACATGACTATACATAAACAGGTTTTTAGATAAGAAAAGATTACTGTATATGTAATTTGTATATGTAAAGTGTATATTCTACACTTTGCTTTTTTTAAAAATAGGCCTTCAAGTTAATAGAAAATATCCTTTTTACTGGTTGGTTTATAGCACATAGAATGGACATACTATAGTATGTTTAATCATCTTCCTGTGGATAATATTCAAGGAGATTTCAGTTTTGACATAAAAAATTCTTATGTATGTTATGTATCCCTATATTTTAATGTTCTTATTACTGTCAAATGTATTTACAAAAGTGAGATTTTTTTTTCATTTAAATATATTTGAGATATCAATTTTGATAAATTTCTGGAGTACTTTCTAAAAAGTTTTAGTACTTGATATGCCCTCAACTGCATGGCAACACCAATTTCTCTACATTCTTGGAAGCACTAATTAATATTTTTAACTTTGCTCTTTGCTACCTAAAAAATTTTAATTTTCCTGAATATTAGTGAGATCATACACTATTTCATTTGCCCACACTTTGGAAATGTATTACTTTCTAACTTCACCCACTTTTATGCTGGCAATTTGTCTTTTATCAATCTGTAGGAGCTTTTTCTACTCTCCTGGGCTAGTAATGAATGACTTGGCCAACTCTCAGTCCTCTGTGACTTACTGGGAAAAGTATTCTCTGCTCTGAGATTTTTAAGGTGCAATGACAGTCCTCTCATTACAGAGATTGGGAGCAATTCGTTTTCTTATGCAGCTGGCTATCTTCCAGGACAACTGGCGCCAGTGGGATCGTGCTGTTGGCTCAAGGATTCCATTTAGCAAGTGCTCAGGAGAAACTTTCTTTCATTATTCAATAGATCAGTGGGTTCTGTCACGTTTTACTAGCTGTACCCCTTTGGAAAGCCAAAAAATTTGAGATCTCTGCCTTGGGCCTCAAGGAGAAGCTATTCTTTTTCTTTGTGATTTCTGCTCTGTCCCCCGCACCCCCAACCATTGGCTTCCATCTGCCTCTAGGAGGAAGAAGCCCTAGTTTTCTTGGAGATCCAGGTAGAGTCTGAGATTTCAGATATATCTCCTGGTCTCTGCCAGCAGGCTCACAGTGGTTGGTGAGTTATTCCAGTGGGATCATAGTAAGCAAATGTGTCAGGGATTTTTGCTAAGACTGCTCAGACTCCTGTGCTCAGACTTTAACCCATTTGTTTGACTGATAAGCAGAAGTTTTTGAACTTGTGCTTTTGAAATTGTTTTCCTGATAAGATGCTTCTCAGTTTGGGGTTGTCTGATTGAATAGTCAACATACCATAATGATTAAGAACCAGGAATTTTGGAAAGAGATACATTTAAGGTCCTAATTATTTTATTTGTTAATAAGGCCTTCAGTTCATTATCTATAGAGTAAGCATAACCTTACATTGTAGGATAATTTTTAAAAATAAGAATTAAATGAAAAAAGTTACTTCATGTGCTTAGCAAAGTGTCTGACACATTGTAAAGACCTAATAAATACAAGCCTCATAGGGGTACTTAAGATTAAACCTGTCACCAAGTGTTCACATCTTTAAAATGAATTTCTGGTTCTGGCAAGTCTGACTGAATTTCATTTACTGAGCCATTTTCACCATTGCCATTCTAGGAGATTTCTCTCCATGTTATTCCTTTATAGATATATAGATAATTATGAAGAGCTTTCCAAGCAGTTTAGTCCTTTCTCAAACCTGTACAACGGTCACATTTCTTTCACAGTTTTAGAATTTTCACTTAAAATGCATTTAAAATTAAATGCATATTGCTGTGGGCTCTGTGAAAATCAGTATTGTACTTTTTTTTTTGGAGGTGAATATTAATCATTTTTGAAAGTATTTTTAATGGATTAAAATTGATTTAATATAAATAATGGTAGTGGCAGACAACTCACAGAATAAATGATCATAAATGTTTTCCCCCTTCTTTAGTAAAGGTTTTGGGTGAAACTTGAGTTTAAAGCAGTCTTAAGCAGCCTTAGGTTCTGCAAATAACAGCATCAGCAACAAATCAAAGAACAATATTTATATTCTTCTTATAGAAAGATCATTACCAATTGATCTTTTTGGCAAAACCTAAACACATGAATAGAATATGTTAAATAATTAAATAGAATGTGCAGCATAATTGAAATACAATTAGTACATTTTTTGGAAGTGACCAACAGTGTTCTATGATTCAATAAGCCATTTGAAAGCATCTGTCTGGAACACATGGAGATGGTGGACTTTAGTATTGGTAAAAATTCAGGTTGGGTTTTTTGTCTTGGAGATCTTATCATTTTCAATTGTATATTCCATATGCAGTGTGCCCATAGTAGCCATTCATGATTCAGGTAAAAGGCAATTAGTCTTAGAGAATTTAGAAAAAATTACTTGATCATTCATTCATTTAGTGAGCATCTACTAAATACTAATATCTGTCCTAGGTTCTGAATTTGCAATGGCAGAAAACAGAAATGGTTGTGGTGCTAATGGAATCACAGAAGAAGGGCAAACATTAAAGAAATAGTTATGAGCAATTATTTAATTATAGTTGTAATAAATACATGAAAGAAAAGTATCATTAGCAGAGAAGTCACAGTGACCAGCGCTTGGTTGCCTTAATATTCAGATTTTACACAATAGAATTCATACCAATGCTTTCAGAGAGATGATACCTGGGAGTTTTATAAGTGAAACTTGTAGCTGGCTGAGGGAAGGGGAGAGGGTGTGGAGACAACTGATGTTTATTGAGCCTTTACTGTGTGTTATGCTTTTAAAACAAATTGTTTAATTTAAAGAGTAGCTCAAAGAGAAATAATTATACCATTTACACATAAGAAACTAAGACACAGAGAAGTCAAGTTACTTCTCCTTATTTTCCCTGTAACTGTGCAAAACTGAGCTCAGACCCTGCTGACCCACCATGCTACTTCCAGCTTCTTTAGCCCTCTGATAAATTCTTCACATTAACTAATAACTTTCTTTTGCTATAGACCAATATGCTTTGTGGGTATTTTTCTGTATTATATTAGAAAATATTATCACATAAGTTAGAGTTTGCTCTCTTCACTTGAGGCTCTGAAAGCACATAGAAAATGATACATAATTTCTGTGTTCCCAAGTTAGAAAAACTTTAATATTCTCATGATCACTTTAAATACCTGAAAAAATAGTCTATAGATGGTCCAGAAAACTAACCTGTCAAAACAGAGGCAACCCAAGAAATATGAGTTTTTTGGTATTTACCAGGAAAAATGGTCAATTTCATGAATACTCTTTTAGTTATGTGCTTTTATGCAATGCAGGGCCTTAAATTCGATTTTACAAAGTCTGGCTTTTAAGAAATATGAAATGGAAAAATATTTCAAAGTCATGCAGGCAAGTGAGGCTGACCTATTATTTATATATATGTATACACATGTATGTATGTACACATTATGCATATATATAAATACAATATCCTCTGTGAATATAAAAATGATTCACAAAATAGGAAAGACTGACACAAATACAAGAAAGGAGAAAAAAACTTCTTTCAGGTACAGGATATTGGATGCATAATTCAGCAGTTAAAAAGAATAAATTTATAACCAGCTGATCAGTTAACATTATTTGTGTCTTCCTGTGGTTAAATGATATAGCTAATTCCATTTTCTTTCATGAGCCACAAGCAGCATTCATTTGCCAGTATGAGAATTAAGCTGACACACTCAGTAGATGGGTCTAAAAACCAACTAATAAAAATTGAAGTTTGTGAATGTTAGCCTATCAGTGTCAGTTTCAGGTTTCACACAAACCACCATGCCTGCTTCCCAGAAATCTCTATTCCATTGGTATTCATTTGGTATTGGAGATTAGTTATTTACTTATAAAATATGTTCTCATTACAAAGGTTTGTGAGTGCAGTTGCATTAATTATTCATCCCAAGATTCTGAAACATGTCGGAGATTCTGAAAGATAATTTCAACTACTGATGGGAAATGTTCCACATGAGAGCCCATCAGCAAGGTTTCAGGAAGTGGTTCATGGACTTGAAAGGCAGGAACCAATCAGGTACTTTTATCATTTCCCTTAAAATTCTCCACCATTTAGAAAGAAGAGATAATTAGGGAATTTGATACCCTTTTCCTTGAAAAATCAATATATTAGAAATCTTTCAAAAGTATATAAATTTATATCTTATTTATGCCCTTTTCCCCCACCACATTTCCTTGAGTGATTATAAACTAAAAATTATAAGATTATAGAAATTATGTTATTTTACTACTTTTATTGTTATAATGGAATAAAGATGAACTGCACTTTGGGTATAGCTTATAGCAATGTAGAAATCTAAGCATAAAGAGAAAAGTGAGAAGATGATTAATTCATTTTAAGAAATGTTTAATTTTTGAATGTTTAATATTTTTTATGGTATTTTTTAAAATAAGATCTTAATGCATTAAAATGATTTTTAAAAGAAATTTAAGTTACTCTAAAATACTCTAAAAATATTAATCATTGATTTTACATATACATACATATACATATACATACATATACATACATATACATATACATATACATATACATACATATACATATACATATACATATGTTACGTGAAACATAACCATATATAAATATCATTGTTAAAAACTCAAAACTATACAGAACTATATTGTTGGAAAAATGTGGAAATTTCCCTTTATTCTTCCCTCCCACCTCTGTTTTCCCTCCAGAGAGGCAACACTGTCAACAATTTTGAGTGTCTTTTTTCCTTTTCTCCCTTTCATTTGCATACCAATACACATACACATACACATACATACATACATACATACATACATACAATGATATTTCTTTCATAAAAAATGGGGTAAAGTACTTTTAACAAATTAAATTGATCAGAAATGTCTGATTAAATAATCTATCACATAAAGGGATGATTATTTTTTTAATCCTTATTAAGTCACTCTGTTTTCTTTTGGGTTCAATTTACCTAGTATAAATTCGTAGAGATCCTTCGTTAATGGTAAATCTTGTAATCTTTTGTTCCAAGGTATCAAATGCAAAGTGTTTGGAATTTATTACTGGTTTAAACTTTTTCTTTGTAATTAATAATGAAGATATATTTGCATTTTCTGATTAATTTATGAGGTCATAGTCTAAAAGTAGAGGCAAGTACATAAATACATAGTATTAGTATTTCAATGAGAAGGAAAGAAGATATATAATAAAAAATCTCTAACTTCCTTGGGAGATTTAGTGAACTGAAAATGAACCCTGGTGTTTCAGGAGAGTTATAGCCCTTTCGTTAAAGATACAAAGGTTCTACTTTACATGGGGAAGAAAGGAAAAGGAGTAGGTTTTAACAAGTTTAATTAGGTATTTTTTTTTCCAGAAGATATTAAAAACATTTTTTTATATTCTAAACTTTTTTTTTAACTTCAAAAGTGATTTATGCAGATAGATAAAATAAACAGTACAGAATGGTAGTGAATATATAAAGTCATTTGACCTTGACTCTGTCCATTATCAACCCTAATTCTACAGGTATTTTAAAAAATATTTCTTTACTCTCTCAGTCCCAACCCCAGAAGTTAATTCTTATTTTATTGAAGCTGAATTTGATGAAAACCAAAAGAAAGAGGTCTTTTATTCTCTAGCAATAGGGCCCTGTGATATCAAGATATTTGAAACCTTAGCTGTAGGTTGGGATTATTGGAATGATTCGGGGGTTCTGACTCTTATAGCTGAGGAATGTGCCCATGGTAATGGATGCAGATAACAAAGGATTTTCCATATCTTTCAGCTCCTGTGTTTCTGTGGGCACCTCTGTGACTAAAAAGTAAGTGGGAGAAATGTTTGTTCAACAGTTAATGAGCACCTATTATATGAAGCCCTAGGAAGGCATGTTCTAGGTTTTGGGGATTCAAATATGAACTAAACAAAGTACCTGTTCTCATAGAGCTTACATTTTTAATAGGATATATTAGCAGAAAGCATGAACAAATAAATATGTAGTATAATATGAAGTAGTGATGAATTCTATAATAATTATAATATATAATAGTATATATTTTAGATAGAGTGTCTGGAAAGGTCTTTATGAGGACTTAAATTTGAATAGAAACCAGAATGAAACCAGAGTGAATCATTAGGAAAAGCACTCCTGGCAGAGGGAATGTCAAGTGCAAAGGTCCTGTGGCAGGAGCATAGTTCTCTGGGGGAATTGCACAAAGGCCAGTATTTTCAGCAGTGGAATGAGTAGAAGGAAAAATAGTACAATTTAAAGTAAAAGACCAAAAATGTGACCAGAGAGCAAATGGGATTTAGAGGCCATGGAAAGAATGTCTGATTCATTTGATATGATCAAAAACAAGTGGAGGGTTTTGAATAAGAGATGGCATCATCTGTTTTATATTTAAAAGAATTATCTCATTGCCATGTGTCTATTCATGTGCTATGGTTGGAAATCTTGGTATAGAAAGCACCCCACAGAGGGTAAATACAGGTTTTGGGAATGTAGATAAATATCAGGTTCATAATGGAACTAGTCTATGTGAAGCTCTTCTTTATAAATTTCTTCAGGTGCAGGATGCTTTTTTTCAGCTATTAAAGTTGGTTAAAGAGGAGTGGAAGCTTATGGCAGGCTGGAAGAGCAACAAAAGCATATTCTAGAAGGCATGCACACTCCTAAAATGTGTAGACCCTGAGGCAGGAGTTTAAATGAAGGACCACACACAATATTTCTAAATATTTACAAGTTGTTAATCAAGTTAAAAATTAATTCTATACTCATACTTTGATGACTACCCCTTCAAAATTACCTGGAAGATGAAGTTTAAATTAAAAATTTTTGGAATTCTTGGAGTGGTATACCAAGTGCTATAGAAACTAGTTAAAAGATCAAATGGTATTTATCCATGACTACTACTGAAGAGGAAGAGTGTTTTAGAACAACTCTGAGGTATGTTATATCTTGTCTCTTCCAAATGGTAAAGTTGTTATTTTTTGTTAACTTACGTATGAAAAAAATAATTTCAAAAGTTATTTCATCCAGATAAAGACTATTACCTATCTGGACAGCATTCAATCCAGCAAATCTCTTTAGTCTACACTGACTTTATCACTTTACACACCACATACAAGCTTATCAAAAGGGACTCTACCTCTTATACCTGGGAGAGATATTTTTATTTAAGTTTCAAGTGAATTACTTTAACTTCTCCTACATAATATATACATTATTGAAAAGCAGTGTAACAGAACCACATTCAGGATTTATTTTACATTGGATAATACATCAATGTCAATTTTAACAGATTAAAGGAGAAAAACTACATGATCATTTCAATAATGAAATAAATATAAATCTGTAATAAAATTTAGCTTCCATTTATAATAAAAACTCTTAATAGCTTGGAGTAGAAGGAAATTCTTTAATCTGATAAAGAGTATATAAAAAAAATTACAAGTATTTAATGGTGAAATGTTGGAAGCATTCCTTTTAATACCCAGCATAGATCAAGAAACCTGGAAATTATTTCTGTTAAGCATGGTGCTATTCAGGGCAGTTAGATTAGAGACAGAGGGAAAATTTCTAATTGGGAAAAAAATTCAAACTGCCATTTTTTCTATTTGATATGATTAGCTCTAAGATGCTACACATTATTTAAAAAACAGGTTGATAGATATATTGACTATACAATAATCATTTAGAAAATATAAAGGCCATTTACAATAGATGTATGAATATACAGTATCGAGAAATATTACAAAATATGTACAAGCTCTTTGGGGAGAAAATTATAAACTTTATGATGAATGATAAAACCTAAATAAATGCAGAGATACATACAGAAGGCAATTGTGAAGGTGTCAGTTTTTCTCAAAATAATTTTTAGACTTAGTAAGTTACAATCAGATTCCTATTTTTATTTCTATTAGGAACTTTTAAAATCTAACAATGTTTCTATGAAAGCAAAAGAAAATAAAGAGAAGGAAATAGCAAGAGGCTAAGAATAGTAAAATATACCAGAAGAACTGGGGTGGAATGGGGCAATGGAGACTTGTTTTTCCAAATTTTAGAAACTTATGATAAATATATAAGAAATAAAATTTAAAGATACAGTGATAAACATTTGGAGCAACACAATAACAGGGATAGATGTACACATGCACAAGTGGAAATTTGACTAAGAATTGCTTAATAAGTGGGAAAAGGTAGACTCTAAAAACAGTACTCTGACGATTGGTTATCAATTCATAGAAAAACAAACAAACAAACAAAAAACCTTTATTCATCACTCCATAGACAAAAACCTGTTCCTAGATAGAAAGGAATAAAAATAAAAATGTTAAAGCAAATTTAAATTTAACATTTATATAAAAATATATTTAAAAAAAGACAAAAAGAATGAACTATAAGTAAATTATTTCTATATTTAACTATATTATATAAGATTATTTCCTCATAAATCATATTATAAAGTCAAAAGATAAATTATGAGAAGGTATTTGAAATATATGTAACTGAGAAAATTGAACAGTAAAATAGACAAAACACATGAATAGATATTTCACAGTAGCAAAAAGAAATAAACCATGAAAATATGAAATACTTTACAATTTCATTAAAATCAAGGAAATGCAAATTAACGCTATAATGAGATACTTTATAACCACTAGATAGGCAACAAATTAAAATGAGAGAATACAAATTTTGTAGAGGGTGTGGAGCACCAAGAACTCATATACTGTTGAAGTGAGTGTAAATTGGTATGGTTACTTTGAAAAAGAGTGATACTAGTAAAGGTGAGTATTAGCAAGTCCACCTATAGCGAAGCTCTTATACATTTCCAATCTCAATACTTTTCATTGTCTAGTCCTTTTTGTTCATATATCTGTTATTTTGATGTGATTTTAGAAAGGAGAGGAAGTGAATGTGTACAATTTGCCATTTTGAACTAGAAACCTGAAGGGTTTAAAGGGGTGTCAAGAATCAAATTGTACTTTCCAAGAAACCACAATTTTTTTGTGTGTTTGTGGTTTATATGTACCTTAAATTTGAAGATATAAATGGTTTTATGGGTCTGCAGCTAGGTATTATATTCAGATTATGTTCTCGTTTCATATAGATGTTGTAGGTGCATGTATCAATTTTGTAAAAAGATTTGGTTTTACTCTTTAGATAATCTTGATTTACTTAGAGATATCCCAGCTGTGCATTTCAATTTTAGAAAAATTTAAAGTTTCTAAGGAACAGATTATGTTTTAATTATTACATTTCAGAGTCACAAAATATTGTCATTTTTACCATTGGAATATGTTCCATAAGGAAATAAAATCTTAACTGAAGTACTGTTCCTTCTGTTGCTAAGAGAAAAATGTTCTTAAAAAGCTTGCCTAATACAGCTGGATTTACAGACTACTTTCTAAGCATCTCACCTCATAGCAATTGTTGACTTCCATAACTTAATATAAAGAAATCTGTTTCTTCATAGATTATGGTTGTAAGATTTATTAGTGACTAAATCATGTAATTACCATATATAAGCCAGTTCTGCTTTAGATTCTCCAAGGCCAAAGGGCTCATGTGACAATTTTCATTTGGGTACAGAATAGCTATTTGGGCTTATAGGATTATTGAGCCTACATTTCTAGTAGTTGACACTGATCCTTTCGAAGTCTGTAACATATAGGAGGTACCTCAGCTGCCTTTAAAGTTTTAAAATAAAATAATTCAGACAGCTTATAATTTTTTGCTTTTGGGCTCTCTGAAACTAAGTGAAGGCAAATTTGGTCAGTACTTAAATGGGAAATAATTGAATAAAGAGTAAAACAAGCAATGGCTAACTTAGTAATTTTTTCTCTTATATTTTTCAATTTTCATGGAACAGTTTTTTATATAATGTTAATATTCCTTTGCTGTGAGTAGTAGTTATTCAGGTGAGACTTTTTAGTTCTTAGATCAAGGTAATAATACAAAATATAGCTATTAGGATACAAACTTTTTAATTTTTATAGTTTGATTAAAATAGGTTTCTAGGAATTAAAACATTTCAAAATCTTAGTAGAATGATATATTTTTTTCAGAAATTGCATTTCAGTTTTTTCTTTTTTCTTATTCTGTCCATAAGTCTCAGGTTAGTAAGGAAATAGATGAATGTATATTCTAAACATTTTAAATATAAAAGTTTATTAAATTATGTACTATTTACATATACATTTGTATATTGGTATAGATATAATTTCCAACAGTTAGGCAAAATTTTCGTATGTTACAGAATATAGTATTTGAGATGCTTCAAATTCTTTTTGCAAAGTGGTGAGATATAAAGAAATAAATATAACAGTCTCTGATATTTTTATTTAGTAAGTACTCAACGTGGAGAAATCAGCTGCACATATGTGCTATGTGATTGTAGGGTAAAGCAATGTTAGCTATATCCTGTTTGACCCTTTACATTTCCCACAGCTGATCACAGATGATAGAGAAATGATATTGTTAGATTTTCTTTGCTGCTGTTTTTCAATATCATGTACTCAGTTATATTTTCAGAGTTTCAAATCAGATAACTATTTGGTGTCTTGTAATGAATTAGGTCTAGTGTGATAGTCTTAAGGGAGTTCTCTACTCATTCTCATGGCTCAAATCATATAGTGATAGTTGTTAATCCTATCTTCAAACATGACATTTCTCCAGAGCCCTAAATTTCTAAGTCCATATTCAACTACCTTTAATATATGAGAAGTACTTGAAAAATCTGCTTGTTTAGGATCTAGTTAACTTCAAAGGAGTTTGGGGAATGTAGTCTACTGGTATGCCTAGGCAGAAGAAGAACATGGATTTGGTGGACAGTTACCAGTTTCAGGGACCTCTTATAACCTTAAGTTTAGTTGCTGGTTTCACTTTGTTCTTAGTTTCTAAAATTAGAGGTCTTGGATATATTATTGTTTCTACTCTTTTCAAACATATTTGAAATAGGTCACCAAATTCTGCCTATTATATCTTCAATTGAATTTTTTCATACATTTATTTTCTTACCTTTGTTTTAGCAAAACATTAAGTATGTTGTTACAATCAAGATGATTTTCTTAATGTCCCATTAAGCCACCTTTCTTAAATCATTGTAGTTCTTAGAGTGTAGTTTATTATTTTTTATTTTATTAAAAAATTTATTTTTCAATTAAAGTTGACATTTAATATTACTTTATATTAGTTTCAGTAGTACAACATAGTGGTTAGACATTTATATAATTTACAAAGTGATCCCCCAGATAAGTATAGTACCCACCTGGCACTATACATAGTTATTACAATGTTAATGACTTTATTCCCTATACTGTACTTCACATCCCCATGACCATTTTGTAATTACCAATTTGTACTACTTATTCCCTTCATCTTTTTAACCCAGACTCCAAACTCTGTCCCATGTGGCAATCACCAGTTTGTTCTCTGTATCTATGAGTCAGTTTTCATTTTGTTTATTCATTTATTTTGTTCTCTAGATTCCACATATAAATGAAATCATGTGGCATTTATTTGTCTTTATTTTATTTAGCACAATTCCCGCTAGGTCCATTTATGTTGTTGCAAATGGCAGGATTACATTTTTTTTTATGGCTGAGTAATAGTCCATTGTATATATGTATCACTTCTTTATCCAATCATCTGTTGGTGGGTGCTTAGGTTGCTTCCAAACTTGGCTCTTATAAGTAGTGCAGCAGTGAACATAGGGTTGCATCTAACATTTTGAATTAGTGTTTTGGTTTTCTCTGGGTAAATACCCAGAAGTGAAATTGCTAGGTTAAAAGGTAGTTCTATTTTTAATTTTATGAAAGGAACCTCCAAAGTGTTTTCCATAGTGGCTGTACCAATTTGCAATCCCATCAATGTGGGATTCTGTTGTTGCATTAGGGTTCCATTTTTCCACACCCTCGTCCACACTTGTTTGTTGATTTATTGATGATAGCCAGTCTGACAGGTGCGAGGTGATATCTCATTGTGGTTTTAATTTGCATTTCTCTTATCATTAGTGACCTTGAGCTTCTTTTCGTATATATATATTGGCTGTCTATCCTTTTTGTAGAAATGCCTATTCAAGTCCTTTGCTTATTTTTAAATTAGATTGTTTTTTGGGTGTTACATAAATTCTTTATAAATTCTGGATAATAAGCCCTTAGAAGATGTATCATGGGCAAATATTTTCTCCCATTCAGTAGATTGTTTTTTTATTTTGTTGATGGTTTCCATTGCTGTGCAGAAGCTTTTTACTTTAATGTTGTCCAATTTGTTTATTTTTTCTTTTGTTTCCCTTGCCTGAGGAGATAATATTTGAAAAAATATTACTAAGAACAATGTAAGAGAATTTGCTGCCTATGTTTTCTTCTAGGAGTTACATGGTCTTGGATCTTACATTTAAGTTTTTAATCAACTTTGAGATTGTTCTTGTATATTGTATAAGAAGGTAGTCCAGTTTCATTTTTCTTTGCATCTATCCAGTTTTCTCAGCATCATTTATTGACTAGACTGTATTTATCCCATTGCATATTCTTCCTTCCTTTGTCATAGATTAAATGACCACAGAGGTGTGGGTTTATTTCTGGGTTCTCTATTCTGTTCCATTGATGTATGCATCTGTTTTTACGCAAGTACAAAGCTGTTTTGATTACCATTCCTTGTAGTATAATTTGATACCACGTAGTGTGATACCTCCAACTTTTTTCTTTCTCGAGATTGCTGTGTCTCTTTGGGGTCATTCATGATTCCCTATAAATTTTTTTTTATTATTTGCTCTATTTCTGTAAAAATTGCCATTGGTATTTTGATAGGAATTGCGGTGACTGTTTAGATTGCTTTGAGTAATACAGACATTTTAACGATGCCAATTCTTCCTATCCATGAACATAGAATATGCTTCCATTTATTTGAATCTTTTTCAATTTCTTTTTTTAGGAATTATAATTTTCTAAGTATAGGTTCTTGAACATCCTTCTTTAAATTTATTCCTAGATATTTTATTTTTTTTTGATGCAGTTGCAAATGGGATTGTCTTTTTAATTTCTCTTTTTATAGTTCATTATTGGTGTATAGAAATGCAGCTAATTTCTGAATATTAATTTTGTATCCTGATAATTTGCTGAATTTATCAGTTCTAACAGGTTTTTTTTTTTGGTGGAATATTTAGAGTTCTTTCTAGATAGTAGCATCTCATCTGCAAATAGACAGTTTTACTTCATCCTTTCAAATTTGGATGACTATTTATTTACTTAGTCTGCTGTGGCTAGGATTTTCAGTACTTTGTTGAATAACGGTGGTAAGTGATCATCCTTATTTTGTTCCTAATCGTAAGACCAACACCTTTTGCTTTTCAGCATTGACTATGATGTTAGCATAGGTTTGTCATATATGGTGTTTATTGTATTGAGGTATGCTCCCTCTATTCCCACTTTGCTGAGAGTTTTTGTCATAAATGGATATTGGATTTCGTCAAATGCTTTTTCTGCACCTGTTGATTTGATCATTTAATTTTTATTTTTCATTTGTTTATGTAGTGTATCATGTTAATTGAGCTCAGATATTGAACATCCTAGAAATAAATCCAACTTGATCATGGTGCATTATCTTTTTATTGTATTGCTAAATTTGGTTTGCTAATATATTTTTTAGGATTTTTGCACGGATGTTTATTAGGGAGATTGGTCTATAATTTTTTTTATAGTGTCTTTGTCTGGTTATGGTATCAGGGTAATGCTGTCTTCAAAAATGTTTAGGACCTTCCATCCTCAATTTTTTGGAGTAGTTTGAGAAGACTACCAAAGCATTCTCCTTTGAACGCTTGGTAAATTCACCTGCAGAGCCATCTGGTTCAGGACTTTTGTTTGTTGGGAGGGTTTTGATTACTGATTCAACTTTTTTAGTAGTAATTGGTTGGTTCACATTTTCTTTTTCTTCTTGATTCAGTCTTAAAAGATAACACGTTTTTAGGAATTTATCCATTTCTTCCAGATTAACTAATTTGTTGACATATAATTGCTCATACTATTTTTTAAAATAATCTTATGTATTTTCATCGAGTCAGTTGTCATATCTCTTAATTTCTGATTTTATTTATTTGGGTTCTCTCTCTCTCTCTCTCTCTCTCTCTCTCTCTCTCTCTCTCTCTCAGATTAGTCTGACTAAAGGTTTATCAACTTCGTTTATCTTTTCAAAGCACCAGCTCTTGGTTTCCTTACTCTTTTGTGTTGTTTTTTAAAACTCTATTGGGTTATTTTCACTCTTTTATTATTTCCTTCCTTCTACTCACTTTGGGTTTTGTTTGCTGTTTTTTTCCTTCTTTCTTTCCTTCCTTCCTTCCTTCCTTCCTTCCTTCCTTCCTTCCTTCCTTCCTTCCTTCCTTCCTTCCTTCCTCTTTTTTGGTGTATGGTTAGATTGTTTGAGATTTTTCTTGTTTCTTAAGGTAGGCCTGTATTGTGATGAATTTCCCTCTTAGGGATGCTTTTTCTATGTCCCATAGAATTTGGGTCATCATGTTTTCATTATCATTTGTCTTAAGGTATCTTTTGATATCTTCCTTGATCTCATTGTTAACCTATTTATTGTTTAGTAGCATGTTATTTAGCCTTCATGTGTTTGTGTATTTTTCATTTTTTTTTGTAATTGATTACACCATAGTCAGAGATGAAGCTCAATACAATATCAATCCTAAATTTATTGAGACTTGTTTTGTGGCCTAATATGTGGTCTATTTTGGAAAATGTTTCAGTGCACCTTAAAAGAATGTATATTCTTCTACTTTGGCTGAAACACTAAAAATATCAGTTAAATTCATGTGGTCTATTGTGTCATTTAAGGCTATCGTTTCCTTTTTGATTCTATTCAGAAGATCTGTCCAGTGGTATCACATGGGTGTTAAATCCCCCTGTCTGACTGTATTACTGTCAGTCTCTTTATGTCAGTCTCTTAAATATTTAGGTGCTTCTATGTTGGATGCATAAATGTCATCTTGTTGTATTGATCCCTTTATCATTATGTAATGTCTCTGTCTCATATTATAAGCTTTGCTTTAAAGTCTATTTTGTCTGATATAAGTATTACAACCCCAACTTTTTTGATTTCCACGTGCATAAAGTATCTTTTTCTATCCCTTTACTTTCCATCTGTGTGTGTCTTTCAATCTGAAGTAGGTCTTTTGTAGACAGCATATGTATGGGTCTTGTTTTGTTATCTATTTGGCTACCCTATATCTTTTCATTGGATCATTTAATTAATTTACATTTAAAGTTATACTGATAGGTACATAGTTTTATAGTTCATATTTATTATCACTTAGCCTTATCTTCTTGTTAAAGAAGTTCATTTAACATTTCTAGCAATACCACTTTGATGATGATGTATCCTTCAGCTTTTAGTTTTTTCTTGTCTGGGAAGCTCTTTATCTCACCTTCAATTTAATTGGTAGCCTTGCTAGATTGAATAGTCTTGGTTGTGGGTCCTTGCTTTTCATCACTTTGAATATTTTGTACCAATCCCTTCTGGCCTGCCAAGTTTCTGTTAATAACTCAGCTGACAGTCTTATGAGAGCTCCCTTGTAGGTAATTGGCTGCCTTTTTCTTGCTGCTTTTTAAGTTTCTCCTTTATTTATTATTATTATTTTTTTTTACCTCTGTCATATTAATTATTATTTGTCTTGGTGTGGGCCTTTTTTGGGTTTATCTTTTTTGGGACTCTCTGCACTCCCAGGACTCGTATATCTTTTTCTTTCAAGTTTGGAAAGTTTTTCATCATTATTTCTTCAAATAGTTTCTCAATCCGATGGTTTCTCTTTTCTCCTCTGGTACCCCTATGATGCAAATGTTGTTTTGTTAATGTTGTTCCAGATGTTCTTTAAACTTTCCTCAATTTTTTTTGATTCTTTTTTTTCTTGCTGTTTTGATTGGGTGTTTTCTGCTACTTCGTCTTCTAAATCTCTGATTTGATTTTCTGCTTTATCTAACCTGCTGTTGATTCCTTCTAGTGTATTCTTTATTTCAATTTTAACCCTTCACTCCATTCTCCCAGCCTCCCAAACTCTCCTCCCCTTTTACATCACCAGATTGTCCACTATATTTGTGAGTCAGCTTTTCATTAGTTTGTTCTTTTTATTCCTTAGATTCTGCATACAAGTGAAATCACATAGTGTTAGTCTTTCTCTGTCTGACTTAAATACCTTCTAGGTCCATAAAAGCAATATCTTTTTCCATCCCCTTCCTTTTCATATGTAGGGGTCTTATTTTCTTATTCTTTCAGCCACTCTATCTTTTGGTTGGAGCACTTAATTCTTTTCCATTTCAGGTACTTATTGATAGGAATGTAGTTGTTACTATTTTTAATTCCAACATTTCCTATAATACTGTCTTGATGGTGATAAATTACTTTAGCTTATTTTGTCTGGGAAGCTCTCTATCTGTCATGTAACTCTAAATGATAGCTTTGCTGGATAAAATATTTTTGATTTTAGATCCTGGGTCTTCATCATATCTAATATTTTGTGTCAAGCCCTTCTATCCTACATAGTTTCTTTTGAGAAATCAGCTGCCAGTCTTATGGGTGTTCCCTTATAAGTAATTATTTCTTTTTCTCTTGCTGCTTTTAATATTTTTTCTTCACATTTAACCTTTGGAATTTTAATTATGATCTGTCTTGGTATGGGCCTTTTTGGATCCCCAATTTTTGGAATTCTCTGAGCTTCCTGGGGTTTTATGTTCATTTCCTTCACCAGGTTAGGGAAATTTTCCATCATTATTTCTTTAAACAGCCGTTCAACATCTTAATTTTCTTTAGTTCACCAATCAGATGAATATTTGGAGCTTAACAGTGTTTCATATCCTCCTTAAGTTATTTTTATAGTCTTCACATCTTTTTTCTTGCCATTCTGATTGAGTGTCCTGATTGGCTTTCCTGTTCTCTAGTTAGGGCATTTGATCCTCTTCTTTATTCACTTTGTTTATGCCTTTGTTTATTCCATTTAATATACTTCTCATCTCAGATAATGAGTTCTCCATTTCAGACTGGTTCTTTTTTATAATTTCCATTTCCATTTTTATCTCTTATTTGGAGTTCTCTACACTTCCCAAAAGTTCATTGAGCATCTTTATAACTGGTGTTTCGAACTCTACATCTGATAGATTGCTTGACTCCATTATATCTGGATCTCTGTTTTGTTCTCTCATATGGTTTCTGCTTCTTTGACTCCTCATTTTGGTTGCCTTTCTGTGTCTGTTTCTATGTACTAAGCAAAGCTCCTAAATCTCCCAGTCTTAGTGTGATTTGTGAAGTAGATATCCAGTGGCTCAGTCCTGAGAGGGGTTCAGCTTCAGGCCCAAGCCTCTACCCATTCAGGGCCACCTGTTAAGATTCAGCAAGCAATCCACAGATGCTGTGCTTATAGTTGCCTCAAAAGTCCACACCAGAAACTGAGGCCAGCTGCCTCCACCAGTGTGAGTCTCAGCAAGGAGCATCTGACTTACTGAGGATACACCTGGATGTGGCTTGGGTGGGGCCTAAGTTGAGGTAGGCAGGGTTTCAGGGAATCCTCTGGGTGGAGTGACCTGTTTTCCACTTTGATGATGTCACAGCTGTGGCGGAGTTGTGTCCTGGGCACTGGTAGCAGGGAGGGCTCAACAGGGAACAATGGATACCGCTGGCACTTCTATACTGAGTGAGTCTTGCTTGGCCCTCACTCCGACAGTGTCTCCCTGTAAGTCCCTGGTGCCCTTGCACACAGCTGAATCAGCAATGGTGCTCAGAGTGAGTAGATCTGTCACCGTGAAAATCTGCTTGCAGCTATGGCCTCTTTAAGAGGCTTCTGCTGCTGCCACAGCCTTCGTCTCACTCAGTGGCTTGAGACTGGGCAGCCTTGCATCCTCATCCCATCCTACCTTCTGCCATTGCAGGGTGCCTTCTCGAATTTCTCCGTAGTTTTATGACTTGTTCCTTTAGATTCCAGGTGATTTTTCCTTGCTGCTGCTCCTTGTTTCTGTACAACTTTAATTTGGTTGCCAGAGGGATGAACAGAGCCTCTATCATCTACGTCATTTTTTTTTCTCTCCTCCTGAATTTTATAGGTGAGGAGGCCCAGGAAGGTTAAGAAACTGCCCACATCCAAAAAAATCTTTCAGTTCAAGTAGAATCATGTTGTGTCTCCTAGTAGAAGCCTTTTTCCCTTGGGAAGTAAAACCTTTCAACCAGAGTGTGGGTGGCACAGGGGGTGTGCAGTGGTGGGCCTGTTTCTATATTCTTTTAGATGCTTGCTATCTATTTGTTGAAGTTCTCAGTAAGGTCATCTACTCTTCCTCTCAGGTCATTGAGCATCCTTATAACTAGTGTTTTGACTTCTATCTGGTAGATTGCTTTGTCTTCATTTTATTTGTTTTTTTTCTGGAGTTTTCTCCCATTTTTTCATTTGAGACATATTTCTTTGTTTTCTCATTTTGGCTACTTCTCTGTTTTGTTTTTATGTATCAGGTAAATTTGCTATCTCTCAGTCTTGGCTGGGTGGCTTTATTTATTAGGTGTCCTGTATAGCTCAGGGGCACAGTCTTTCTGATCATCTATACCAGATGCTCTAGTAGTGTCTCTTGAGTGAGCTGTGTACACTCTTCAGTTGTAATTAAGCCTTGATTGCCTTTCGGCATGTTCATGGGCAGGGTTGACTCTTAGGCTGATGGATAGTGATGACTGGCCACATCCACAGAGTATGAACTTCTGTGTGAGGATTGGCCCCATGGAGTAGGATTTAACCCAGTGAGCTGGTGTGCTTACTGAAACCATTCTTTGTGTATGCCATTCATTGTGGTGCTAATTAGTGGTGTTCAGACTAGTGGTCCCAGGCTAGTCTCCAGGTGTGTTGTGTTTGTTCTTTGGCCCTTTGGGAAGGGCTCCTGTGGAGGCCAAGGTCAGTCACTGCCTGTGAGCTTCCTGGGGCTACCTAGTAGGAGCTACAAAGTGTTTGTGGTTGGTCTTTGCCTGTGCTGGACTTGGAGGCTCATGGGAGAGGCCAGGCTGTGAATCAAGGCTGGCTGCCATAGTTCTGGGTCTGGGACAGCTTAGCTAAAGGCTCAGGGCACCCCTGGCCCTTAAGGCTGCTTGCAAGCCACCTATAAAACTCAGCAACTGAGAGAGCCTATGCCTAGAAGTTCATGAATTTAATTATAACATACTGAATTCTGGGAAGGTACATGCACAGTTGACAATAGGTTATATAATAGCCTATCATAAATGAAAATGACCTCACACATCAATCAGTACCACCCTTGTAGCCACCCATCATGGCCCAGAAATAAGACAGACCTCCCCACCTCTACAAGTCTACCTGTTCTCTGGTCTAGCCCATTTCTCTCTTGAAATTTACTTCAATAAATCTTATTACTTATCCTAATCTTCACTAATCTTTAATGATTTACTGTGGTGAGGAAAGAATCAAGGTCCCTTCAGTACCACTAGTACAACAATGGACTTAGATCGCCCTAGCGGTGACAGAAATCACAATGAGATACCGTGATTGCATCTAAGAAAGTATGTGGAATGGGTCAGGAACCAAGAAACACCTTGATGATTTTTCCAGCAATACACGAGTCACCATATTTCCATTAGAGGAATGGCCAAATCATAAACAAAATATAGTGCCTGTCTGTACAGATAGTGCGATTTATTTAAACTATGAAATGTTGTGTTGTTAAAAGTGAATATGTAAAATAAGTAAAATAACTTAGAAATTCATTATGATATTTTGTCAATGGAGTGAAAAACCTGTATTATTCATTCTTGGTCAGTGTAACACAGATGGACTGTACTCAGCATGGCTCCAGGGAGCCATGTAATTCAAATCTTGTCTATCAGTTATCATGTCCCCTTGCACAGAACAAACTCTTCAGAAGTGGGTATGTTATTCAAACTGAATCCAAGTTAGTTTAAGACTTTATCAGAGACTACTGGAGAAAAGACATTCCCTTTTTATTTGGGTTACTAAACTCATAGAAAGTCCTCTTTTAGCTACTAGTGGCCATCCTCACCCATTGCATGAAGAAGGCATGAAGAAGATGACAGAGGAAAATAAATACATAGACAAAGACAGTATTCTAATTAATTGGAGCAATGGATTCAGCATATGACTTAGTTTTATGAGGTAATAGATTTCTTTTTTGTTTTAAGCTGGTTTGACTTTTTTTTTTGTCCTTTGTAATTAAAAGATGTTTGGCTAATTAAGTCAGTAATTTGAATATAGCTTTTAGATGAGTTTAATAGTTTTGTAATTGATATGCTTACTTTTCTTGTTGGAAATAATGTAAGACTTTAAAGCCATTTTTTTTTTCTTGTTTTCCTTAGATAATATGAAGTCCCTCTGAGAAGATACTACTTTGCTAATAAGTCGATTACATTTGCTGAATTTTTAAAAACACAATAGTTCTCCAACGAATTTGAAGGCAAATTAATTACCTTGTTTTCTACATGGATTCTGCGATGATAGGCACCTATTATTTAAACATTATGGAGAAAAAGAGTTTTCTCTATTTTCTGTGATTTTACATACATAGTAACAGTCCCTTCAGAATGTACCTACACAGTGGAAACTTGATTAAATCCATTTAAACTTTCACTGGGCTTGGTGTGGTGTACGACCTTAAGTCAGTTAAAGAAAGAGCTGAAGGATTTTCTGCGTCTGTGTCCTGGGAATCTTCATTCCAGTCTTTGACCCATCACTGAACTTGAGATGGCACAATACCTATTAAGTCAGATCTTGTCATTTTGAATTTCTAGGGATACCTTTTGAATTTCTTTGTTGTTTTATGAATATATGAGCTCATCTCTGAGTAAATTCCCAGAATGAAGGAGAGCTTGGAAAACATCTCATTATCACAAAAACATGGTTTCTTATGAGCTCTATTCCATATGTAAATACTCACTCATTTGAGTTTCTTTTCAATGTTTGGCATTTCAGTTTGTATACATCTACATATTTATATATAAATTATTCCACACACTTTAGGAGAAACTATTATGGGGGTGGGAAACGTTATGTTAAATAATTATCATTTTTACAATTTGAAAGACTTTTTTCCTTTTCTGTTTTAAAAACACTACCCTTATAGCTTATGTAGTAGTGACATTGAATGTATAGTAGAGTGCAGGTCTGTGCAATTTAAATAACATTTTATTTTTGAATAATTAAAGTTCATTGTAATTGGAGATTTCTGTGGAAACTATTCAGCATATTTCCATGGTCTCTCTACCTTGTCTGTTCAATTGATGAGTTACTGTTTCCAAACTTCTTTGAGAGAAATGTACTTAACAGCTTGTGATGCAAATTATGCACATACAGGATTTTATATTTATACACATAGTGCAGTATTTGTGGTGGTGCTTATGTATGAAAATGATGCTTCTGACCTCTGCTTACTATCTGATCACATTACACCACTGCTTAAAATTATGAAATGACACTCCATGGTTTGAATGATAAGTTCCAGCACCCATACATGTTGACATGCCTTCCCACTTGCATTTACTTAATCAATCCTACTATGTCCCAGACTCTCATGTGGTTTCAGGCTGCTGGGCTTTTGCACAGGCTGTTGCTTCAATCTGCAGTGCTCTCTCTGTCTGTTTTTGTCCCTGGCAGACTCAAATCTCAGTTTAAATGTAGCCTTTGATAAAACCTGTATTGACTGCTCTAAGTAATCTTTTTCTTTTTGATCCTTGTGTACTTTTTACACACTGTATTATCATAGCAGTTAGAGTATTCATATCTGTTGAGATTATAATATTAATATGGTAGACTAAGAACTGGGGAAGCCTGGTGAATTTTCTGCAATGTCACAGGGCCAGTGCTGGTGTAGCACAGAACACAATTTTAAGTGTCTTTCGGGAGATAACAACAGGCCTCCTCACAGCATTCCAGAGACCATCAGACCAAGCCACATCAGATTGGTCCTAGGGGCCTGAAAAGGCACAGTTAGCAGCTAAATAACTGTAAACCGACCATGAGAGCACAGTGGTACCAAAATTCATGGAACTCAAGTAGCAGAGATGCTACTTTTGCTTCTCCAAGCCCATGGAGAAGCAAGAAGTCCTTCAGTAAGGAAGATAGGGTGTAGAAACCAAATTTGCACATACATACGACTAATCAAACTCTGCCAGATTGGAATTTCTTTGTTCTCTCTCACCCCTTCCACATCCCTAACCTTAGGTGGCTTAATTCTAAGACTCCATAATCAGGCTCCTTGAATGAGAATTAATAAAAATGTATAACCTCTCCTTACCCTCACCTCTTAAAACTGATCCCAAGCCTTTGTTCCAGGAGATTAATCTGAGACTTATCTCTGGTCTCCATGTTTGGCTGGCCTGACAAAAAAATCTTTTTTCTCTAAAAAAAAACAAAACAAAATTTTCTCTACCCTTTCTTTGCTGACTCTTAAGAAGCTTTGATTAAAGAGTCATTGTTTTTTTTCCCTCACAACTGGTAGAAGTAGAATACTTTGTGTATGTAATAATCATATTCCAAATTTAGAAATCTTGAGAAAACTCACTTTAAACAAATATAGTTTTATACTTTTATTGATTTGTGTCTATTGACCCCTTCATGATTCATTTACATGTATTCTAAGGAATATGCATAGAATATTCTGCTTTATTCCTTGATATGGAACTATAGGACAAACACATTAAATTACCTGTATCTAAGTTCAGGGCCTTGGTTTAGGCATGAGACAAAAAAATTCTATGTGAAATGGAAGTAGGCTTTAGAATAGGTCTTTCTGGGCTCTACTCCAAAGTACAAGGCCCCTCCAAAGCTGAGAGCTGAGTCAGCAGAGCCAACACTCAAATGAATCCATTCTCTGCTTGAGTTACAACCATATAAAATCTGTTCCCAGGAATTATGACAGCTCTCTTTATTCATGTAGGTGATTGGCTATGGGATTCAGCCACTCGCCTACATAATACAAGAATAAAGCTTTGTGCCTTATTGTTTTCTATGCTATAAGGTTACTTGACCCTGTTTGACTCAATCTACATAGATAAGTGACCTCTCTTTAATGACCCAGGACACTAGAAAGCATTAAGAATGGAGGATGGGTCTGGGATAAAGGGTTCATAGCCTGCACAGTGTTGGATCACAGCAAAAAAACTTGAGGGGAAAAAGTATTTTTCCCCCCTCAGTGTTTCTAAATGGAAGAAAATTATCCTATGTCAATAATACTTAAAATGACCAGAGAGCATCCAACATCTCTCAGGATAAAGAGCAAAGATTGACAGCATTCCTGATTATGTTTCCTCTCACTCTCTTGGCTTTGCGTTAGTGGTGTACTGAGATGATGGTGAAATTGGTAAGAGGAGACTAGAGAAGTCATTGTGATTTGAGAATTGATCTGAAATGTGGCCTGACTCCTGAATGATAATAAAATCTAATATATGCAGGCCAAATGTCTCTGCCTTCCACATTTCACTTCTATTATTTTAAGAACCAAGGCTTGACTATGGGGGAAAATGAGTCCTCATCAGCAGCAAAAATATTGTATTTATTTGTTACATGTATTTTAAATATCATTTCCACTTTCCATATGAACATCTTGTAGCATATACCTAGTCTTTTCATTTCAGTATCTCAATATCTAGCATTATGGCCATGTCTCCATTATATAAATGAATGCTGAATGAGTGATTGGTGATGCATAGTTCCCTTTGATGAAAAACATACATTTTATGACACTGCATGTCTGCTTATTTGTATCAAAATATGACCTCCATGAATGTGGCACTCTGTAAATGTTCCTATATAAACATGTCCCTTGCTAATTTTTGTTTTAAAACCTTTTTGAAGTTGTAAACTGACAAGACTAATGCAGGATTCTATGAATGCCATTATTTTCAACATTCACTCAATTTAGAAGAAAAGGAAACTTCCTTTCCTCACCTCCCACAGCTTGAAGAAAGTTTCCTTTTTGAGAACAAAATTACCATTTGTTTCAAGCGTTTTCTTCAATTATAGCAATTTCCACATGTTTTTAAATTATTCTCAGCAAAAGAAAAATCAACATTTGCATTTTGGTTCATAGGATAATCTGATAGACACAGGTTTAAAGGCATCATGGCTTTGGCAAGTAATTTGGAAGATTTTCCCCTATTTGCTTTTGTCTGTTGTCCTCACTCTCTGAACTCAGAAGCAGGACAGGCTGAACTGTTTTTGAGTGCTGTTAAATGGTTCACATAGAGTGGACCTTGAAATGTATTCGCAAACAACTCCATCTCTTCTCAAGGATAAGATAGCATACCCATTTAGCTGAAGTTTTCCCCATGTGTTTTTTGTTTCACAGACTTTGGTTGGACCGTAAGGGAGCATCCACTGCAATCAACCAGCTGTGGCCTGCCAATTCCAGTTCCTGACAGGTAGTAAGCTGGCTTCTTGGCTTTAAAGAATCTCATACAGTTTTGATATGCTCTAGGGAGGGCAACTGTTTAGCCTAAGCAATTCAAAGAAGCATAATTGTGCTTCACAGTACAAGGAAAGTCACCACATCTGTTTCATATTTTTGGCTTTTAGAACTGAACTAGAACAGAGAAATAAACATACAGCTTTGAATATAGAGTAAAAACAAGTTCATGGTGCACAGATGAGCATATTGTATGTAACTCAGTGAAAATTTCTTTAATGAGGGTTTCTTTTAGTAAAGTGAGAAATATTTCTGGTGTTAATCAAGGTTTTTTAAAAAAGATTTAATAGAAAACATTATCTATTTAAATGTCAAGGCAGCCTGTCATTCCCCCTTAAATCTATTATAGTCAATTGTTGAGATGCTGCAGCAGTGTTCACGTGACCTATTGCAAATATTTGGGGAGTCATCTGCACTGCATTAGCCTTTCTAGTGGTAGTTATTTAAAAAAAATAATTTGGATGTAGTAGGCTAAAACATTCAAGGCAGTGAATTAGAACTTCATTAACCACTTTCATCTTTTATTTTGGTTCAAATGTAAATGCAGTCATTTGATATCTAAGTGTATATAATATGTGATGACTGTCTTTTAAAAATGTAATCTAGCAGAAAATACATCTTAATTTGAATGTAACACTGTCTTAAACATAATTTTAATATACTTCAGCATCTGGCATCTCAAAGAATGAGGTCATTTGAGGTTAAGAAACTTTTCTGTTATTATTCTCCTACCCCCCTCCTCTTCCTCCTTCTCCTCATCGTCTTCAGACTATGAAAAAGGCCAAATACTCATCTAGATGATCAGATACTATGGTGAAAAGGGAGGAAGGAGACTAATATGCACCAAGATTTTTCTTTTACCAGGGGCTTTTGTATTTACTACAATAGCTATCATACAGACAATATTTTTGAGATCTTTTAGATGAAGAACCTAACATGAAATGATTAGCTCTACTATCAGGGAATCTGCCCTAATCATAATCTGATCCACTCTTATTTCCTTCCTTTCAATTCACAATTATATATTTTTGTATGTATTTTTAATATCTGTCTTCCCAGCAGTCTGTAAGCTCCATGAGTTCAAGAACTATGTCTGTCCTCCACTATATATACCTAGGGACTTGTTCATATATGAATGAATAGCAACTAATTGCTACATATTGGCAGTGACAGATGTCTGGCCCTGTTCTAAACTGCTTTAATATATTGACTCATTTATATCTTGCAACAAAACTTTGAATAGATTACTACTATTTCTGTTTTTTAGGTAAATAAAAAGAAGGACAGAGAAATTAAGTAACTTGTCAAAGTCACACAGCTAGTAAGTAGAAGAAACAGAATTTAAGCCTCTGTAGTCTGACTCTATCTAGGTCACTCTTTTAACTACTAAATGGACTCTTGGCAAAATAAGAGAGACTCTGAAGTTAAGCAAGATTGAGAAGAACCTCATAGACAAAATTACTCAGATTTTAGGGCAGCTTATTATTATCCCTTAATAGTCATTCATCTAACAAAAAAGCATCGAACGTTTCTTATGTGACACTGTGCTAAGCACCTTCTTAAATTACCTTACTCACCTCATAGGAACCGTGTGTGTGTGTGTGTGTGTGTGTGTGTGTGTGTGTGTGTGTGTGAATTTTATTCTAATTTATAGATGAGAGAACTGAGGCTCCAAAAGGTTAAGTAATTTGCCTTAGATAACATGTTCTATAAATAGCACATATTTGTAAGCAGGGCTTGTTCAACTCCCAACTCAATGCTGTGTCATCATGCAGCACTCAAATCACTTTCTCTTCTCTTATAATTAATACAATAGAGATAGGTTTTATCAGTGAAAAGAGGGTGACATCTAGAAAGATATTAATGTCCATGATTTTTGGCTCCCTTTTTTTTTATTTAATGGTTCGGGCTTTGTGAATAACGGGGGTCTGTTTTTTCCTGCCTTGAAGGAAAAGCAAGGTGGGGCAGTTGCTCACCTTTGTAACTGATTTAGGCTGACAGGAGTTTAGTGTAGTTATGGACCAAGAGCCTTCATGATTCTGTGCCGCAAGCCAGAAAGCATAAATTATTCGTTCCCCTTCTTCTGTCATTTTAAATCTGTAAAGGAATTGTGTGCTATAAAAACTTGAAACCTGCTCCTCTATTGTTAACATCTGATTTTTTTATAGGCTCTCAGAGATTAGAAAGGGGCTGCACAGTTCAAGTGTTATTTTCAATCAGGTAGCCATGACACACTTTATATCAGAAAGCCAACAAGTATTTGTTAATTACAGTGATCATATAATCTTTCAAATGCAAATAGTCTGACTCAGATTTCAGTTTGTTTGGTACCAAGTGATGATGAAAGAATGGTATAGCCTGATCGTTGTTTTACTCCCATCTGTGTGCACCAGGCAATCACCACTTACAGATGGTTGTGATTCAGAGACAGGTTGCCACATGCGAAAAAAGTATGTTTCAGTTATTTTAATAAGATTTATTGCAGTAGTCACAGTTAAATGCTTAAACCTTAATGATAATTGCTGCTAATCTTTCAAGAAAATGATTAGAGTTTAATAAACCTCAAGAGGAGGTAAATTTTGTGTTTACTCCCTCATCTAATAAATTAGAATGCTGTGTACAGCTTTTTTCATTTTCTGAAATTGGACTTTGTATAGGCAAACACACACATACGTTTGTATTATATGTAATGGGTATAAATTATGACCCCTAGTTGCTGTGAAAAACATAATTGGTCAAGTGGCAGCAAATAATTCTGAACAAATATACTAAAATGGTTCCTGTTAGTCCTGAGTCTTTTTCTTGTGGTAAAATATACATAAGATTTATCATTTTAAATATTTTTAAATGTACAACTCAGTAGTATACTCACAATGTTATGCACCCATCATCACTATTTATTTCCTGAACCCCTTCATCTGTCTAGGCAGAGAGCTTATACCCATTAAATAACTCCCAATTTCTCCTTAGCCCAGTCCCTGGAAACTTCTATTCTGCTTTCTGTCTCTATGAACATACCTTTTCCAGGAAATTCATATAAGTGGAACCATACAATTTTTGTTCTTTTGTGTACAGATCATTTCATTTAGCATGATTATTTCACTTAGCTTAATATTTTCAGAGTTTTTGCGTATATCAGAATTTCATTCCCTTTTTTGGCTGAACAATATTTCATTTAATGTACATGCCACATTTTGTCTATTCATCCGTTGATGGATATTAGTGTGGACATTGGGATGAACACTGGGGCCTTTTGGGTATTAGGAACAATGTTGCTCTGAACATTATTATGCACACTTATCTGTCTGATTCCCTACTTTCCTTGTTTTTACCAGCAATGCATGGTAAGGGTTTCAGTTTTTCCACATCCTTGCCAACACATTATATTTTTCATTTTTAATAATAACCATCCTAATGGATGCCAACCTTGAGATTTTTAAGTTAAATTGATGCTTTGAGTAATCATGAAAATTTTTTATTTACTAATTTTAGGCAAATTGTCACAAAGTTGTTAATTTAGAGTTATCTTAATTTGAATCATTTTATTATTTTTATTTGTTTGGTTAATCTCCTTGACTCTGAATAGGAAAGTTTCTTTACTTAAAAGTGATGTCAAAAAAAATATGTAAATGATGTTTAACCCTCTGTGAAAACCTAAATAGAAAAGTAGCTTTATCTTAGTGTATAAAATAAAGGCAGTGATAAAATTCATGACTGCATGGAAGAGATAAAACAGTATGGCTTGTAGTGCAGGACATTCCTGTTGAGGTAAGATGTTGTGTATTTGCTCAGTAGGTTGAAATAGGATATACACACAAAGATACAAACACACACAGACACAAATCTCTATAATCAGGAGGCTATTCAGTGGAGATATGGGTAGATTAAGTGGAATCCTGCTAGGTATCAAAACTTGGAAAACCTCGTTGACTTGGATTTCAGGATTTGTCTTTACTGAGGATGCACTGGAATTCTTGGGCTGGGCCAATAGAGAGGTATAGCTATATTCTAATTATAGCTATTTCCTTTTCAAGCCAGGAACTAAATCTGTCCCTTGATTTCAATGGAATTTGTGCCTTTTTAAAGATTGCGCTGTGTAAGTCTATACTTCTGACTGGGGGAGATGTGGAAATTGAGTGTTGGGGGAAGTGTTCTACATTAGTAAGGCCACTCAGAGGGGAACTGGGCCTCCTGTTTTGGAGAAAAATATCAATGAGTATTGAGTTTTGATTGAAGATGGCTACAAACCATCTGTCAGACACATTTTAAGGTTTAGTATTTCATTCTTGTACTAAGCAACATTTTATCACCATATAATTCTAGGTTTATGTGGCTTTGGAGCTTCAACTTTGGGTTCATGTCTGAAATAAAAGTACTTAAATTATTTATTTGTAGTTTTAAGATGAAATAACTTAGTTGTATTTTTTTTTCAGGATCAAGTCAGCATGTTTTATAGAACTATTATGTAGAAAAACTCATTTAAGAAAGTACAAATGAAATAATTCTTCTTTTAGATCTATAATGTTGATAGCATTTTCATTGAAATGGTACACAATTTATTTACAAGTAAACTAGTTTATGATAACACTTAATAAGATATTAGTGCTAAAGCAAATATTTTACAGCTCTTGTCAGGACACTATAACATATCAATCAAATAAATCATATCCTTTTCTCAGACAACTTACACTCCAAACTGCACAGGAGTATGCTGCAAGTTGGGATATTGTACACATACTTAAAATACAACTATAAATGAGAAACCACATTGCCAGGAATCGCCAGTATTCTCATTTTACTGGGAAATGCACATTAGCCTGGGTAGTTGAGAATGAATCATAGCCTCTCTTCCAATGAATGAGTCATGGCTGACTGAATGAAGGTGGAAGTTTCAGGCTTTTTTTCTTTGAGTGATGGAAAGAATTTTTCATCATTTTATATATTATTTGATATTTCTGTCACTATTGCTGTGAGAAATGGTATGAAAAATGATCATTTATCATTTAAAATCAATTGAGATATTTATTACTAATAATTTCTTTTCATAGATCTGAAAGTGCTTTCCAAAAATCAGTTAATTTACACAATATACTACTGTAAGGTTAGTTTTATTATCACCATTTTATGGACAAATTCAAAGCAAGAGAGGTTAATTAACCCATCTCAGAGTCCAAGGGCCAGAGAGGCAAGGCAAAATGGACTGAGCACCAATTTGAAGGCCAGGAACTCTGCTTTTAGCATGGATTTTAATTGATTTAAATCAGTTTTTTTAGCCTAAAAAGCATATGCAGTAATTCTGAATTATCATGCAGCAATATAGTGTGGATTAAATAATTAATATTCCTCAGCTTTTTATAAATGTGAATTGTTATTACTCATTTTAGCTTTAGACCACTAAGTCTGCCAAGCTACCTTCCAGCACTTGTGACTAAAGTGTAAATTAATTGGCTAAGTGAGAAACTCATCTTATACATTTCCTGCTGAGAGATAAGAGACTCTTCTGTCCTGACTGGAAATATATACAGTGGTGCATTTTACTCTGCTTCCCATAATGTATGTGCTTGCATGCGATTCCTTAATAAACTGGGAATTCATTTTACACAGAGACCCATGTTCAAAATAACAGTATAAACACTCATGCTTCTATTGTAAAAGCATATCTCCTCTTTTCTAGAGATGCGCTTTTAGGAATATTGTCGTGTGGCTAGTCAAACAGTTGTTTGCTTTGTTACTCTTCCACACATGTTCGAAAAGACTACTGAAAGTGGTATTTTCTCCAAAGACATACTGCCGTGGGTTATTAAGCCTTGCGCTTATGTTTGGAGCTTTTTCAGTACATATACTTAGGAAACATTATGATATTAGAAATCCAGGGATCGCTTTGTGGACAGTTTGTCCCTCTAACCATTATTGTCAGAGAGGCAAAACCCAAAACTCTTTTTTTACAGAAAGGGAGTTCTGGGGGTTGAAATATTTGAAGACTAAAACTAATTACTAGTTTTTTTGCTTTTTCAGAGGTATAAGGAAGTCTTTAGAATTATTATTATATTAGTGGATGGGTGATAAGAATAATTTTCAAGATTGTGTTAAGACTCAGTCATTCATTCAACAAATATCTTTTGAGCACTTATTATATGCCAGGCATAGTTCTAGATGCTGAGAATAAAGACCAACACTTTGACCTCTATCACTTATAATAAGTAAAAGTATAAAAGTATGGATGTATATATGTATGCATATATGTATGTATGTATGTGTTCTAAGTTTGTTAGATAAGGGTCAGGAAAATATAATGAAACTTACAGAGTATAATGGAAGCGCTATTTTCAAAGGAATGGTCAAGAAAGGAGGAGATTGACAATTGAGCAGAAGTTTGAAGTGAGGCTGCAAGTCTTAAAAATATTTTTGGAAAGAGCATTACAGGGAGAAGCAATAGTAAATGCAAGAGCCCTGAGAAGGTAATATGTGGTAGGAACAGGTGTGGCATTGATTCTGAGAGTCATAACAGGGCTTAGATATTTAAAAGCATACTTATTCTCAAAAAAACAGCTGAGAGACCTTTAGAGAAGGGAATTGTGCATGTGTACATGCAGGAAGACAAAATGTAAACACTTGAACATTGGTATGAACTATTAAGACCCAGCAGACACCTAGTTTATAAAAAGCTTGCAGAAGCTTCACATTAATTTCAAGGATATTTAGTGAATAATTGTTGAATTTTCAAAACATATTCTATTATTATTTTTTAAAATATATTTTTTTAAATTACAGTTGACATATTAATTTCAGCTGTACAACATAGTGCTTAGACTTATATACCTTATGAAGTGATTACCCCAATAAGTCTAGTACTCATCTGACATCATATATAGTTATTACAATGTTATTGACTACATTCTCTATGCTGTACTTTACATTCTCATAACTATCTTAATAACTGGCAATTTGTACTTGTTAATAATTTTCATCTTTTTTACCTATCACCCCAAATCCCTCCTGTCTAGTGACCACCAATTGTTCTCTATGTATGAGTTTGTTTTAGTTTTATTTGTTTATTTTGTTTTTTAGGTTCCACATATAAATGACAAATATATGGTATTTGTCTTTCCATGTCTGACTTATTTCACTTAGCATTATACCTTCTAAGTTAATCCATGTTATCAAAATTGGTAAGATTTCTTTCTTTTTTATGGCTAAGTAATATTCCATTGTACACGCGAACCACTTTCTTATCCATTCATTTATTGATGGAAACAGGTTGCTTCCAAATCTTGGGTATTGTAAATAATCCTGTAATGAACATAGAGGTGTACATATCTTTTCAAATTTGTATTTTGGATTTCTTTAATAAATATCTAGAAATGAAATTGTTATGTCATATGGTAGTCCTATTTTTAGTTTTTTGAGGAACCTCCATATTGTTTTCTGTAGTGGTTGCACTGATTTGTAATGTCATCAACAGTGGTCTAGGGTTCCCTTTTTGCCACATTCTTCACACTTGTTTGTTGACATAATGATAATAGTCATTTTGTCAGTTGTGAGGAAATATTTCATTATGGTTTTAATTTGCATTTGCCTGCTGAGTGACATTGAGCATCTTTTCATATGTCTATTGGCCATCTCTATGTCCTCTTTAGAGAAATGTCTATTCAGGTCCTCTGCCAAATTTTCAATTAATTGTTTTATTTTGTTTTCTTTTGGGGGAGGTTAAGTTATATGATTCTTTATGTTTTTTGGATATTAGTGGGATATATCATTGGTGAAATTCTTCCCCCATTCAGTAGGTTGTCTTTTCATTTCATTGATGGTTTCCTTTGCAGTGCAGAAGCTTTTTACTTTGATGTAGTCCCATTTGTTCATTTTTTACTTTGTTTTCCTTGCTCAAGGAGATATACCTACAAAAAAATATTGCTAAGAGTGTTGTCAAAGAGTTTATTGCCTATCTTTTCTTCTAGGAGTTTTATGGTTTCAGGTGTAACATTTAAATCTTCAAACCATTTTGAGTTTATTTTTGTATATATTATAAAATATGATCTAGTTTTATTTACTTTTTTCATGTATCTATCCAGGTTTCCCAACATTATGGGACTGTCTTTACCCCATTTTATATTCTTGTCTCCTTTGTCATAGATTAAATGACCATTTAGGTATAGGTTTATATCTGGGCTCTATATTCTGTTCCATTGACCTGTGTATCTGTTTTTATGTCTATAGCATGCTGTTTTGATTGCTGTAGCCTTGTAGTATAGTTTGATATTAGGTAATGTGCTACTTCCAACCTTTTTATTTTGTTTCACAAAATTGCTTTGGCTACTTGGATTATTTTATGGTTCCATATAAATTTCAGAGTTATTTGTTCTATTTCTGTGAAAAATGCCTTTGATGTTTTGATAAGTATTGTATTGAATCTGTAGTTTGCTTTGGGTAGTCTGGACATTTTAACAATGTTAATTCTTCCTTCCATTTGTATCTTCCTCAATTTCTTCAATGTCTTTAATTTTCAGAGTATAGGTATTTTACCTCCTTAGTTAAGTTTATTCCTAGGTATCTTTTTTTTTTTAATGCAATTGTAAATGGGATTGTTTTATTTTTTCTTTTTTCTTTTTTTAAATATTTATCATTAGATGTATGTTTAATTATTTTAATTGAAGAAATGATTTAATTTTTTCCCCATCTACCTCTTCCCTCCCCCCTTTCCCCTCTTCTCTGGTAACCTCTAGTCCATTGTCCACATCTATGAGTCTCTGTTTGACTGTCCTGTTCATTTATTGCTTTTAAGCTTATATTCCACATATAAGTGATATCATGATTTTCAGCTTTTTCTATCTGGCATATTTCACTTAGTATAATTATTTCAAGGCCCTTCCATGTTATTGCAAATGGTAATATTTCATCTCTTCTTATGAATGAGTAATATTCCATTGTACATATGTACCATAGCTTCTTTTTTTGTAAATTAAGTTTATTAAGTTAACATTGGTTAATACAATTATATAATTTTCAGGAGTACGTTGTAATTTAACATCTATATATTCTGTTGTGTGTTTACCACCCAAAGTCCAGTTTCCTTCAGCTACCATATATTTGATCCCCTTTACCCACTTTACCCTCCCCTTACCCCCCATATTTAACCTCATCCCTCCTCCCCTACTTCCTACCTTCTGGTAACCACTAGTCTGTAGTCTATGTCCATAAGTCTCTGTTTGTCCTATTCCTTTGTTGCTTTTAGGTTTATATCTCACATATAAGTGATATCGTGTGATTTTCAATTTTTCTGTCTAGGTTATTTCACTTAGCATGATTATCTCGAATTACATACATGTTGTTGCATATGGCTGTATTACATCTTTTCTTATGTCTGAGTAATATTTCATTGTTTATGTGTACCATATATGCTTCTTTAGCCAATCATCTATCATAGGATGCTTCGGTTGCTTCCATGTCCTGGCCACTGTGATTAGTGATACTGTGAAAATTGGTGTGCAAATATCTTTTCGGATATAGGTTTTCAAGCCTTTGGGGTAAATACCCAGTGAAAGGACTGTTGGATCATAGGGTAGATGAATTCTTAGTTTTTTGAGGAAACTCCATACTGTTTTCCATAGTGGCTGTAACAATTTGCAGTCCCACCAGCAGTGTATGAGTGTTCCCTTTTCTAAGCATCCTCTCCAGCATTTGTTATTACTTGTCCTATTGATTATAGCTATTCTAACAGCTATGAGATGGTATCTCATTGTGGTTTTGATTTGCCTTTCCCTAATAGCTAGTGATGTTGAGCATCTTTTCATATATTTGTTGGATTGTTTTCTTTCTTTTATTTTTCTTTTTCTTCTTCTTTTTCTTTTTGTTTTCTTTTTTTTTCTTTCTTTTACTTATATTAGCTTTCATTTGAAGCTAAATTTACGCCCAGGCCATAAGTTTTTGTATCTTCAGTTTCTTCTAGGATATTTTTTTCTTCTGTGCAGCCTTCTCTTCTGGTTTAGGAATAATCTCCTTTTTTTTTAGTAAGAATCATCTCAACATGGCAAGGAGAGCTCATGTAGGGGTTAATCTGACCATGAGCTCTGTAAGCTCTGCACCACATTGTGGAAAATTTGTTCACCTGGATGTGCTCAATTACCAAAGAATCTATATCTAAACTCTTAAGTTCAGCATTAATCTCTGCAATTTTAAGCATTTGAAGCAGGAATTCAGCACTCTTTTTAGGCCATAAACCCTGCATCCAGCCCCATTGTTTGGTTGGGGCACATCTACCAATTCCACCATTATAATGGTAGAATGGCACACATTGCTTCTGGAAAGTGACATCCTTCAGATATTTGGTGGCTTTTCAGATATGCGTTTCCTTGATGGCCTGGGCAGTTTCACGAGTGTTCTTAAAGTGAACACGAAGATTTGAACCTCTTGATTTTGTGGGGTTTTCTGGGTCAAGAGAACAGTGAATCATTTTTGGAGGTCACCTCAGGCCATTTATGGGAAGAGGAAGAGGGATTATTTTCTTAATTTGTTTTTCTGATAGTTCATTATTGGTGTGTAAAATTAAAACTGATTTATTTTTTTTGGGTCTTTATTGAAATATAATAGACAGCTAGTTGCCTATGTACAATTCAATGAGTTTTTTTTTTCAATTATTGTTGGCATACAACACACTAACCTCAGCTGTACAGCATGTTAATCAGAGATCCACACAACTTGCAAAACACTCACAAAATCTAGCACCCTCTCTCCCCCCACAAATTCATTCCTAAATTATTAACCATCTTTCCCATGCTATACTCTACATCCCCATGTCTACTCTGCAGCCATCCACCTGTACCTCTCAATTCCTTGGCCCTATTTTTCTCCCCAAACCCTCTCCCATCTAGTCTCCCTCAAAATATTCTCTGTATCTATGAATTTGTTTCTGCTTTTGTTGTTATTGTTGTTGATTTTGTTCTTTAGATTCCGCATGTATATTAAATCATGCTATATTTGTCCTTCTCTACCTGACCTATTTCATTCAATACAATACTCTCTAGGTCTATCAAGGCAATATCTTTTTCCATCCCCTTCCTTTTAGTCTGTGTGCCTTTTAATCTGAAGTGAGTCTTTTGAAGGCAGCATATGTAGGGATCTTGTTTTCTTATCCACTCAGCCACTCTATCTTTTGGTTGGAGCATTTAATTCTTTTCCATTTAAGGTACTTATTGATAGGAATGTAGTTGTTACTATTCCTTGTTCCTATTTTTGATACATGTTATTTCTTCTTAAGTCTCTCCAACATTTTCTGTAATATTGGCTTAGTGGTGAAAATTTCTTTAGCTAATTTTTGCCTGGGAAGCTCTTTATATGTCGTTTAACTCTAAATGATAGCTTTGCTGATAAAATATTCTTGGTTGTAGATCCTGGGTCTTCATCACATTGAATATTTTTGTGTCAAGTCCTTCTGTCCTGCATAATTTCTTTTGAGAAGTCAACTGCCAGTCTTATGAGTGCTCCCTTGTAGGTAACTATCTGCTCATCTCTCGCTGCTTTTAAGATTCTCTCTTTGTATTTAATCTTTGGAATTCTAATTATGATGTGTCTTGGTGTTGGCCTCTTTGGGTTCCTGGTACTTGGGACTCTCTGAGCATCTTGGGATTTTGTCTTCTTACTTCACCAACTTAGGGAAGTTTTCCATCATTATTTCTTCAAAGCTGTTCAATATCTTGTTTTCCTGCAGGTACCCTGATAACACAGATATTTTTACCTTTAGTAGTGTCCCATAGGCTCCTTAGATTATTATTACAGTCTTGGCTTCCTTTTTCTTGCTGTTCTGATGAATGTCCTTGGCTTTCCCATCCTCTATATAGGTCATTTGATCCTCCTCTTTATTCTCATTGTTTATTCCTTTGTTTATTTCATTTAATTTACTTCTCATCTCAGATAATGTGTTCTTCATTTCTGATTAGTCCCCTTTTATAATTTCTATTTCCATTTTATGTTTTTTGTCTCTTTGTTGAAGTTCTCACTGAATTCATCTACCCTTTCCCTACATTCATTGAGCATCTTTATAATCAGTGTTTTGAACTCTGCATCTGTTAAATTTCTTGACTCTATTGTTTCTGGATCTCTGTTCTGTTCCCTCGTATAGTTTCTGCTTCTTTGTCTTCCCATTTCTGCTGCCTTTCTGTGTCTGTTTCTTTGTACTAAGCAAAGCTTTCAAGTCTCCCAGTCTTATTAGTATGGCTTTGTGTAGTAGATGTCCAGTGGCACAGTCCTGAGAGGGATTCAGCTGAAAGCCAAATTTAGCCCAAGCCTGTTCCCCTCTGAGGTCACCTGTTATGATTTAGCAAGCAATCTACATATGATATGCTTATAGTTGCCTCTTAAGGCCACGCCAGCAACTGAGGCTAGCTGCCTCCAGTGTGAGTCTTGGCACTGCTCAGCAAGGAGCACCTGACTCACTGAGGATACACTTGGGTGGGACTTGGGTAGGGCCCCCAGTTGGAGGAGGCAGAATTTCAGGGAATCCTCTGGGCAGAGAGACCTCTGTTATTCAGTTTAATGAAGTCTCTCCTATGGCAGTGCTGGGTCTGCACACTGTAAGAGGATAGGGCTGAACAGCGGAACAATGGATACCTCCAGCACTTTTGCTAGGGAGAGATCCTTGTTGCAGCCCTCACTCTGACAACTCAGTGTCACCCTGTAAGTCCCTATGCAGCTGAACCAGCCCTGGTGCTCAGAGGAAGCTTGTCTGTCACAGGATGTCTGCTTGCAGACATGGCCCCTTTCAGAGGCATCTGTAGATGCCACTGCCACTGCTTCGGGTTCCGTCCCACTCAGCTGTATGCTCACAAATGGGCAGCCTCATGTCCTTGCCCAATCCTGTCTTCTGCCATTGCAGGTGATTTCTTAGATTTTTCTCTAGTTGTATGGCTTGTTTGTCTAGCTCCCAGGTGATTTTTCTTGCTGTTTGCTCCTTGTTTCTGTCACAACTTTTGATTTGGTTGCCAGAAGGATGAACAGAACCTCTATCATCTATGTCACTTTTTCCCTTCTCTGTGACTGATACTTATTTTGTATCCTGATACTTCAGTGAATTTATTTATCAGTTCTAATAGTTTTATGGTAGAATCTTTAGAGTTCTCTATATATAGTTGTAAGTCATTTGCCAATAATGTCTGTTTTACTTCTTCATTTGCAATTTAGATTCCCTTTTTTCCCTGTCCACTTGCTGTGGTTAGGACTTCTAATCTATGATGAATAAAAGTGGTAATAAGTAGACATTTTTGCTTTGGCTCTGATCTTAAGGAAAAGCCACTAGCTTTTCACCTTTGAGTATGATGTTAACTGTGGATTTGTCATATATGGTCTTTATTATGTTTCTTCTATTTCTACTTTGCTGAGAGTTTTTATTATAAATGCTTTTTCTGCATCTTTTGATGTGATCATATAATTTTTATCTTTCATTTTGTTTATGTAGTGTATCATATTAATTGATTTGCAGATATTGAACATCCCAGGAATAAATTCAACTCGATCATGCTGCATTATATTTTTATTGTATTGCTGAATTTGGTTTGCTAATATATAATTTTTTTATAGAGTCTTTGTCTGGTTATGGTATCAGTATAATGCTATCTTCAAATATGAGTTTAGGAGCCTTTCATCCTCAATTTTTTGGAGTAGTTTGAGAACACTAGATATTAATTCTTTGAATGCTCGGTAAATTCATCTGCAAACCCATCGGGTCCAGGACTTTTGTTTGTTGGGAAGTTTTTGTTAATAATTTGATTTTGTTAGTAGTTATCATTCAGATTTTCTGTTTCTTTCCAATTCAGTATTGGAAGATTATGTTTCTAGGAATACATCTATTTATCCAGTTGTTCAATTTTTTGGTATATAATTGTTCATAGTATTTTCTTATAATTTTTGTATTTCTGTGGTGTTGGTTGTCATTCTCATCTTTCATTTCTGATTTTATTTGCTTGTGCCCTCTCTTTTTATCTTGATGAGTAGTACTAAAGTTTTATCAGCTTTATGTTTTTAGAGAACTAGTTCTTGGTTTCATTGATCTTTTTTATTATTTTTTTTAGACTATATTTTAAAAATTTACTGATCTTTATTATTATTTTTTTCTATTTACTCACTTTGGGCTTTGTTGAGGCTGTTCTTTTTCTAATTCCTTTAAATGCAAAGAAAGCTTGTTTATTTGAGATTTTGTTGTTGTTTTTTGTGGTAAACTTATATTGCTATCAATTTTCCTCTTAACTTCCCCAAAGCTGTTTTGGCTTTGTTTTATAGTTTCTGAATCCTAGTGTTTTCATTATCATTTGTCTCAAGGTATCTTTTGATTTCTTCCTTGATCTCATTGTTAATCAATTCATTGTTTAGTAGCATGTTTTTTAGCCTTCATGTTTTTGTGTGATTGTGATTTTTCTTCTTTAATTTCTAGTTTCATACCATTGTGATATAAGAAGATACTTGATAGGATTTACTGAGTCTTGTGGCCTAACATGTGGTCTTTACTGGAAAATGTTCCATGTGTACTTGAAAATAATGTATATACTGTTGCTTTTGGGTGAAATGTCCTAAAAATATCAATTAAGCCTAATTGGCCTAAGGTGTCTTTTAAAGCCAGGTTTTTTGTTGCTTTTGTCTAGCTGATCTATCCACTGAGATCAGTGGGGTGACAAATTTGCATACCATGACTATATTACTGTTAATCTCTCCCTTTATGTCAATATTTTATTCATTTAGGTGCTTCTGCAGTGGGTGGATAGATGTTGGATTGATCCCTTTATCATTATGAAATACCCTTCTTTGTCTCTTATTACAGCCTTTGTTTTAGAGTCTGTTTTGTCTGATATAAGTATAACTACTCTGACTATTTTTGTTTTCATTTGCATGAAATATCTTTTTCCATAACTTTACTTTTAGTCTGTATGTGTCTTTTGATCTGAAGTGGTCTCTTAGAAGCAGCATATGTATGAACATATAAATGGCATCTTGTTTATTTTATCTATTTAGCCATCCTGTGTCTCTTGATTGGGGCACTTAGTTTGTTGAGATATAAAGTAATTATTGGTAGGTATATAGTCATTTTATTAATTGCTTTCTGATTATTTTTATAGTTCTTCTCTGTTCCTTATTCTCTTGCTCTCTTCTATGTTGATGACTTTCTATAATGTCATGTTTGGATTTCTTTCTCTTTTTCTTCTGTATCTCTTGCAGTTTTTTGGTTTGTGATTACCATGTGCTTCATGTATGCTAGGCTATGTTTATAGCACTATATTTTAAGTTGATGCTCACTTAAGTCTGAACAAATTCTAAAACCACTACAGTTTTTATTCATGCTCTCCATGTTTATGTTTTTGTTATGATTTTTTGTTTTTTCGTTTATGTGTTTGTATTATTCCTTTATTGTTGTAATTATATATGCTCTTGCTTTTGTCTTTTAACTTTTGTACAAACTTTATAGTTGGTCAGTCCACATGCTTTTACTATGTGTTTGCCTTTGACAGTGAGAATTTTTCCTTTCCTATATTTTCTTATATTTTTTATTTTTTCTGTGTAAATATGTCCCTTTAACAGTTTTTTGTAATACTGGTTTTGTGGTGATAAACTCCTTTAGCTTTTTCTTTTCTGGGAAACTCCTTTTCTCTCCTTTGATTCCTAATTATAGCATTGGTAGTTAGAATACTCCTAATTGTTGATCTTTGCATTTCATTACTATGAATACTTCATACCATTCTTTTCTTACCTACAAAGTATCTGTGAGAAATTAGTTGATAGTCTTAAGGGAGCTCACTTGTATGTAATAAATTGCTTTTCTTTTGTTACATTTAAGATTTTCTTTTTTTTTAAATCCATGTTGTATTAATTATGATGTGTCTTGGTGTAGGCTCATTTAGATTTATCTTATTTGAGACTCTCCACACTTCTTGGACTTGCATGTCTATTTCTTTCTCCAGGTTAGTGAAGTTTCCAGTCATTGTTTCTTCAGATAGGTTTTCAACTTCTTTTAACATTCTTTTTTCTTGTTGCTGTTCATACTGGATGTTTTCCATTACCTTGTACTCCAGATTGGTTATTTGATCCTTTGCTTCATCTGATCTGCTGTTGATTCTCTCTAGTGTATTTTTCATTTCATTTATTGTATTCTTCATTTCTGACTTTTTAAAATGTTTTCCATGTCCCTTTTTAAAATGTTTTCTACTGCTTTGTTGAAGTTCTCACTCAGTTCATCTACTTTTCCTCTAAGTTCATTGTATATCCTTACAACTGTGTTTTGAAATCTGCATCTGATAGATTGCTTGTCTTCATTTTGTTTAGTTCTTTTTTTTGAATTTTGTCCTCTTTTTTTTTTTTTTATTTTGGTACATGTTTCTTTGTCACCTCATTATGGTTGACTCCCTGTCTTTATTTCTATCTGTTAGATAGATCTTCTGTGTCTCCTTGTTCTAACACTGTGGCATTATAGAGAAGGTGGGGCCCAGTGGTACTGTCTCCTTGGTCATATGAGACTGGTGTTCTAGGGATGTCTCCTGTGTGGGATCTGGCTGTTCTCTTGTTGTAGGTGAGTCATGATAGATGTTGGAACATCAGTGCATGGGTTGAACCACATGTCGATTGGCTGTGAGGGCTGGTCATGACTACAGTATAGGAGATGTTGAGTATGGGCTGACCCCACCGAGAGGAAGTTGCTTCAGCAGAGTTCTGGTACTTCTTGAGTCTTCTCTGTGTTGTGTTGTTTGTTGAGCTTGTTAGATGGTGCTGTGTTGTGGTCTGAAGTTGGTGACCAGGTGTGTTGAGCCTAAGTCTTATAAGGCAGGGGAGCTCAAAATAACTTTCCCAAAGATCTCTAAAAAATATATAGTTATCAGGTAACCTCTAAAGGTAGAGTCAGGTACCTTCTCGAAATATGCCAAAATATCTCAATTCATCAGCTAAGTTCACTACTAGATACTAAAAATTTTATGGGTTTTTTTGCACTATTTATTATCATGTGTACTTTATCCATAGAGCAAATATACTTACTTAAAACCAGAGCAAGGGAATAAACATATGAAAAGAATTTGTGTCATTGAGCACAGTAGAGGAGATATGTATAAATTATTTTTAATAATACTGTGAAGCTGAACAACCAACAGAAGCTGATTTTAGAGGGCACATCTATTCCCTTTTCTGCCAGTTTTACCTCTGTGGTCATCTCACTTCACAACATACCAGAGGCATTATTTCTTCCAGGAAGATGGCTTTGAACTCCAATTCTAGATTTACCCCACAGCTAGTGGATGGCTCCCCAGTGTTCTTTCAAATCTCTTATTACTATGTAATTATTTATTTATGTGATTGTCTTTTCCACTTGACTATCAGCCCTTAAGGAAGTTCACTGGACCAGATGGGGTGGTGGTGTTTTTTTTTTTTAGGCCTGGCCATCATTTTTTATAAACAAATCTAACAGTGGTAATTAACATATAGTAAAATGCATATATTTAAAGTGTGCAATCTGATAAGTTTTGACATACATATATATATATGTGTATATATATATATATATGCAGCCATTGAGCAATCACTGCAATGAGAGAGCGAACATATCCACCATCCCCAAAAGTTTCCTGATATAGATAGGATGGATTTAAATAAAGCTTTAGAAGAGAAATTCTAAAGGAATTAAATAAGTTTGACCAAAAACATAAGTCAGTTTGTAGATGTTTATGTAAGTTGTAGCAGCTAGATCATAACATCAGGTTGGACATTGAGCTTGCTTTTTAAGACTTATTTTGGTCTGTTCATAATCTTTTCCTGTACTGGAACTGTTTAAGAAATGCTGACTTGGGTTTGATGTCAACCATAGTGAGGCTGGAGCTCAGTAAAAGACAATGAAATCCAATCATGTAGTTCATTAATTCTAAGTAGTGCATTTTTTGTTCATCTTTTAACTCCTTGAAATGAGGATGCATTGTGTAATCAATGTGTTATAGTTTAGCATTTTTCTTTTTATTTGAATATAAATTAAAACTTTAATATTAATTTTGCCTTGTATTCTATAAAATTTTCTACTTCTCTATGGTTAGGAGGTCAGAGATAGAATGACCATTATAGTTTTTGTAAGTTTATGGTTCCCTCCTAAGCCACTCTTGGTTCCATATTCTTGGCCAGTTTTCTGAAGTTTGGATAGTGGGGTTCTTGTCCTAGGAATCAGTGATAGCCAGTTGGAAAGAGAGAGGAACATCACAGAACTATTTGGTACTAAAATGACCTGATGTACCTATGAATTGTTACTCTCACCCAAAAGAAATTAAAACCACTAATAGTTTATCTTCAGATCATTATCTAATTCTTGTACAGGGAGACACTTTATCATTGCTTTCATGCATTATCATAAGACATCACATTATATAGTGCCCCTAAATATTTCAGGTCCTTGAAATGTTTCTGGAATTTGGGTAGGCCATATGAAAAAAGGAGATTGAAGATGGTCAAAACATTGATTTAGCAGTTTTCTTGAAGCAAGTTTCAGTGGTCTGGAACAATCAAAGAGCTGGCGCTTAAAAGTGAGATGGATACATCAAGCCTTCCTTAAATATCCATGTTTTCCTCTTTATAGCCACTCTGACAGACTTATTATATTTTTTACCTTCCCTTTTTTTTGTTTCACATTTTTCTCTCATCAATAATGGCGAATGATTCTCAATTTATGTAAATGAATATTACTATACAGATAAGTTAGCTAGCATTCACTGAATTTATTTTTCATTGATTGTACTGTTTTTTTATTCAGATTTTATTATTCAGGTTTAGCATGTGCATAAATTAAGTTTTGTTGTTCAAGTTTCTTTATACAGTTGTTATAAAATGAATAGTTCCTACGCTAAAGTCATTCTCTTACTAACTTTGTTTTTATACTACTTTATAAATATGCGTATGAAGATTATTTCTCTTTCCTATTTTTTAAAATAGAAGAATTATAAGTAGAAAGTTAACAATAAGAAAGATGTGCATTCATTTGCATGAAATTGTTAAGGAGAAAATTATATAAGAATTGTAATATTGAGATTACATGCAGTACATAATAATTATGTTATTATGCTTTATTCTATTTTTGGTCAGATTAGTCAACTTTTAAGAGTGAGCTTTGAGGAAAACTATTAAGGGAAACAGAGAGAGAGTAGACCAATGAGAAATCTTTTTGGAGAGGTAGTGGTATGGTAGAGACTGATAAACTTTTCACCAAACCATTATTCTTCTTCTTAATCACACAATTAAATCACATCTCTCTGCTTCCCTTGCACTCAAATGTAGCCATGTGTTGGAAATCTATCTCTTGTCATGTGAATAAAAGTGAAAAGCTCCATTTCCAGGTCTGGTTTATCAAATTCTAACAGACAATGTGCTAACCTCTTCTTCTACCAACTAACTTAAGTTAGGGTCCAGTGGCCTTGGAAACCACATGTTAGAGATATCGAGTCACAGAAAGGAAGGAAAATGACTCTCTGACTTACTACTTAGATGAAAATCTCGTACTTCTCAGAAAAATAGTAAGTTGGACTATAAGTGAGCAAGAAATAAATTTCTACTGTCTTTGAGCCATCATACATTTTTTAATTTGTTATGTAGCTAGTATTACCTTTAATAATAAAACTGTAAACTAATAATTTCTTGATAATCCTTTTTAAATTTTCAGTATGTTATTTCTAATCCCTCAAAACCATATATGGCCTTAAAAAGATAATATTATGTATTTTTTATTTATGAAGGTTATTGCAATGACACAAGTAATTATTATTAGTAGGAACTCTATTATTAGAAGGAGACAAAAAAACAGGAAATCTTTGACATGTAAGGGGACTTTAAAATGTGTAGACACAAAAGTCATGTTATTTTTATTGTACACATTGACTTTAAAGAGAAAAAACTTGAACACCATGAGACGCATGTTGGTTTCTTTATTGTTGGTGCTGTATTTGGATTGTATGTTTGCTTCATATTCTGCAGTATGCAAGATTTATTCGCTTCCTCCCTTTAATATACAAGGTGTGCCAGGCAAGTACAGAATGGTTGGGATACAGCCATTTTGAGACAAACACATTTTCTGCCTATGAAAACTGAGTATATCATTAAAAAATGATCTCGTAATTGACTAATTACATATGACTCATGCTGTTCAGGAGAATGACATAGTATGAAGTGAGCATATAATGAGGGACTTCACGTGAGGAACTCAGAAAAGTCTCCTATGAGGAAGTTAACACTGAAGGGGGAAACTAAAGAATAAGTTTGAGCTATCAAAGTAAGTGAGAAAGGTAGACATAGAACATTCAAGGAATTAGGAAGATAAGGGATTGGAGAATAGAAATCATGCATTGGCAGAGTCAGAGGAGAGGATACAGTAGGAGACAGGCATCAGATGAAGCAGAGGCTTCCTTAGGTATGTTGAGGACTTGATCTCATATTAACAGTAACAGGATACTGTGTTTTAAGCAGATAGGTGGTATGATGAAATTTGTATCTTAAAGTAACCAATCTGTCTTCAGTAAGGTGAAGGATTTAGAAAAACAATGCTATGTGGAGCCTAGTTTGAAGGTGATAGCAATAGTTCAAGTAGAGATGATGGTGAGTTAGACTAGAGTGATGGCAGTGTACATGAAGACCTGAGGACCAATTTGAGAGATATTTAGATGGAAGAATTATCAACATTTTGTGATTGTTTAATATGAGTGTGAGAGAGGAGTCAAGAATAATTTCTTGGTTTATGGGTTGTGTCACTGGGTAGATGACATGATACTTTATCAAGATAGGAAACATGGCAGAAAGACAGAAAGACAATAAGTTTATTTTTAGACATATTGAATTTGGACCTCTGAAATAGCCAAGTGACTTTTAAAAATATATACTTACCTAATATGTATTCATAATTAGGAGTTGGATTAAGAGCCTGAGATTCAAAAGGCAGATCTAGGTTGGAAGTAATGCTAGAATTTAATGTATCCTTAGAAATAAATTTGTCCAGCCTCATTATTTTATAGATGAGAGAAATTTATTTCTTGGGGTCATGTATTTGTCAAGTTCTTTATTATTTATATACACTTATTCTTATCTCATTTATTCTTTACAATTTATTCTCTGAGAAATTATCTTTATATTTATAGTTGAGAAGTCCAATACTTGAAGTCAACATTCTTAAGACTTTCAGCTACTGTGAAGATAATGAACTCATCAGCAAAGGATTAAAGTGATTTATATAACTAATTGACAGATGAAGACATTGTAAGAGCAAGGAAAGAGCTTTGGCTGGTTCTGCAAGGTCATTTCCTTTATGGCCGCCTTATCATAGAGACTGAGTGAAATTGCCAAGTAGAGCAAAGGGAAAACAATGGAACTTGTTAACCGCTCTTAAGACAAAGTAACCTTATCTCTAATTCATGAGACATGCTTAAAAGAGTTCTCACTTTTATAATTATATTTTCATTGATGAAAAGAGTGAGGGGTGTGTCTTAATCTGTTTGGCTGCTTTAACAAAATACCACAATCTGGGTGGCTTATAAACAACAGAAATTTATTTCTCATAGTTTTGAAGGCTGAGAAGTCCAAGATCAGGGAACTGGCCGATTGAATGTCTGCTTCCTGGTTCATATAGACATGTATTCTCCCTGTGTCCTTACTGGACATAGTGGAAGGGATGGGGCATTCTCTGGAATCCTTTTTGTATGAGCACTAATCCCATTCATGAAGGCTCCATTTCAGTAACCTAAGTACTCCCTAAAGGTCTCACCTCCTACTATTACACTGGTTTTTAAGAGTTAACATATACACTTTGGGATAGGTAGGTCAAGGGAGATACAAACATTCACTCTATAACAGGGCAGAGAGAAGCACAGAAGCTTTTTCCTTGAAGAGAATGGAAGACTCAGCTGTAAGTCTCTGTAATCCAAGGTCAAGACATGAGGGGAGAGAGGAGTTCTTCCCTTATACAAATGATTCTAATTATAGAAATTAGGGCTTAAGTTCCATTTCTAGAAAAACGGAATACAGCGTGGCATGTCTTTAGATATAAATATTAGAGGGAAAAGAATAACTTTAAAAATTATTATTATAACTGATAGTCTTAGGTTCTTTCTCTCTGAAGGTCTTGAAAAGAGGAAAGTCCTCACACTGCTTGAAGGCAAAGGAGTGAGCTAGGGAATTTTTTTGGAATTGTTTCTGCTCAGTGATGCTATGATTACACAATATCATGTTGAGATTTACAAGAGTAATATAAATATTGTAATTGCTTATTATCTTTGCTATTTTAACTGGCTTCTGGGAAGGGAGGAGTGGGGGGGGATACATGCTATCTGAATAACCTGAAATTGTTAAATTTTTAAAAATTTTCTTTGAACTTTAGAAACTGAGCATTTAAATTGAAAAACTCTCAAACTCATCGAATTGTGAACCATTGGTCTTTAAGTGTAAATTAGAATCCATTTTACCCAATACTAGTACTGATGTTTATATTTTTAAAGGATCATATTTAAATTCAGATATGTTGAATAGTCCCCCTAAGGAAAAAATACAGCATCTCTGAAAAGAAACAGATTAAGGGCATCATTGAAAATGCGTATCATTCAGCAAATATTAGTTTACTTGAAGAAGCACCTATAAGCTTCTGAATTTACTCATACTCCACGTGACTGTGGTACAAATCTCTCTTTAATTACACAAGATCATGCTGAGAGAGTGTTTTATTTGAAGGCTCCTAGAAACTCCTCTAGCCTGATTATATATGTTAAACCCAATTGTGATTTAACACTTCTAACCTTAGCCATAAGTGAGTGACCATGACATATCAGCAAGTTCTTATATCTTTAGAATCATCAAAGGTCATTTGAAATATAGTTTCTCTTGCTACTCCTCCTCTTTTTAGGAAGAAGAAAATACATTCCATACCAATTAGCCCTAGATAAAGATAAGGTTCATTGCTGGTTCCTTGCATATTTCCTTGCTTTATTTTTTTTTTTAAATATAGTTGACATACAACGTTATTTTGGTTTCAGGTATAACATTGTGATTCAATATCTATATACCTTATAAAAGTGATCATCACAATCACAATAAGTCTAGTAACCATCTGTCCCCTACCAAGTTATTATGAAACTATTGACTGACTATATTCCCTACAGTGTACATTCCATCCCTGTGACTTATTTGTTTTCTAGCTGGAAGTTTTATCTCTTTATCCCCTTCATCCTTTTTGCCCATAACCCTACACTCTTCCCCTTTGGCAACCTTCAGTTTGTTTCCTGTATCTATGAATCTATTTCTGTTTTGTTTTCTTTCTCTGTCTTTTTTTCATTTCGCATAATAACCTCTAGGTTCACTCCCCACCATTTTTAATCCTAATTTTACAATTGTCCTTAAATAGTGAAACTATAATTATGTTATGTATAAGTTTAAGACAAGCATCAAAATTAACTCGGCTCTATTAGATTTCAAACAATGACTGCATAATGAAAGGTAAGAGAAATTTTCGAAAAAATTAAAAACATCAAAAAGTAATAGAGTACCCCCACCCTCTCATCCATGATTTCACTTTAGTTACCAACTGTCAACCCCAATCCAAAAATATTACATTTCTATAACCATTGAAATTGTCTGCTCCTGACATCCAACCATTGATATTGTCATAGATCAATGACTGAGGATCACTCAAAGCAGATGATACTCTTTATGACGTATTGTCAGATCAATAGTAGCTTAAAGCTACATCACAATGCCTCCGTCATTCACCTCACTACATCTTATGTAGGTATTTTATCATGTCACATCATCACAAGTATAGTACAATAAGATATTTTTAGAGAGACAACATTCACATAACTTCTATTATATTGTATTGTTATAACTGTCCTATTTTGAGTTATTGTCAGTCTCTTACTGTGCCTAATTTATGAATTAAATTTATCATAGATATGTATGTATAGGAAAAAACCTAATATATATGGGGTTTAGTACTATCTTTGGTTTCATGCATCCACTGGGAATCTTGGAACATATCTCCTGTGTATAAAAGGAAGACTACTGTATTTTAGTTTTTAAGGTTACAGAATGATACTTTTGTGAAATATATAATGCTAAGATAATGAATTTGAAATGAATTTAAAGGATTTTTCAAATTATTAAATCTATTAAAAATGCAGTTTCAGAGTCTGAAGTACTGCTAATATTGGTATAATGCCGGAAAATGCTTGCCTCTTCTAAAAAGTCCTTTTGATAAGAATTAAGGTTTTAGTAAGTGATATGTGGAATCTAAGGAACATGAAGAGCAAACTAATCAAAAACAGACTCACAAATATAGAGGACAGTCTGGTGAAGGCCCAAGGGGAGGGATTTGGGGGGCTAGGAGAATAGGGTGAAGGGTTAAAGAAGTACAAATTAGTAGATGATGGATGGTCGCAGGGATAGGGAGCATGGCATAGGGAATGCAGTCAGCAGTAATGTAATGGCTAGGCGCCAAGCTAGAGGAGAGAAAGAGCAATCGGGGATGTTTCATAAGTATATAAGTTTCTAACTAATGTACTGTGTACTTGAAAATAATAATATAATATAATTAAGTCAGTGAAAAGAAGCATTAAGTTTTTAGTGTACAGTCTCAGGCTTTGGTAGGCAAAATTATTATCAGGTGAGTTAAATAATTCAAGATTTGGGCTTACTCTCCTTGCTTTTTCCAGAGTTTCAAATTCTCTATGTCTAGGGTGGGGCCCAGGATCCTATCTCTTGAAAACATAGTAAAGAATCCTCAAATAATCATAATACAGGTAGTCATGGGAGTGCTTGGCATTTATTAAAATTAAATTTCTTGGCAATTTGGATAAATCTTAATAGAGTATGGATCAAAAGAGTCTGGATTCAAATTAGTATGTGCTGTGTTATTTCCTTTTATAAATTCAAAACAAGCAGAATTTATTTGTGCCTGTAAGCAGTAGGAATAGTAATTATCTTTGGTAGTGGATTGTGAATATAAAGACACAAGGGGGCCTTCTGAGTGCTGATAATATTTTGTTTCTTGATAGGTAGGTGCTGGCTATATTGATGTTTTTATTTGTGATTAGTGTACTTTCTATATACATTAAACATCAGTTAATTGCCAGAGTGCCTGTAGTCTTATAAGTATCTCAGAACATACTCTTTCTTTTGAGAAACAAGTCAGTCTTTCTAAATAGATGGGCTACCAACCATTACTGAAGATTATTTAGATTTAATAATGAAGTAAGCTATAAATTTAGAACTTAGGCAATTGTCATATTGTAAAACAGCTTATAACAATCCAATGGTACAGTGCCACTGCTTTATAGCCCTAATATGATTTTTATGTAAAGTCGAATATAGTTTATGTAAAGTTCATTTAAAGATTGCACAAGTATTGAAAATGATACCCTTGTACATGTATCATTTTATTTTTTGAGGATATTTTTACACACACACATGCACATATATGTGTGTGTATGTGTGTATGTATATGTGTGTGTGTATGTGTGTGAGTGTGTGTGTGTATATATATATTTTTTTTTTCATAGTTTAAAATATCCTGTGTTTTTTTTAAATTGTTTATTGAGGTAACATTGGTTAATATGATTCTATAATTTTCAGGTGTACATTATAATTTGATATCTGTATATTCTGTTGTGTGTTTACCACCCAAAGTCCAGCTTCCTTCAGCTACCATATATTTGATCTCCTTTACCCCATCTACCTTACCCCTACTCCCCCACTCCCTACCCTCTGGTAATCACTAGCCTATAGTCCATGTCATAAGTCTCTGTTAGTCCTGTTCCTCTGTTGCTTGTAGGTTTATATCTTACATATAAGTGATATCATGTGATATTCAACTTTTTCTGTCTGGCTTATTTTCCTTAGCTTGATTTTCTCAAGATCTATCTATGTTGTCACAAATGGCATTTTGATGTAGTCCCATTCATTTATTTTAGCTTTTACTTCCCTTGACTTTGAGGACAAGTTTATAAAATCCTCTTTAAGGATTTCGTTTCTATATTTTCTTTTATGCATTTTATTGTTTCAGGTCTTATTTTCAGGTCTGTAATCCATTTTGAGTTAATTTTGGTGTGTGGTGATAGACAACAGTCTAGTTTCATTCTTTTGCACATACCCTTCCAGTTTTTCCCAGCACCATTTATTGAAGAGGCTTTCCTTTCTTTACTGTGTTTTAGGCTTCTTTGTTGAAAATTATTTGCCCATATAAATACAGGTTTACTTCTGGACTCCAGTTTCTGTTCCACTGGTCTGTGTGTCTGTTTCACTGCCAGTACCATGCTGTTTTGATTACTGTCACTTTGCAGTATAATTTGAAGTTGAGTAGAGTGACACCTCCAGCCTTGTTCTTTTTCCTTGGGATGGCTTTGGCAGTTCAGGGTGTTTTGTGCTTCTGTACAAATCTGATGATTTTTTGTTCTATTTCTTTAAAAAATGCCATTGGGATTTTGATGGGGATTGCATTAAATCTGTATAATGCTTTAGGTAATATGGTCGTTTAAGTATGTTGATTCTTCCAGTCCAAGAACATGGAATATCTTTCCGTTTCTTTGTATCTTCTTCAATTTCTTTTAATAGGGTCTTATAGTTTTCATTATATAGGTCCTTCACATGTTTTGTTAAATTTATTCCCAGGTATTTTATTCTTCTTGTTGCAGCTGCAAAAGGAATTATTTTTCCAATTCTTTTTCTGACACTTCGTTATTAGAGTATAGGAATGCTATGTATTTTTGAACATTGATTTTGTATTTGGAAACTTTACTATATTTGCTTATTGTTTCTAATAGTGTTCTTGTGGAGTCTTTAGGGTTTCCTATATGGAGTATCATGTCATCTGCAAATAGTGACAGTTTGACTTCTTTGTTTCCTATTTGGATGCCTTTTATATCTTTCTCTTGTCTGATTGTACTTGCTAGGACCTCCAATGTTATGTTGAATAAGAATGGAGATAGTGGACAGCGTTTCCTTGTTCCTGATTTTAGAGGGAAGTTTTGAGGTTTTCCACCATTAATTATGATGTTGGTTGAGGGTTTGTCATAGATGGCCTTTATTATGTTAAAGTACTTTCCTTTTATACCTATTTTCTTAAGTGTTTTAATTATAAATGGATGCTGTATCTTGTTGAAAGCTTTTTGTGCATCTATTGATAGGATCATATGATTCTTATTTTTTAATTTGTGTAGGTGGTGTATCACATTAATTGATTTGGGTATACTGAATGATCCCTGTGCTTCTGGGATGAAGTCAACTTCATCATGCTGTATAATATTTTTAATATGTTGCTTTATTTGGTTCACTAGTATCTTATTTAGGATTTTCACATGTGTGTTCACGAGATATTGGTCTGTAGCTTTCATTTTTTGTGTTATCTTTATTAAGTTTTAGTATCAGAGTAATATTTTCCTCATAAAATGGGTTCAGGAGTATTGCCTCCTCTTTAATTTTTTGGAAGAGTTTGAGGAGAATAGGTATTAAATATTTGAATGCTTGGTAGAATTCACTTGTGAAGCCATCTGGTCCTCGACTTTTACTTTTTGTTAGGTTTTTGCTGATTGTTTAATTTCCATACTGTTGATCAGTCGATACAGATTTTCCAGTTCTTGATTCAGTGTAGAAAGGTTGTATTTTTCTAAGTACTGGTCCATTTCTTCTAGGTTATTAAATTTGGTATTATATACTTTTTATAGTATTCTTGTATGATCTTTTGTATTTCTGTGATGTCAGTCATAATTTCCCATCTTCCATCCCTGATTTTGTTTATTTGTGTTCTTTCTTTTTTTTCTTTAATGAGTCTAGCCAGGGGTTTGTCAAATAACCGTCTCAAAAAACCAGCTCTTTGTTGCATTCATTTGTTCTATTGTGTTTTTGTTTTCAATTTCACTTATTTCTGCTCTAATTTTGGTGATTTCTTTTCTTCTGCTGACTTTAGGCTTTATTTGTTCTTCCCTTTCTAGTTTTTTAAGATGAGCATTAGGTTGTTTATTTGAGCTCATTCTTGTTTTTGGAGATGGGCCTGTAACAATATGAACTTTCTTCTTATTACTGCTTTTGCCATGTCTGAAAAGCAGTAATAAGAGGAGATGTTGTACTATCATTTTTGTTCATTTTCCTTTATTTCTTGATCTCTCTTTTTATTTCTTCCCTGACCAAGTATTTTTTCAGTAGCATGTTGTTTAATCTCCATGTATTTGTGTTTTTTCCTGCTTTCTTTTTACAGTCGATCTCCAACTTCAAAGCATTATGATAAGAGTATCTGGTTGGTATGATTTCAACCCTCTTATAATTGTTGAGGCTATCTCTGTGTCCCAGTATTTGGTTGATTCTTGAGAATGTTCCATGTGCACTAGAGAAGAATGTATAAGCAGCTGTTTTGGGATAGGAGACTGTAAATGTCAATTATATTCAGTTGGTCTAATGTGTCGTTTAAGGATGTGATTTCCTTATTGATTTTCTGTTTGGATGATCTGTCCCTATCCAACAGTGGGATACTTAGGTCCCCTACTATGATAGTGTTTTGGTCTGTTTCTCATTTTAGTTCTGTTAGAAATTACTTTACATAATTCTAGGCTCCCAGATTGGGAACATAAATAATAAGTGTCATGTCTTCTTGGTGCATGATTCCCTTTATCATTATGAAGTGTCCCTCAGTGTCTTTCTTTACATTTTTTATTTTGAAGTCTGTTTCATCTGATATTAGTACTGATACTCCTGCTTTTCTCTGAATGCTATTTGCTTGAAATATCATTTTCTACCCTTTCACTCTGATTCTATATTTGTCTTTGGAGCTGAGATGTGTCTCCTGAAGGCAGCATATGGTTGGGCTTTGTTTTTTGATTCATTCTGCAACTCTGTGCCTTTTTAATGGTGAGTTCAGTCCACTTACATTTAGAGTGATTATTGAAATATGAGGTTTTCTTATAGCCATTTTATCTTTTGTTTTCTGGTAGCTCCATGTTTCCATTGCTTCTTTGTCCTTGTGTTTCTGTTTTCTTTATTTTGGTTGGCTTTCTAGCGTTTTCCCTCTGGTTCTTCTTGTTTTATGTTATATACTTCAAAGTTCTGAATTTTTAGTGTGTGGTTACCATTATGAATGTGTAAAGGATAGTTATATATATACAGTCATTTATTTTCTTCTGTGTGTGCCTTATCTCCATTCTCCTTAGCAAATTTGTATCTTTGAATCTTCCCCTTTTCAGTCATTGTTGTCTCAATTTGTCCCTATGTATATTAAATGTTCATTACTATCTTGCTATATCAATTCTCATTTTATTATTTAAGTTTACAATGTCCTGTTCTTAGGAAGAGTTGCACTCTTTTGCTTCTATTTGCTTGATAGCCACTTTACTCCTAATTATGTGTTTGTTTGTTTGTTTTTGTCATTTTGTTTTAGGTGAACTGACCCCTTTCAGTATTTTCTGTAGTGCACGTCTCATAGTGGAGAATTCCCTCAATTTTTATGTCTCGAAAGGTCTTAATTTCTCCTTCATATCTAAAGGAATGCTTAGCTGGATACATTTTTCTAGGATGATAGATCCTTTCATTTAATAGTTTAGATAATTGATTCCATTCCTTTCTGGCTTGTAAGGTCTGTGCTGAGAAGTCTGACAATAATCTAATGAGTTTTCCTGTATAAGTTACCATTTATTTTCTTGTCTTGAGAATTCTGTCTTTGTTGTTGATTTTTGATAATTTTAATACAATGTGTCTTGGTGAAGGCCTTTTTGGGTTCAGGTAATTTAATGCTCTGTTAACCTCTTGAATTCCAAGCTCCAGCTCATTCCTTAGATTTGGGAAATTCCCATCAACTGTTTGTCTCAAAATGGTTTCTAGTTTCTGCTCCTTTTCTTCACTTTCAATAATGCCCATTATTATTATGTTTTCTCTCCTGATGGTATTAGCTAGTTCTTATATTTCTTTCATTATTTTTCATTTTTCAGTTTCTCTTTCCTTCTGATTTATTTCTAGATTTCTGTCTTTGATATCACTGACCTTTCCTCCATTTGGTTAACTCTATTTCCTAAGCTTCTTATTTCATTTTTCAACTCTTTCAGTGTGTTTTTTATCTACAGAAGTTCTATTTGGTTGTTTTTGAGTTTTCTTGCTCTGTTTATCTAGTTGTTTTTTCAGTTTCTGAAATTGTTGATATGACTTGTTTTGGAACTCACTAAGTTTTTTCAGAGGTACCAACCTGAATTCTCTGTCATTTAAGTTGCATATTTCTATGTCTGTAAGCTTATTTTCTGGAGATTTTTCTCTTTCTTTCTGAGATGGCTTGCCAACTTGATTGTTCACGGTATTTAATGGACTATTTCTCTGCCTGGGAATTAATGGGAATATATTCTGGTGTTTTTTCAGAAAGAATATTTATTATATGAAGGTCTCTCTTTAGCCTGCTGTAAAGAAGGCGCTTTCCTTTTGGTTTCTAGTAGGTGATGTCTAAGTCTCTTGGATCCCTGCTTTATATAAAGCCTTAATAATGCCTTTAAATAATGCCTTTATTTTCTTGTAGATATTTAATCATGCTTGCTACCCTCAGTTTTAGTCCCTGTCAGTAGCAACAGTTTTGGCAGTCTTTGCTCAGATTTCTCTGGGGCTCTGCAGTGATAGGTCATGGAGGGCATGGGGGAAGGGGCCCTCTGGGTTGGGGATCGGGAGCTGTGGCTCAGCCTCAGTTTTGCAGCTGTGGCTGGTAAAAATCAACTGTTATTACTCTGCTATACTGTCTCTCTTTTCTGCTTGCTGCCCTGATGACTGGGCCCTGCCACTGGCTTCATGGAACTCACAAACTCACAGGTAGGGCTATTCAGGGAAGTTGCCTCACCTTTTCTCCTCCCCCTTGCCCTGTATGGAGCTCTGGTGGCTGTGAGATACAGCTTCTTTATTTCTCCCAGTCTACTACCTGACACCCAGAATTCTGACCTGTGGTTTTTTTATGTACAGATCCCACACTCAGATATGCTGGTGTGCAGTTTGGGTGTTTTTTTGTTGAGTTTTAGATGTTCAGCTTATTGTTTTTTCAAGGGGAGGGGATGTCTCTCACTCTGCCATGTTTCCTCCATCACTCCAAGTAATTTAAAAGAGACACAACTCAGGCAAAGAAAGGCCCCTGCCCCAGTGAAGCACCTCCTTCTGAGCTCTCTGGAGCCACCCCAAACAAACACAACTCAGGGTGGGGAGGGAAAAGAAAGGGGAAGCAGTGAAGGAAGAGGAGCCATGCTGTAGCACAGTTGCTGCTACCATTAGGCTGAGTAGCAACTGAGCCCCACAGGCGCTGGGAGGGGAGGGCAGAGAGCCTTCAGGGTGAAAGTATTAAGTAGAAAAATTTTGATCCAATATGAGAATGTTTTTTTCAAAATTAGAAATATTGCTGTAAAGAATAATTTCAGTGTGGTGATAAGAACCCCACTGCTGGAAGTAGTAAGATGTTGTTTAGATTCCTAGCAATAAACAGTGTTGTGGAAGGAATTATAATTTAATTAGTTGCTGGACTATATGACATATAATGTTCCTTCCAATTCTTAGATTCTCTGATTCCATACGGAACAGTAGAGATGTAGTTTTAACTTAATAAAAAATTGCAATCACCAACCCTTGCAGAAACAACAACAACAGCAACAACAACAACAGCGATAACAACCTGACTAAACCACTTAAGACAGGAGTCAGGTTAATTTATAATTTAAGATGTTGTGAATAATGCTCTTCATGGTAGACTAGAAAAGATAAAAAGAGTAAACAACAACAAGGTATATATTTTTGATTTTATGTCACATTTGGAAGACAGTTTACTCAACTGTACTGTAAACATGAATGATTTAAAATATTTATAATAAACAAAAATCTTTCCTCAAACACAGCATGTACTTAGAATGGGCTTTAATAAATCTCTTATTTCAATTTACTAGAATTATTAGCACAAATGATTTAGTGGTATTAAAAATATTTTAAAGGAGCTATATAAACTAAGATTCAGATTGGTTGACAGAATTTTTCCACAGGAATTCATTGGGGATGGTTATTTTTACATTATTCTGATCGCACAGCATATATTCATTTACTGTTGCATTCAAAGTGTTGTATTTGCTAAAAATATTATGCTAGTAGGGGTTTTGCCTTGAATTTGTGTTAAATTCAGTCTTTACTATAAGGAAGGCATGAAGAAACTGTGATTATAAAGGCAGTCAGTGGTAAAGTGTGGGGAAAATTTCAATTAAGAGGAATCAATGAAATTGATAGAGTAAGGGTGTGTAAATTTTTTACTAATTTCTTTAATTTGATTTGACAGAGAGTAAGTATTTGTAAATAAAGCCTATGGAAATTAAGCAGACTAATGACTAAGAAGATTTTTGACCTTATTCCTTCTCTCACATAATATTTGAGTTGTTAGAATAAATACCAGGGACCAGAGCTAATCCTAGAAATATTGAAAAACAGGTCATAATTAGTTAAATTCCATACTCTTCCCTACCCTTTTCTAGGGATTTAGAGTCTAATGTTCTAACTACCTACTGTGTATATAAGCCATACTTGTCTCTTATGTTTTGAACACATTTCCCCAATTAAAGTTTACCTGTGGTTTCACTTCCTCAGAAACCTTCTCTCTGAAATTAACTGAGTTGATAAATTAGCTCATGTGAAGATACTAAGAGGTTTCCAAGTACCATTTCTTGTCCTGTGTTAAATTCTAAAGTAGACTTTGCTTTTATTGGCTTGCATAATTTTAGATTTGCAGGGCAGGTCATCTAATATGAAATACTAATTTTATAGATGAGAAAGTTGAGAGCAGAGAATTTGAGTCAACAAAATTGATCTGATTTTCTTGCTACAAACCAGTTAGTAGTCATAGACATGCAAACCTCTTTCACTATGAGATAATACTTTATATCCATAACAGAGGGAATTATTTTAATGTATACGAAAATCTGTTGCTGACTGGAATATGAGGATATAGTCATGTACCATACTGATGGAAATTTATATTGTTACAGATATCTTGAATGTAACCTTGCAGTTATTAAAAGTAAAAATACACATACCTTTGTTATAGTAATCTCCAATTATAGTGATCTAGCCCATAAAAATGAGAGTTTTGGTATGTAGGGATCTATTAGCTAGCTATTTATTGTAGCATTAATAGTCACAAAAATCTAGTAACACATTGAGTGCTTTTCGTAGGAAAATGGTTAAATGAATTAGTTAACCCAACAAATATTTATTAAGTTCTTACTGTGTGTCAAGAATGCTTTAGATGCTTGGAATATATTAGTGGACAAGACAGTTGAAGATGGAGCTTACATTATAGTACGAGAGAGAAAAATTAATCAACAGAATAAATAAATCATAGTATGATATAAATATATACATATAGTGTGATCAGATAAGATGATGGTGATGCAGATTGACATTTTAAATAGCATGTCATGATGACATTTGAGCAAAGAATAGAAAGGAATTATCAGAAGAATATTCCAGACAGATCAAGTAGAGCAAAAGCCCTGAGGAAGGAATATCTTTGTTAGGTTTTAGGCATGGAAGTGCTATGAACTAGGAGAAGAGTAGGATATATATTAAGCATTACAGTAGAAAATGACACCACCCATGAGACTGAGTGATGTCACCACCAATAGAGAAGATCTGGAGAACTGAGTCCTAGGACTGCATTCTGGAATACTCATAGATTAAGAATTTTGGGAGAGTGTAGGAACCAGCAAAGGGGAAAATAGTAGAAGTAGCCAGTGAGATAGGCAGAAAAACCAAACCAAGTGATGAAGAAAGACAGTTTGGGAAAAAAATTGAAGAGAATATATCAAGGAGAAGTAATTGATAAACAGGATTAAAAGTCACTGATTAAGATGAGGACAGAGAATTGATTATGGATGTAATCATGGAGAGGTCATTGGTAACCTAGATAAGAACAAATTTAGAGGAGCTATGGGGGGGAAAGCATGACTAAGTCTTTCTTAGTTGACTTGAGGTGCTATAACCAAATATACACTGGGTTGTTTAAGCAACATTTATTTCTCAAAGTTCTGGAGTTTGGAATTCTGAATCAGGGTGCCAGCAGGTTAGGATTCTTGAGGACCCTCTTTCTGGTTTATAGACAGTCAGCTTGCTGTGTACTTATAATGTAGCAAGCACAATTTCTACTCTCTGTCCTCTTATAAAGGCACTAATCCCATTCACAAAGGTTTTACTCTCATGACATAATTACATCTGAAAGGCCCCACCTCCACTTACCATTGCATTGGGATTTTGGTTTCAACATATGAATTTTGGGGGTGAGGGGTATCAACATTCAGCTTATTGCATCCTGTTTCACTTCCCTCTTCCTCATTCATGTTCTTCTTAGTGCCTAATGCATTTATTTCATCCCAACAGCTCCAAAAGTTTTAACTCATTTCAGCATCAATTCAAAAGCCTAAGTCCAAAGTCACATTTAATTATCATCTAAATCAAATTTGAATTATCATCTAAATCAAATTCTCCAGCTGTGAACCTGTGAAATTAAACATATTATGTACTTCCAAAATGGTGGCACAGACATAGGATAGACCATTCTATTCCAGAAAGGAGAAATAAGGAAGGAAGGGATGATGGGTGCCAAGCAAGTCCAAAAACTAGCAAGGCAAGCTCTAAGAAATATTGTTTCAAGAATAATTTTCTTTGGTTGGATGCTTTGCCATCCAGACACATTGGGATAGCAGTCCTGCCTTTTGGACCCACTGGGGTATAAGTTTTTACTAAGCAGCTCTGCCAGGTAGGGGTCCCTAGGCCTCCGCTGGTTGACCCTGCCCCATGACTTTGGTATCTCTCTCCCCACAGCTTTGGAAAGGGGTCATCTGTCTTGTTGAAAGTAAGGTGATAATCTCCTGTTTTGAAACTTATGGACAGCTCTGATCTTGGAATTGCCTTCAGGGTCATTCTTTGTCTTTCAGTGTAGTGCATATTTGTAGTCAAAGAGCTCTATGATTCTGTCCTATAAAATCCAGGAAGTCTGACAACATTCATCCTTTTCTTCCTATCTCCTTCCCATTCAGTTCAACTAAATATATTAAGAGATCTATATTTAATGACTTATAGAGATGTGTGGGGTGCAGATGAGTGAAAACATACTTGCTTGGAGCAATGTGTATTTAATAATTAATTGTGTTTCAGTATAAACAGTGAAACCCAAAGTCAAAACTCCTGGCATCATATGTATGCTTGTATGTGTACATATCTATTTATGTGTGTCTGTGAAGAATGAGAAATGTATGAAAGTTATCACATTTAGCTATTAAAGCCAGTCACTCATTATGATAAGAGGGAATGAGGGAATTATTGGATGACATAGGTGTTGTTGGGAGGGGATATTATTTAGCTTTGTCTTTAAACATTTTTGTATTTGATCATTTTGCTTGCCTCCAAAGAGCATGTATTAGAGTTAACATTTGAAATTTATTTAAAGAAATAAAATAAGGTTAAGCCAAAGAATTTAGCAGTTATCACAGGTTCAAGAAATTATTTTATAATCTGGATAAAGGAATTACATCATGTAATTGAGAATTTACAATAAAATTGGGCACCAACACCTTGAGTCTTTTTATTTTAAAATAATTTTTTATTTTTTAATTATAGTTGACATATAATATTTTATTACTTTCAGGTATATAGCGTTGTGATTAGACATTTGTATACCTTATGAAGTGATCATCCTAATAAATCTAGTACCCCTCTGACACCACACATAATTATTACAATATTATTTGCTATATTCCCTATGCTATAGTTTACATCCCCATGGCTCTTCTGTAACTACTGATTTCACTTCTTAATTCCTTCCCCCTTTTCATCTATTTCCCCAACCTCCCTCCCATGTGGCAACACCAAAATGTTCTCTGTGAGTTCATTTTGTTTTGTTTGTTCATTTATTTGTTACTTAGATTTCACTTATATGGCATTTGTCTTTCTCTGTGCAATTTACTCCAATTAGCATAATACCCTCCAATCTGTGCTGTTGCAGATGGCAAGATTTCATTCTTTTTTTTAATGACTAAGTAATATTCCACTGTATATGTACACTTCTTCTTTATCCATTCATTCACTGATGGGCAGCCAGGTTGCCTCTATATCTTGGCTATTGTAAATAATGCTGCAATGAATATATGGATGCACATATCCTTTTGAAGTAGTGTTTTGGGTTTCTTCACGTAAATACCCATAAGTAGAGTTACTGGGTCTTTCTTTGTCTCTCGTCTAGCCTTTGTTTCAGTCTATTTTATTTGGTATAATTGTTGCTACTTCAGATTTTTAAAAATTTTCATTTTAATGAATATCATATATATACATATATATGTATGTATGTATGTATGTATATGTGTGTGTGTGTGTGTGTGTGTATACACATACACATTTTTCCCTTTACCTTCGGTTTGTGTGTGTCTTTCAGTCTAAAGTCTTGTAGGCAGCATGTATAAGGGTCTTGTTTTTTATCCACTGGGCTACCCTATGTCTTTTGATTGGAGCATTTAATTTTTATATTTAAATTGTTCATAGAATGTAGTTATAGCCATTTTATTAGTAGTGTTTTTATTTATTTTCTTAAAGAAGTCCCTGTAACATTTTCTGTGATCCTGGTGGGATGCTGATGAACTCTTTTAGCTCATTCTTGCCTGGGAAGCATTTTATCTGTCCTTCGATTCTAAATTATAGCTCTGCTGGGTAGAGTAATCTTGGTTGTAGGTCCTTGCTTTTCATCACTTTGAACATTTTGTGCCATGCCCTTCTGGTCTACAAAGTTTCTGTTGAGAATTCAGCTGACAGTCTTATGGAAGCTCTCTTATAAGTACCTAGCAACCTTTATATTACTGCTTTTAAGATTCTCTCATTGTCTTCAACCTTTGGCATTTCAATTATGATGTGTCTTGGTATAGGCCTCGTTGAGTTCATCTTATTTGGGATTCTTTGTGCTTCCTGGGCCTATGTGTCTACTTGCTTCACCAGGTTAGGGAAGTTTTTCATTCTTTTTTTTTCAAATTGAATTTCAATTCTTTGCTCTCTCTCTTTTTTTACCAGTACCCCTATGATGCAAATATTATTATGCTTGATGTTGTCCTAGAGGTTCTGAGTGAAACTATCCTCATTTACATTTTTTTCTTTTTGCTGCTATGAATGTCTTCAGCTAATGTATTCTTCATTTATATTATTATATTCTTTATTTCTGACTGTTTTTTTATAGTTCGTATGTCCTTTTTTATGTCTCTTCTCTCTCTGTTGATGTTCTTATTGAGATCATTGAGCATCCTTATAACTATCAGTGTTTTGAACTTCACATGAGGTAGATTCTTTTCTCCATTTTGTTGAGTTCTTTTCTTGGAGTTTTGTTCTATCCTTTCATTTGTGACATTTTTTTTTGTCTTTCTATTTTGGCTGCCTCCTTGTGTTTGTTTCTATGTGTTAGGTCAAGCTACTATGTTTCCCAGTCTTGGGAGAATGGCCTTATATAGGTGTCCTGTGGGGCCCAGGCTCCTTGGTTACCTGAGCCAGATGCTCCGGGTTTGTGTCCCTTGTCTGAGCTGTGTGTGTCCTTCTGTTGTAGTTGAACCTCAGTTGTCCTTTGCATGTCATGAGAGTAATTGACCCTCAAGCTGATTAGATGTGAGGACCGGCTGTGACTGCAGTGGAGGAGCTGTTGTGCAGGGGCTGACACTATGGAATAGGACTTGCTTTAGCAGGGGTCTGGAGTTTGCCCTATGGTTGTGTTATTTTTGCAAGTGGTTGGGTGGTGTTCTGTTGTGGCTGGACACTGGCTACCAGGTGTGGTGATTCTGGGGCGACTAGGGAGGGAATCTCTTACAGGCCAAAGTAAGCAACTCCCTGTTTCATGCCTGGGGCCACTTGATATGACTACAAAGTGATCTGCATATGGTTGGCCCTTGTGCTGGGCTTGGAGGTGCCTTGGAGAGGCTAAGTTACGAAACAAGGCTGGCTGCAGCTAGTGCTGGGCTTGTAGCTGCTTATCAAGAGTTATGGGGCACATAGAATCCAGATACTGCTTGTTTTGGGTTTGTGAACGTGTGACAGATTTTAAGAATAGTCTGACTGCCACATGTGAGTGTGGAGCCAGACTGTTATGTACCTCTGTCCCACCTCCCAGTCTTCATGTGCCTTCTGCTGTATGTCCTCAGTTACAGGACTTCTGTTCATCTAGACTTCAGCTGATTCTCAATGATGGTTGTTCTTCAGTTTATTTGTAATTTTGATATAGTTGTGAGAGGAGGCAAGCACAGCCATCTTGACTGGAAACCTACTTTTTCCCACAAAGTAATTCTTATATTAAAAGTTCAAATAGAAAACCCAATAGTTTTATATTTGTAAATACAAAACTTGAATTGGCACAGAAGAAAATGACTACATCTTAATTTTCTCTGTGTGGGAGCCTTAGGGGATGCACTGCCTTCTGATCTGTACTGACAGTTCATCTTAAGATATCACAAAGAGAAATCCACCAACATCAAACATTCAAGTGCAATTGTAGATCACTTGTCTATGGGCTTTGGATATTGAACTACCACAAAATTATTCCTAAAAAGAACCATTTTAAAATAACTTTATTAAGTCTGCCTGTTGTTTGGGCATATGTTGCCTTTCTGTTCCCCTTCCTGAGTTCTAACTTGGAAAAAGACCTTTCTTGAAATACCTGTCCAGAACTAAAAGAGTGTAGTGAATGTACCATTTACCCAACCTGAATGGAGCCACCTATTTACATGGTTGTACAATGATTAGGATTTAGAGGCTGTCAAATATAAGTGCCTCTAGAAGACTGACAGGCAACTGAATCACAAAGATATGTTAAGAAAATAGACTGATGGGTGTTTGTCTTCCTGAATTGCATGCACATGCTTGATTCAAATTTATTTTAAACACCATGAAAACCAAATAAAATATAGACTGGGCTAAAAATGTTCTATCTTTTGTATTAATGGGCCCATATGATATTTTTAACATGACACTGTTGACATTTTGGGTAGTTAGTTCTTCCTCGTAAAGGACTGTCCTACACATTTTAAGATGATTATCATTGTTTTTTCCCCCACCCCCTGCAACCAATTGTATATAGCATCAAACCTTCACCCCTGATTATTATAGCAACTACTTCCATCCACATTTTAGTATGCCTGCTAGGGAGGACAGTTTCATTCTGGGTTATGAGCCCAATGTTAGGGTTAGGAATAGTGTTTTCATAGTAAAGTGTGTTGTTTCACCTACACCAAATTCAAATGTTGAACAAGTAATTTAATTTTTCTTTGTTATTGAGATATGTGACATGCAGTAAAACTTTGCCTTATCTTTCAATAGAGAACTCTTATATGGGCAAAAGTCCTTTAAAAAACACTTTAGCCAGATATTAATTAGGTTTGTATATTTCTTATATGTATGAAAATATTCCAACAGTTCCTTTAAGGTTGATGGGTTCTCACTTAGGCACTCAAAAAGACTTACTGATTAATTTTTTAAAAAGCTAATGAATAAAAGAACTGTTTAAGGCAAAGGAAGTGAACTAAATCTATGACCTTTCTGGCACAGGCTTTATCCCCATCAATAGAGTTTTACATTTATGAAACTATTATAAATAATAAATAACAATGGGTGACAAACCCAGAGGTTGAAAAAAGCAGGAGGTGAGGCATTCTATAGTTTTGCCATGCATTATCTTCAGCACATTTGTTGCATTGTGGTTTTTTGAAGACTAGGCTTCCAAAGTGTTACTTGCTAATGGATGCTAACTAGAAGGTGAGAAATCTCCCTGTCATTTGCTGTGGTCATAGAAGGAAAAGATATTTGTCAAATGGCTAGGCACGTATTCAGTAGTCAACTGACCGCTAATGCAGGATTTATCGGAAGAAGCTGAAACTTTCCAGTGGCTAAAACTTGGTTTTAAGCATGTGTTGATATTATTCCTAAATTAAAAAGTAGGTGTCATAAAAAGGAATCCTAGAGATGAGGAAAAAGCATGTACTCTGGATTTGGCAAAGACCTGAATTTAAGTACCAGTTCTGTTATACATTTACCTTGAGAAAGATAATATTTCCAAGCCATTTTATATATGTATATAAAATGGCTTGGAAATATTATCATATATATATGTATATATATTCACATATATTATATATATGTATATATATACACACACACATATATATATATACACACATATATATGTGTATATGTGTGTGTGTGTGTGTGTATAAATAAAGTATGGACAGTAATAGCTCTTCCCTTAAAGGATACTTCTGTGAATCAATGGGGGTAATGTCTTCAGAATGCTTAGTTCCTTCCAGCCTTTCTTCTCTTATTTGTCTCTTTTCCTTCCCTTTCCTTTTATTCCCTTCATTTTTCTTCTTTTCTTCCAAATGCTACATGTCAAAATTGACTATATTGCATTGTTCTATTTCCATACAAGTAACAAAGGTAATAGTGAAACTAGAAATAATTTTCCACATCAGTGTATATAGTTTTTTTTTCTTTAGTAATATAAAAATAAATGCACAGTAGAGTGGCTTAGTCTGTAGCAACAGCAAAATGTTTTCAATTCTTAGGAATATCTCACTAAATCAACTTAATTTCTTAGCATTAGTTTCTTCATGTTGTTGTTCATATTAATATAATAAATTTCTCTTCTGAGCAGCTTGTTTAGACACATATGTAATAATTATTGACAAATAATGATTTACTGGAATGAATATAAAAAGAAGTGGAAAGGAAACTTATGATATTTTTTGAGCCTGCTATCCAAATGTTTTGCATGAAAAGATTCTACTGCTTGTATTTTACCAAGGGGGTTCATCAGATATCTTAGTATTGTAATTCAGAGTATATTATTACCTTTCTATTTTTATTACTGATTTTTTAAGTTTTGGAATTAAAGTTTTAGCTTTGATTCCTTTAGGTCACATTAAATATTGTCAGGCCCTTGTTGTGCTATGAGGAGTATAAGACCAATAGTGAATTACCAGAGTAAGAGTATTTATAAAGCAATGAAATTCTGGTAGAGGAAATTTCCAATCTGCTTCTTTCTATAAAGCAAATGACAAATATTTGCATATTTTATATATACATTTTTATACTATGTAATGATAGGTCAACTTATTCTCAATAATAATGTTTTTACACACTTATTAAGAGCAAGTGAGTGGTATTGAAAGATTTAAGTGTCAAAGAGAAAGTAATTTGTAAAGGGAAAGGGGAGGTCATAGAAAATTACCAATTTATAAATATAAGTATGTATCAGGAAGCTCTTTTTTTACTTGGAAAAACTTACTAAAGCTAGGAAAAAATTGATTATTTAAATGCATTCTATGTAATGTTTACATATTCTGTGTGCTGTTTATTTTAGATAGAAATCATATTTATATGAAAATATTAATATAGTTTTATTCTATAACTTCAGATTGAGATTTTACATATCCAAGTTTGAATGGTATCATGCATGCCATTCCTGCTGTCTCTGTCTTTATTTATTCAGAATTGGAAGATATAGCATTATGTAGTACTGTATTTTAAACTAGGTGTTTATATCATAAGTAATAGTACTTTCTGAAATTGTGTGCCTTTAAAAAATAAAATGGATTATACATATACTTGCTCTCTTTTGGGAAATGTATTTAATATTTAATACAAAATATTTGATGCTGAAATTTGAGAAACTTTTTGGAATCAACTTTGCTTGGAATGGAGAGAAGATATTTTAGTAATTGGAAAAAAGGAAATTTTATTAATTTCTAGCAGTAAGTTATACCTGTGACAGCATGCTTGTTGCCGCAGATCAGGCAAAGGGTGACATCTGTGAATAAGTCATACCCTGTTCATGTTTCTTTTTCATGCAATGCATGCAAGTTTTATAGAAAGATCAGCTAATGTATCTCTTTCTTTTAAGAACATACAATATGAAAAGGTCATGCTCCAAAACTAGGTGGTGTGTATATCAGTATAATGACATTTTTAAAGCTCTTTCCCATGCCATGAAAGCAACATTCAATTTGTTTTACCATAACTACTTTGTTTTTAAAATAGACTTTATTATTTAGAGCAGTTTCAGGTTCACAGGAAAATTGAGAGGAAAGTACAGAATCTCTATAAATTTTCCTATATCCTTGGCCTCTACATGTGCATAGCCTTCCCTTTTGTCCACATCACTCACCAGAGTGCTTTTTTTATTACCATTGACGAACCTACACTGACACATCATAAGCACCCAAAGACCATAGTTTACTCTCATTTTTTTCCCAATAAAGGGGAAACTTATACTGAGATCCTAAGGCCAAGGGGTTCTATCAGGAGGCTGCCCTGTTGGTCGAGGAGGTGGCAGAAGGCCTTATTTGACCTTCTGTGTCAGTGTGGCCTCACTTCTATTCACTCTAGTTGACAGCGTGGAGATGCAGGCATGCATAACACTTGTGGCATATCATCTTGTCTCAGTTGTACTTCTGGGCCAGCTGGTGGAGAGAGGGCTTGATGATGCTGTGCCACAGCTGAAGAACTAAGTGCAGTGTGAACTCTTTCTGGATATTTTAGTCTGAGAGAGTGTGGCCATTCTCCAGTTCTTTGCCCACAAAAATCAGATGCTACTGGTTAAGTGGGATGCCCTCTTTGTCTTGGATTTTAGCTTTGACATTCTCTGTGGTGTCACTGGGCTCCATCATGAGTAAGATGGTCTTGCCAGTCTGAGTATTCACAGAAATCTGCATCTCTGTGTCTGCTAGGCAGGGATGGGGGGCAGGGAGCGCGGGGGGAGGGGGCGACGGCGGGGTGAGGCTGCTTGGCTGCCTTGTTGAAAAACAAGTGTAAACTTTTAAAAAAAATGTCAATATAGTATTTTCTTAGATACCGAGGTGCATGTAACAGGAATCTGATGTTCACCTGTGTATTTGAATCATTGTGATAGCTTTCTTATCTGGGTAGGCAAGGTGATGAGTGTAATGGAAGCTACAGCTCTTTTTTTCCAGAGATGGTCTTAATGATTTTGAACATGTTGTGAAAGACAAAAGAAGATCGAATGGTAATCCTTCTTATTTAATATAACTAGTAATTTGAATAAAGAAGAATATTCTTTTGAAGCTAAAGGATAGCATTCAGATTAATTCTTCTTTACTCTGGATTCAAAAACAACAACATATTTTTCTCATATTGGAACAACATGCATATGGTGTTTGACATCCAGTATCTCTTCTGTCTTTCTAAACTGAAGCTTAGATTCTTTTGATATGCTTCATATTTGCCCTGTAAGCTTAACACACTGTCTTCTACCATTATTGTCTTCTAACACACTGATGACTATTTTCTACATGGTGGACATTCTGCTAAACAACTTACATATAGGTGCTCAAACCTGTGAGTTAAATACTAGTATTTTATTCTTAAGCAGAGTTAAAAAGTAACTAAGACCAGGAGAGAGATTTAATATCCTTCCCAAAATTCAACTTGATGAAAGCTGGACTTGATTTGGGATTTTTCTGATTAAAAAGCCCACATCCTTACCTTTTGTGGTGATTTGTGGCATTTGGTGTAGGACAGTTCATTGTTTAACTTCGTTGAGCTTTGCAGGACTGGTAGAATATCTTATCCAGTCTCTAAATGATGGTAGCATCTTCCCCTCATCCTCATCAATGTGTTACCAATAAATACCTCAACATCATCAAACATCCCCTGGGGGAGGTGGGGTCCCAGTATAGTACTGGTGGAAAATCATTGCTGTGGTTAAGTGGTAAAAGAATGAAAAGTTAAAAAAAGCCATAGCAGGATTAGGTCATATAGTATCACGTCTTTGAATCTTACTGGGCTTAACTAGGGCTGCTTATGAGGAGGATGGCTATGGAAAGGACCAAAAGGTAGAACTGTCTCTATTTTTGAGACATTCAACTGCTTTTATGGAAACTACACAGGGTTTTCAAGATATTGCTGGCAATTATGGATATTTTATGGTTATAGTCAACAACAGGAGGGTTTTAGCAAACAGTCCAAAGAAAAAGCTGAACTCTAATCTCTAGAAAAGAGATGCGGTTATCAGAACTACATTCAAGGTAGAGTGCCCTTAGTTTCATTAGCAAGGCTTCAGTGCAGCTAGCAGATATGAGATGTGTGGTTCAAAAAAGTCCGTAGCAGAAATCATGACCCATTGCTGAGTATCAGAGAGCAGGCAAGGTAAATCTTTACATCTTCACCTCAGGATTGGTCACAGGGACTGGGCAGGAGTAAATGTATTTAAGGTACTAGAAATGAGGTAAGAGCTATTAAAAGAGAATGAAACAAAAAAAAGACATACCAAGGAATTCAGCCTCTGAGCTGGGGTGATTTAACAACAGCCTGAAGTAGGTTGGAATGGGATATGAAGAAAGTACACAAAGGGAAAATAGTTTAACCATATCCTTCACTACCAAAGAGCTTTAACTGTACAGTAGCAGGAGCCAGGGCTGTAGGCAAATTCCATACAGAAACTCTCAGCAATAGTATTGTTCACATTTACCATTGGGTCTCTAAAACAATTATTATTTAAAACCTTTTTTAACTTTAGATGGTATTTTCACCATGGTATATTATACAGTTGAAAGAAAGTTTGGAGGATATTTGTTAGTCTTTTTTTTTTTTTTTGACCTTTTATTGTCCAAAGGCGCCTCCTATGTATGAAAGAGTCCTTAAAAGAGCTAGAGCTTGCTTTCTGAAAATGCCTGATACTTGCTTCCTAAGCCTTCACTCTGTGAATATAGAATGTAGGTGTTGCCAATCAAATCCCTCACCAGAGTCTTTGGCAGAAAGCTTGAAGGGATGAAAGACAGACATTGTAGAACCTACTCAGGAGATGATGATCACAGATGTGTCTCTACATCCAGTTTATAGAGATAGCCTTCATGGTTTCTCCAGTGGCTGTATCCATAGCCCAATGAGGGTCTAAGCTGTGACATATGTGAAATGGAAGTGGTGAGCATTGTTCTTGAATATAAAGTTTTTGACTTACTATGTAGCCCTTGCAAAATTTTGTGAGTACCTAAAATTGAGATATAATTTATAGACATTAAATCGCACATATCTTAAGTGATTAGTTTGATTAGTTTTGGTAATTATACATACCTGGAGGCCACAATCCCCCCAAAGTATAGAATATTTACATCAATCTGTGCTTCTTTCCAGTCAATACAACCTTATCTTCCCACTAAAGAAAAACAATTTCTCATTTTTACTACCATAAATTAGTTTTGCCTGGTCATGGACTTCATATAAATGGAATCACATTTTGTGTCTGGGTTCTTTTACTTTGAGATTTATCCAGATGCTTTGTATATCTGTACTTCATTTCTTGCTATTGCTGAGTAGTGTTTAATTGTATAAATATGCTATGATCCATTTAACCATTCTCTGGTTGATGGCTCGTTTCCAGTTTTTGACTACGGATATCATAATAATTGTTGTGACTAATTTTTAATTTTTAATTTCTCTTGGGTAAATAATGAGGACTAGAATTTCTGGTTTAAATCTGTTTTTCTAAATTTTGATATGCTACTTTTTTGTTATATTCTGTTGAAAATATTTTCCAATTTTTCTGGAATTTTCTTCTTTGATCTTGGATTATTTAGAAGTGTGTTGTTTAATTTCCACATGTTTACTAATGATTTTAGGTAACTTTCTGTTATTGGTTTTCGGTTTAAGTTTGCCATTGTCACTATATTCATTTTCTATGGCTGCTATAAGAAATAACAAACTTTATGGCTTAAAACAGCAGACGTTTATTGTCTTTCATTTTAGAAGTTTAGAATTCCAAAGTGGGTCTCACTGGGCTAAAATAAAGATGATGGAAGAGCTGTATTTTTTTTCTAGAGGCAGTAGGGTAGAATCTGTTTCCTTATTCTTTCCAACTTCTAGAGGCTGCTCTAAACACTTGGCTCATGGGCCTCTTCTCCTATCTTCAGAGTTAGTAATGTTTAGTAGAGTTCTTATCTGCTGTCTTTCTGGTTCTTTCTCTTCTGCCTCTTTCCACTTTTAAGGACCTTATAGATAACATTGGGTCAACTGGAAAATCCAGTTAATTAGCAACCTTAATTCCATTGGTGACCTTAATTCCTATTTCTCACATAACAATATATTAACAGGCTCAAGGGATTAGGACATGGACATCTTTGCGGGTTCATTATTCTATCTGCCAGACTCAAAAAACATACTTTATATAATTTTAGGCCTTTTTTGGAGATTTGTTATGTAGTCAGGAATATGGTAAATCTTGTTGAATACTCCCTCCATGTATATTTGAAAATAACATGTTTTCTGCTCTCTTGAGGTAGAGTATTAATGTGTCAATTAAGTCAAGCAGATTATATTTTTCATTTATTAATTATTGAGAGAGAGCATTGAAATTTTCAGCTAAAATTTAGCATTTTCTGTTTCTCTTTTCAGTTCTATCAGTTTTTCCTGCATATACTTTGAAGCACTATTATTAGATATTACGCTATTATTAGGATTATCATGTCTTCTTGGTGAATTAACTTTTTTGTCATTACAGAATGTTCTTCTTTAATCTGGTAATATCCCTTGTTCTGAAAGTGACTTTAACTTTAATATAGCTACCCTAGCTTTTATATGATGTGTTTTTCATCCCTTTATCCTATATGTGTAATTATGCATAAAGCGGATTTCTTGTATGCAGTGTATAGTTGGATTTTGCTTTTTTAAAATGTTACTTGACAACTCTGCCTTTCATTTTAGGCTTTTAGATAATTTGCATTTAATAGGATTACTTATATGATCAGATTTAAAACTATTATCTTTCTAATTTTTAAAGCAGACTAATTTTTTTTAGATCAGTTTTAGGTTCACAGTAAAATTGAACAAAACTACAAAGTATGTTCCCATATTCCCCCTGTGCCATACCCCAGCTTCTCCCACCATCAACATCTCACACGGAGTGGTACATTCATTACAACTGATGAACCCACATTGACACATCATCATCACCAAAGGCCATAGTTTATACCAGGGGTCACTCCTGGTGCCATACAGTCTATGTGTTTTGACAAATGTAAAAAGACATGTAGCTACCATTACAGTATCTTATAGAGTAGTTTCACTACTCTAAAAAGACCTTTTCTCTATTCATCAGGCCTTCCTTCCTCCCAACCCCTGACAAAAACTGATCTCATCATCTCTATAGTTTTGCCTTTTTCAGAGTATCATATAGTTAGAATCATATAGTAGGTAGCCTTTTCAGATTGGCTTCTTTCACATAGTTAAATGTATTTTAGTTTATCTATGTAATTTCATGATTTGGTGGCTCATTTCTTTTTAGTGCTGAATAAGATTTTATTGTCTTGATGTACCCCAGTTTATCTGTTCACCTACTGAAGCACATTTTGGTTGCTTCCAAGTCTTGTTAGTTATGAGTAGAGTTACTATAAACATCTGTGTGCATGTTATTGTGTGGACATGTTTTCAACTTCTTTTGGTAAATATCAAGGAGCATAATTGTTTTATCATATGGGAAGAGTATGTTTAGTTTTGTAAGAAGCCAACAAATTGTCTTCCAAAGTGGCTGTCCCCTTTTGCAAACTCACTTAGCAATAAATGAGAGTTTTTGTTGCTCTACATCCTTGCTAGCATTTTTTGTTGTCAGTGTTCTGGATTTTGGCAATTCTCACAGGTGTTGCAGTAGTATCCATTGTTTTAATTTATATTTCTCTAATGACATATGATGTGGAGCATCTTTTTATATACTCATTTGCTGTCTGTATGTCTTCCTTGGTGAAGTGTCTATTTAGGTTTTATGCCTTTTTTTTTTTCTTACGGTTAGGTTTTATTTTTTAATATATATATTTTAATTATAGTTGGCATACAATATTATATTAGTTTCAGATGTACAACACAGTGGTTCGACATCTACATAATTCACAGTGATCACCTCAACATCTAGTACCCCTCAGATGCTGCATAGTTATTACAATGTTACTGACTATAGTCCTTATGCCATACTTTATATTTCTATGACTATTTTGTAACTACTAATTTATACTTCTTAATCCCTTCCCCCTTTTTCATCAACCCTCCCTCTCAACCCTCCCTTCCATGTGGTAACCCTCAAAATGTCTCTGTGTCTATGAGTTTGTTTCCATTTTTTTTTCTTTGTTTATTTTGTTCTTTAGATTCCACACATACATGAAATCATACTGTATTTGTCTTTCTCTGACTTACTCCACTCAGCACAATACTCTCTAGGTCCATCCTAAAATACTTTTTATATCCCTTTACTTTCTTTCTCTGTGTGTCTTTTAATCTGAAGTAAGTCTTTTGTAGGCAGCATATGTAAGAGTCTTGTTTTCTTATTCATTCAGCCAACCTATCTTTTGAACAGAGCATTTAATTTTTTTATTTGAAGTACTTATTGATAGATATGTAGTTATTGCCATTTTATTATTCATGTTTTTGATAATATTTTTTTCTTCTTAAATGGCTCCAACATTTCTTGCAATATTGGCTTGGTGGTGATGGATTCCTTTAGTCTCTATGTTCCTTTTAACCTGAAGTAAGTCTCTTGTAGGCAACATATGTTAGGGTCTTGTTTTCTTATCCATTCAGCCACCCTCTTATTTAATTGGAACATTTAATTCTTTTTTTATTTTAAGAACTTGTTAGATATGTAGTTAATGTTTCGTCTTTCATTTTCTTGCATATTACTGAAAATTAATGTTCTAGTGAGGTATTTTCCTTCCTCTCTTGTAACTTATCACTAAGGATGATAATGGCAGTTATTTAAGATATACTGATTTTGTATATCTTAAGTGTACAAAATATGTATTATGATACCTCATTCAGAATGTTGTAAAGAGAATTTGGTCACATTTTATGGCATAGATTCATTCTGTTCTTATACCCCTCAAAAGTTTTGATGTAGAGTTTTCTTGAGGGGTGCCCAAATATCACTTGCTTACCGCTTATAATTCTGCTAAAATGTACCGCTGAAAATTTTTGAAAACTTAACTGTTCTTTTATTGTTGCATTTCAGTGAATAGGGAAAAAATGAGATGGTAAAATCTAGTATTTCTCTTGAATAGTTCATGAAATTTCGGAAACCTACACATTTCCATTTATTCTTTATTTTGATTAATTGAATATAAAATGAGTCAGTCACTCAAACCCTTTATTTTTGATGCCTACCTTATCCTCTAAATTCAGTTGTCCTGAAGTCCAATCTTGTGAATGTCATCTTTTCCTCAACACCTCTCCATGCCACTCACTATCCAAATCCAGGCCTTTATTGCTTCTCATTTTGCTTTTACTGGCTGCAGTAGAAGGCTGCTACATGATTTTGTAGCTTTTAAAAAGACTCTTATTACTGAAATTTCTTTTGATTCACCTTTGCATCACAAAGAAGGCAATTTTTAGAAAGTTAACTGAAAAGAGCATACATGAATTTATCAGCAGCTATTGATACAAAACTACTTTTAGCTTTAGCTTTAAGATGGATAGTATGTTTTAGATGGATAGTATGTTTTTTAATAGGCAACTCAGATTTTCAGAAAACAGTTGGCAATGGACAATTTCTAGGCAAGGCAAGATTAGCAAAGGGTTTCCTGGGGTGTAAACTGTTTGGGACCATAAAAACCTAAGAGATTGACTTGGACTTGGGAGGAAGTTCTCCAGTGTGTTTCAACATGCTGTTATAACAGTCAATATGAGTAGGCATAAAGTGCTAGATATTTTTCCTTTGTCATTATAGAGCCATTCTCCATTCCTTTTTTTCCTCTGCTTTGTGCCCTGTAAGTGCAGAACACCTTTATTTCTACCTCAGTGGATTTTCTCAGACTTTACATTCTGGTTGGTCATGGCCACTGAGAGACACTGGTAAAAGATTAAAGGGTGATTGCTCAGTGCCATCAGAGTATTTATTCACTAGGTTTAGTCCCACCACATTGCCACCAAAGCATTGGCTATGTCTCTCTCCTATGGCCCCTATCCTTATCTCTTTGGTCTTAGAGGTGGATGTAGCCCCACAATCACTAGCCCTGAGGCACTGCACAATATCTGATGGTTTCTCTCACTTATACCTATATTTTCTAAATAGTTCTTTTTTTTCAATTGCTTCCTTTGAGTATGTCATCTGTTTTCTGCTGGGACCATGACTAATGTAGGTGATACTCAAAATATTTAATAGCTTGTAAGGCATGGGCAACAACTAATTAGAACAGACGTAGCTTTAAACTTTCAGTAAGGTAGCACCACTATATGCTGTGTAAATATCAGTGATGGTTGTGGGATCTGGAATAAGTATTTTGTATGTATAGTAGATAATGTTTTAAAATTTAGATATTTTTTAAAAAGTAAAGTGGATTCAAGATCTTGAATAACATCTTTCCTATTCTCTCACACCCAATGTGCTACCTAAGAATTGAGGATGGCATAGTAGTCAGCCTAGGGAGGGGACCCCCATAACCAAAGTGTGCTTTGTTTAGGGTTAGTTAGTTGCACATTCCCCTCCATTGGGTAGAACTACAGATGTATTTTTGGCTTACATAATTCTTGTGGGGCCAAGAAAGTAAATATACTAGCCTCTTCCTTCAAATCCAGGGCCCTAATTTTACTAAGACATCTTGTTCTTAAATCTACTAATACGTTCTTTTTCTACTAATACAGAAACAATTTTCAAGCATAGAGGATCACATGATTATAACTCCACATACCTCTCAACCAAATACATCTACTGAATTAATTAACAAACTCAGTGTATCCTCCTCTTCCAATACAATAATTTTTCCATTTGATTAATACTTCCCATCAGATAGCATTTCATACTCTCTGCTGTTGAAATAAGCACAACACCCAGAACAACTATTGGCATGTCTGAGAACCTTTCCTGGAAACCACCAGGCAAAATTGATCACTGTTCTCTGTGCTTGAAAGCACTTCTCACTCTGTATTATGATTAATAGTATATGTTTCTGTCACCATTGCTAGATTTTGATCTCCTTGAAAGCAGGGATCAAATCTTTTTCATCTTTATAACCTTAGGGCTTACAACACTGTATGTGATGGAACTCGATAAATGTCTGTTGAACTAAATTCAGTGAATTTAGTTCCTGCAGGTTTGATGCTGTGCCTGTGACAGAGTAGGAATTCAAGTCCAATTCTATTTCTACTCCTAGGTCCAACCTCTTATCTGCTATAATTTGCTATGTTTTCTAATAGTTTCATGGTAGTTGTTGCTCTGCTAGATGCAAGTCTATTTTTGTTAATGTTAAATTTGCCTTACAATTTAGGAAATTGATGAATTCTTATGTGTATTCTCAGATCTGAGTTACATGTGAATTGATTAGTTTTATGTTCTCTGTACCATAAATCCAATAATAAGTTTCAAAACATGTCATTGAAAATATGATTTAAAAAAAAAAAACTTTATTACTATTTCTTTTCTTTCTTGCCAGGAGTTGAGAGCAAAATGAGAGGCAGAGGTATATGATCTATATGCATATTACTGTAGACAGTCTGATGTATATAGTAATGGGTCCAGGACTGTAAACGTCCCTCTTGGTACTCTTACCACTTGAGTATTACTGTGTTCTCAGATTCATGTGTTCTCAGCTGAATGTGTTCAAGGATCTTCTTTGGTCTGAAAGGTCAGCTGCTTTTAGTTGTGCACTAGTAGAATACTAATATGTTCTTATTCAAATTACCTGCTCCAGCACTTATTAAATTGCTGGCCTTGTGCTCTTAATTTAATACTGGTGTCGTTCAGAGGCAAGCTGCAGTGGCACTGTGCTGAACTGGGTGATGCTGAGGCAAAGTTCAAGCTGAAACCGTGGTTTGGGCCTGCATTTTCCCACTAAATTAGCAGTCAGATGCGGTGTATAATTAATTAGCACAAACTAGGGAAAGCTTGTCATTTAATAAGCCTTTTTTATTTCCATATTACACAAACAGTGGGAATTGATCCATTAAGTGCCTGGCTATTAATGCTGTTTAATGTATGTCTGGTTTTTAAATTGAGATGTCTGGGTATATATGTCCAGAGTTTAAGAGAGCCTTGTAGTTAGTTCAGTATTTGCTCAGATTTGAAGTCATGTCCCATTGAATCAATAATAGCTTAATTCTGAATTTGAACTTGATTCAAACATGCAATGGATTTAAACTGATAGTTTCAGCGTGGCCTCAGAAATGGATTTTCATATATATCTTTATATGTTTTCAAGTTCTAGTCCCCCTCCCCTAATATTAAATATTGCATATGTTTGCAGCATTTTTATTTACTTTCTATTTCATATAATTTCTTCTTGTAATTGCCAAAGGCAGAGAAGAACTTCATCTTTGTGGCATTTAGTATATTATCATGGAATTGTAGAGTTGGAAGGAGCCTTATAAAATATACAGGATAAGATTTCAGCTGCCCTGCCAAGATATTTGGAAGGGCACACAGTCTTACCTGTGGTCTAAGAATGATCCAAAGTATTGATGTTTTAAATAGCCCCTAAACTAATGTTTTTTCTAAAACATGATTAAGGCTGGTTCACACTGTTTTGTAAATTGATTATTGGTACTTATGAGGTGATTAACAAATGTGTTCTTTAGAATAAATATCATTACATTTCACATACAGAGATGAAAACATTAAATGCTTTTTAAAAAAAGTTAATTCAGATAGGAAAACCAAAAATCTAGAAATGAAATTACTTTAAGAGTGGGATAATTTGTTTTAACAGTTGATGAGGGTCATTTGCAATGTGGATAAAATATTTGCCAGTTTCAGTCACATTTGAATCAGTAAAATTTGTCATTGTATAAATTGTTAAATATCAAAGAAGTTAATTATGTGTGTTATGTGTATATTTAATAAAGAAGTTTTAATGTATGTAACTCAGTGAGAACTTTAACAGAAATAAAAAACATAATAATGAAGATAAAAAATTTAAAAAGGAAGCAGAAAGAAATGAAGAATACGATATTTGAGATGAAGAGTACATTAGAGGGAATCAACAGATTGGATAAGGTGGAGGATCAAATCAGTGATCTGAAGGATGGGGTAGTTGAGGACACTCAAATCAGAACAGCAACAAGAAAAAGATACCCACAAAATGACCATATTTTAAGGGGCTTCTGGGACAACATCCAGTGCAACAACATTCATATCATAGGGGTACCAGAAGAAGAGAGAGAGCAAGAAATTGAAAACCTACTAAATAATGAGAGAAAACTTCCCAGACGTGAAGAAGGAACTAGACATATAACCCCAGAAAGTTCAGACAGTTCCAAACAAGATGAAACCAAACATATCCCCACCAAGACACATCATAATCAAAATGTCAATGGTTAAAGACACAGAATCTTAAAAGCAGCAATAGGAAAGCAATTGGCTACCTACAAGGCAGCTCCCATAAGATTGTCAGCTGATTTCTCAACAGAAACTGCAGACCAGAAGGGATTGACACAAAATAGTCTCAGTGAGGAAAAGCAAGGACCTACAACTAAGATTACTCTACCCAGCAAAGCTGTCATCATTTAGAATTGAAGGACAGTTAAAGAGCTTCTCAGACAAGAAGAAGCTAAAGAAGCTCATCATCACCCTAAGCCTGTATTGCAAAAAATGTTGGAGGAATTTCTTTAAGAAGGAACAAAATGTTTTAACATAGTTGAAATGCTTTTAAGAGTCTTTGTCTTTAACCTTTGACATTTTGATTATGATGTGTCTTTGTGTGGGCCTCTTTGGGTTCATCTTGTTTGGAACCCTAAACTTTCTGGGGTTGTATGTCTAGTTCTTTTGTCAGGTTTGGGAAGTTTTCTGTCATTGTTTCTTTAATAGGTTTTCAATTTCTTGCTCTCTCTCTTCTTCTCCAATGATGCAAATGTTGTTACTTTTGATGTTGTCTCAAAGGCCTTCTAAACTATGGTCATTTTTTGAATTTTTTTTTTTGTGTGTGTGTGTGTATGTTACTTATCAGACTGGGTATCCTCTGCTACCCCATCCTCTAAATCACTGATTCAATCCTCCACCTTATTCAGTCTGTTGATTCCCTCTTCATTCTCTCAAAGTTTTATGAGTTTTTGTATTTTTTTGAGCCTCTGCTTTTTCTAATATATTTTTCCTAAATAAATTTTGTTGCAATATGTTTATTACAGCCTCATCAATAGTAATAATAAAAAAGGCAATAATTTTAATACTTAAGATGAGGAAAAATTGCTAACTAGATTACTATAGTAGATCAATAAAGTGAAATGATATAATCATTAATATGATACAGAATATGTAAGGTGTGATAGGCAAAGGCACTCATTAAATTTCTAGGTAAAATAATTAAAAAATAGTATGTACCACTCTGAATCTATTACAAACACATTATATGTTAGATTATTTTTATGTCTACTTACATGTAGTATGTATATGTCTATATCTGTATCATATACAAAAGGCTAGATGCATGGATTAATAGGAGATAAGATCAAAGTTCTTTTAAATTTTATTTTTTGCTTATTTGAATTTTTTCAAAATTAAAAATATTCTTTCTGCTTTATTGAGATGTAATAGACATAACATTTTGTATGTTTTAGGTGTACAATGTGATGATTCAGTATACTTATATTAACACATATTATTATATTAATTATATTATATTATATTATATTATATTATATTATATTATATACATATTAATTAACCCTTCTGTCACCTCACATACTTACCATTCTTTTTTTGTGGTGAAAACATTTAAGATCTATTCTCTTTAGCAACTTTCAAATATATACTATTGCATTGCTTACCATAGTCAGAGTGCTGTACTAAATTTACTTAATTTTGTAAAATGAATGTGTCATCTTTGTATTGAGTAAAAGATAATATACTTTATTATTACTTTGTAACCTGTTAGTGAACATTATTGTAGAAAAAATGTTTAATTGGAATATTTTGCAACTTCATTGCAATAATAATTTGAACCTTGGTATAAAGTTTTCACAAAAAATTTTGACTAATGGTTTTGAAAATATGAAGGGAATGTTTATTTTTCCTTTTTTCTATTTAGTTATTTTGAAAACGATATGTTGGAGGGAGTTAGCTGCAGTCATATTCTATAGCAATTATTTAAAAAAATCAGCCTATAAGCTTGCTAGCCTAAAAAAGTGAAGTTTTTACTGAGAAAAATGTAGTACTCAAGACAATTCCACATAAGGCACTGAAATATGCATTAAAGGGTTTTGAATTACAGCTGATAGACGTGCAAGGCTGAAGAGGTATTTTTTTAAGTTCTAAATACTGTTTAAATTTCTAGGAGCTGCACTAACAGAGATTCTTACATATCTTCATTTTTTAACACATATGAACACACAAGAAGAGAGTAGAAAGTACAGTGACTACACATATTGTTCCTTTTTTATACTTTGGCAGAATTTAAAGTAATAATATTGTAATAAAATGTTTTTCTCAATGATACTAAAACATGAACAATTGTTTATATTGCATGCTTGTGACTGGACAAAATAACAATTAGTTTTTGTTATTTTAGCTAATATACATATATACATATATATGTTAAGTTCAATTTCACAAATCAAAGTATACAAATTTTATTAGTCATTCAAAATGGCTATATTATTGGTAATTAATTTGTCAGTATTTGAAATGCAAAATCCGATGTATACATACTTTCTTTTTAGTTTACTTATTTTATTCATGTCTTAATTAATTGAATTGTATTTTCTAGTAAATATCTTTATCTTGAAGGACAGAGTATAGAAAAGTTCCTGTGAAAATGTACTTTTCAAAGATTCCTGAAACAGCTAATCTTGTCTACTTGCAATCTTTTCTTTAGGGTGTTTAGGCCACTGTTATTTTTGCTAAGAATAAGCTAATATATTTAGTTTGTTTAATTGGTCATCTTTTTTTTTCAAAATCTTGGTTAATGATCTTTCCTCTTTTTTTATTATAGATCATGAAATATTTGGCCTATTAATACATTTCCATTGAAGATAAGTTTGATTAAAAGGTAAATTCAGGTCTCTGGACATCATACAGGTAATTGTTGCACAATGAAATTGTTGTCCATATCGAAATTACTGATAGTTATGAATTTTGTTTTTTTTTAAGGAAAGCACTACCATTAGGATTAAAAATAATTTTTCTTGAACTATACAAATAAAAAAATTATTTTTAACTCATCTATAACATTTTATATATACTTTTAAGTAATTGTTTAAAAGTTTCAAATAAAATTTCTGAATTATTATTTTAAATAGTTTGGATTAAGAGTCTTGAATATTGTATCTCCTGTAAAAAGGGAGTGGAGGGCAGAAAATTTATATTAGCATACTTGACATACTAATCATCCGGAATGGAATATAATAAACTGTTTCAAATATCTTTCTGCTTGTAATGATTGGATGTCTTTAGATAAATTTGCAGAATTTATTTTATTTTACTAATTGATTGGTGTATTCATCATTTATAGATATATTAGTGAAAGCTGGATTCTAAATGACTTCCCTATGATAAGCTTTCCAATTAATTCTTCTCACACTATTTTCCTGGTGACATCTGAACTTCTTTCATTATATAAAACACATCTGGAATGAGGCATTGCAGAATAATAATCATAGATGCTAACACGTTAAAAGATTAGACCCTTGACATAGTCAAATGTGTTCTGGTTTAAAACAATGACCTTGACTTTGCTGCTTTAAGTGAACCATATTTAGAAAGAATATATAGGCATGTCTTTTCGGCCTTCCTGTCTTGTGCTGGAATTGCTCAAAAAGAAAGAAATCAAATTGCAAACTATGTCTTCCTTGTATAATAGAGTTGGCTATATTATCATATTTTTCCTCCTATCTGCAAATATTTTTCTTTTATTTACCCAATATGAAAAAATATTACAATAAGTAAATATTAAAAAAGTATTATCTAAAACATATGTTAAGTCATTTATTGCTTATAGTTTATACTTGTATCAGAGGTTTACTGAATTTTTCTGTGGTGCATTTCTTGAGAGAAGTTGCTAATATCTCGTTTAAATGGCTTGCTAATACATACAGCAGTTCATTTAAAATGAAGCTTACATCTTTATAGGATGTTAGAAATGAAGACATTACCTCAAAATGTAGGTAATTATTGTCTCCTCTTTTGTCAGTGCTATTTTCTGAGGTATTATCATAAGAGAGCACTTTAGTATTAAGCAGAGCCTTCAAGTGGCAATAAATCAGTCCAACTGGGTCATCATTGTCTAAGGCATCTGAACTACTACAATGTTGTGGATCCTATCGAGAGTGTGAAATCACTTGACCCTTGGCATTAACCTTTGCTGATGAATAGACACTGCTTTCCACATTGAGGAACAAAGCAGAAGATTATTGATTAAACACCACATTCACTTGATATTAAATACTGGCTGAACTCCTTGCTTCCAGTGGCAGAGGGAGAAATGCAGAGAGTTGCTGAGTCTCCAAAGAATGGATGTTTGTAATTCAGAGCAATGCTTTTTTTTTTTCTGCAAAATACTTCTTTTCTCCTTTGATCAATAACTAGCAGCCATGATCAGATATGAGTATGTACTATCAATTCTGACTTCTGTATTTTATCATTTAAGATGAGAGGTTGCAGTGCTGTGACTAATATTTCAGTTCTAAGCATGAATTGTTTCCTGACCTCAAAATCTCTTTGAAAGAGCAATAATGATTGTTCTGGCAATTGATTTGTCTGCATTAGGAGAATACATGATTTTTCTAAAATTCTTTGGTTTGATCACTGATTTACAGATGTTACATTTTCTACATTATTAGGAGTCTCAATAAAAGGACATTTTAGAATTTATGACATACTGTTTTTGGGAAAAGAGACATTATAGTTAAATAAATTTCTCAAGTTAGAAGAAAGCAAAAGTTAGAAAGAGAATGTAGTAATATATATGAGCACAAAGAGAACAATAGATATTTTATAAGACATCTTAAGCTAATTACCTTCTAATCCATTGCATGTGCCCACACTATTGACAACAGTTTGACAGCTTCTTTGTAGATATACTTTATCTAGAAGGAGAACATGTATTATTGACAGATAAATCAGTTCAATTAATGGAACTGGAGTTAAATTTAAGCATTTTAGCCATAAATGAGAAAGTAATTTTTAATCTTAAATTTAAATAGTTTCTGTGCTTATATAACTGGAATTATTTTATTTTAGGAAGCAATGTAAATAACTACAAGGTCTTTCTTCTCTAGACTCTCAGGTTTTACAGTATTTTGGGCTGAAGATATTGCACCAGTAAAACTCTTTGTAAATAATTGTTTTCCTCATTAAAGGTTTTGACTGCCTGAGTTCAACACCAAGAATTCTAGATCAGCTAGCTGTGAATCTGTTATGGTTGAGCAAAGATCATTCCTTGTCTGAGTAATAGAAAATATTTCCTCTAAGGATATAATGGTGTAATTTAATACAAGCACGGTATCACACAGTTTGCACAATTTTTGAAAGGGAGTCTTAGAAGACTGAGAGATATTGATAAAATGAATAATGCTGCTAAACTTAACGGTCAATCCTTCTGATTTGATGCTTTCTATAGGATATGTAACCCCTGAAACCTTCCTTTGGAAGCTACCGAAGCTTGGAAAACTATGAAAAACATTCTATTTAAAATTGATTTTGGTTATGTATCATATATTCCTTTTTTTTACTAAGGACATTTGCATGGAGGTCATTTTTACTTCACTGTCGTTTTGAACACAGGTGTATTGTATGTACACAAAAACCTTGGAATTTACTTTGGCACTTGGGGATACCTGTGGACAGTTTATTTAGCTGATATAATACAGTACCAACTTCTTTGTGTATGCAAAATAGGATAAAGATAATTGTTTGCAAATACTAATATTTTTAAGGTTAAAGTTAATAAAATGTTTAACTAGAATTTGTTGCTTGGTGGTACTGAATACATGTTTTCTATTCTGTGCATGCTAGTTAATGAGATATTTTTCTGATGTTTTAGATATGATTATACTGGATAGAAAGTGGCTGTGTCAAGGTTGCAAGGTCACATGTGCTGTGATTAGTCTATGTAGCACATACTGCAGACCCTTTCCTTTCCTAATCTATTTGGTGTCTGTATGTGACTTTCTAATGGAAATTATTTTAAAATGTGTTTGGTGAGATATAATAAATTATAATTATTTATTATTTTTGTAATAGTAATATTGGAATTCCATATTCAGAATTGGGAGGAGAAGGAACTGCAAGAGAGGAAGAGGAAGGAGAAGAAGAAGAGAGAGAAGAAAAAGAAGAAAGCACTCTTGGCTCAGCCCTACAGATTTCAAAAAAAAAAAACAAGTAAGATCCTCACTTGAGACATAAGCAAAAATAGTGTTTATGCTAAAAAGGATAAGGAATTTGTAATTTTTTCTAATGCTCAAAAACATAAGTAGATTCTAATTAAATTTTTGTTAAATTCCCCTGTCCCTGTTTTTAGAGATTATACAGAGATAGTATAAAACGCACCTAGGTAAAGGGAAGAATGAATCTGTCTACAGTTTAGATAGAGGCCTGGGATGTTTACCCATTAAACAATATTGTTTCTGTATTACAAATAAAAGACCTTGTGGGGTTTTTGAAAAGGTGAGAATGTGCAAGCTCCAAAAGTTTTCTGCCACAGGTAGATTATTCAAAATCAACCTTTATTGAGGAATGTTATGATGTGGTTCCCATTTATCTGATAAGTCGCTAAAACTTATTTTTAAAAGTTCTTTATAACAGTTCACATCTAAAGAGGACAGCTCTAAAGGCTTCCGTAGCTTGAATGTAACAGTCTCCAGCTTAGTGTAGGAATCTTTTTAGTGAGAGTCTTTGTTTTCTTGAATTAGCAGAAGACTTTGAAATTGACTATACATTGTTAAAACTTTGCTTGGGATCTAGTAAAAGCACATATAGTTTATCCAATACAGTAGGGTTTATCTTTTTATATTTGTCATTCCTCATAAAAGACATTGACCAGAATTTTTTGTGACTTTGACCAGCAGAAAACCTTAGCTGACATACTTGAGGCTAAAATGCAGTCAGCGGAAATGGAAACACTTCAGCCCTGCCCCTGTGGCAAGAATGGCTTCCCTTTAGACAATCTGGTTAGATTTTTTATGGACCCAAAGGGAGGTACATATGCTGGGCATTGCATTTATGTTTCTTTCTTTTTTTTTCTGACCTACCTGCTCCTTAGAGCTACATCCTAAGACTGCTGCTTGTGTAAAACCTTTCAGAACTATGCATCATTGATCTAGCTATAATCACACTGATCTGTTGGCTTTTCACTAAACTTTACTTAAGTGAAAACTAACCTTCTCCTTCTTGTTTGGGGTTATCTTTGACTGTATGTCTTATGAATGGTGTGAGGATACTGGCTGTGAAACTGGAACACTGCTTTCAAATGTCTTTAAAAGAAGGAAAGAAAAATGTGCCCCCTTAACACGATAGAGTAAGATGAAAGAAAATAATGGTAGTGTGCACTATGTTGTCAATACTGAGCTTTAGAGAGTCTTTTTAGAACATCTAAACAGCTTGAAACCCTTTTTCTTTTTTCCCGAAGTTTATTCATTCCAAATTTGTTTTTTAAAACAAGCATTTCACAAGTGTAAAACTTAATTCATTAGTGCATTTTAAAAACTATACGCATATTTATTCAGAATCCCTTAAATATTTTAATTTCCCAGATAGCAAACAAATGTCAGTTTCTGTCTGATATATAGAACCCGAATAGGCAAAGAAAAGAAATAGGAAACAAGGGAGATGAGGACATGAATAACTGATCAGAAAAAAGAATAAGGATGCCAGGAAGGTACAGGCATGTGATCTACCACAGAATGTTACAGGTCTTATTCTCCATACTGACCCCTTCTCAAATCACTTAGAATCTGTGGACTTCAGCTTCATGCCCAATACATAGGTAACAAGATAAAAAGATATATAATGAAAACTATTATGTGCCTTATATGGGCAGAGCTGATTTCAGATGTTAAGCTTTCACTGTATTTATCTATAATTTCATGACACTAGGGTAGTCTGAGTACTTAGTAATATTTATGGTTCGTGGTCATTTTTCTGAGTTCACTTTATGCTTGTATATAATTTTTCTATAACTAATAGCTTATTCTTTTATAAAATATGGTAATGGAATGGATAATTATCATCTAGTTGCTTAGGACTGTACTTTTGTGTATGTAAGGGCGGACCTCTTGCTCTAGCTTTCAAAATAGCATTCCTAAACATCACAGTACACCCAGAGCTGCTGAATGGGGCCATGTGTACTGACCCGGATTATTAGTGCATCCATCTTGCCAGCAACACTGTGAAATACTTTCCATTTTTCACATTGCACATCTTTTATGTGAAAACACACACGCACATACAATGGCAGCTTTAATAAGCAGTATAGTTCTGTTTAAGAATTAACATTTACAACGATTTCCTTTCATGTATTATCTTAGTTCTAAAATTAGTAAAAATAAACAGAATGTTTAAATAAGCAAATATTATTTAAAATCTTGCTTTCTTTCACATTTTTCTCATTTTTACCTTTAAAAAATTTTTACTATAAAAGTTAGTTGTAAAAAATACTGTCTGGTTGGGTATAAAAATGATATAGTTAGGTGTAAACACAGGCTGATGAGTCTGTCCACTGTTATTTCCAGCTGAGTTCAAGAAATAGGTTTGAGGTCATGCAATAATTAAAACCGTGGCTCTAATACATTGACCCAAAGGAATTTTTTAACAGCAGATTAGCCTGTTATATGATAACTAAATATGGCTCTTGTTAAAGGGAAAAGTTTTATCTGAATGATATCTGATTCCAAGAATAGAATGAGAAGATAACTTTAAGAGCATACCATTTTAGGATCTCCCTTGAAAAAAAGAACCTGATGACTGACTATAGCAAGGACCTTTTATTCTCCCATTCCTCTAGTGTTCAAGCTACTACATTATATGTTATTTAACTTTATTTCTTTTCTGGTTTGTTCAAAAGGTTCCTTTTATGATTTTTAGAATGGTCATGATTCTCTAATCAGGTTACTAAATTAGGCATTAGTATTAAAGTGAGGTAATGTCCTTCCTAATTTATAGTTTCTATTCTAGAAGATACTTCTAGATATATTATTATCATGAGTATAAGTTATAAAGTATATGAAATAGTTCCTGGCAAAGAAGTTATAAGATACTCAATGTAAATAAATACTAGCTTCTTATCAACGTGTTATAAAAAACTTTAAAAGGAAAAACAGTCTTAGTATTTTATGTGGGAGGCAGCCATCAAGATGTGTTTGGACAGTGAATATGTAAATCTTAACCTCTTTCTTAACTGGCTTTCTCATCCCGTTTGAGTAGCCATTTTATCCACTAAAGGAGATCCTATAGCAGATGTAGAATCCACATCTTAGCCCATATCACACTTGATTATAATTGATTTCTGTCTCTCCCTCTAGTTTATGACTCCATGAGAGATAAGAGGAGTAGATCAGTCAGTATATTTAAATCCCATTCTCAGAAATTAGATGTTTGTATATACCTTCAGCATGTTTGAAGGGGCCTGAAACCTCCAACAAACTGGACAAAGGGAGCAGGCATGGTATTGAGACTTTATTTTCTTTTTTAAAACCTTCATTCTTAAATAGTTTTGTTAAAAGTCCCATAGTCATTATTATTAAAAATCACAGTTAAGTAAAATATTTTTTAAGACACTAATTTAAGAAATAATAGCTTACTACTGACAAAAAAACCCTCATAAATTATAAATGTATGTGGCTCTAATGGAGTTTATCATCATAAACTACAAACATTGTTTTTAAATAAATTGTGTTTCTTATGGCATTAACAGTGTTTGTACAAGGTAAGTTGAGTGTTCATCATACTAAGAAATTCTTTGTGAGTTACTATTAATGCTGAACACCAGTTTTAATGGTGATCATAGCGTGGCCCTGGGGACTGGTCTGCTTGCTTGCAAATTAACCAGTGTTTTTTATGGTAAATTGGTTGAAAAATGTGAAATTGACTTTGGAATTGTGATCAATAGCCTTTGATCTCAGAATCCTATGTTTTCCTCTTTGTAAGTTATAACTAGCACAAGAAACACTTTCTGTGTGTAAGAAGTAATATAAAGGATTTGGAGCTAGAGAAAAGCATATCTCTAATCAGCCAATTTTGTTATGTAAGTAAAGGCTAGGAAAACAGCACAGAAGCATCTCTATTTTAAAGGTTTAATGCTTGGAGAATGGTGTAGACAGGGCTCTGTATTTTAATGTGTTAGAAAACAAAACAAAATAAAACTTTTCTTTAGTAGCCCATCTTACATAACCAAATGGTATATCATAATTGCTCCCTGCTGTTCTACCTATAAAAATTAGTTTGGGATTAAATGTTCTAGCATAAAATTATAAAATTAGACACCTTTCAGAAAGCAGAATGACAAAAAATGAATGAGAAATTTGATGGAGAGCTCTAGATTGCACGTGAAGCATTGGATAAGTTATAGGATATCTTTATCTGGACCTACCTCCAAAAAAAATAACCTTATACTAGTACTCCATCCTAGTATTTGTACATTCACTCATTTTAGGGTCTCTGTGTATGTTTTAATGATACAGACATTTTTTCTATGTAATTTATAATTAATTACATTCTATGTTTTTCATTTATGTCTCTTAATCTTTAGAACACACCTTTTTCTTTCCTTGGAAATGTGCCACTGGCTGTTGGCGGAACATCCTGATTCATTATAGATACTTTAAGACAAATTTTCAAAAATAGTTTCATTCACATAATGAAGTTTACCAATATGGAAGTCTTTTGACTTGAACTGTAGTACTTCCTAATTAACCTACGTCTTCAGTAAAGGAAAGGATATGTAATAATATAGAAATGTGGTTTAGCTGCAGATTAATTAAATAGATCTACAGTTTGTTAAGGAAATAATGTATACAGACACTATGCCAAGCACTTTGTGGCCATTATATCATTAGTCTTTAGTCTTTACAATGATGTGAAGAGGAAAGTATTATACCCAAACTCTTCACTCTATTTTCAGACTAATCAACTGAGGCTTTAGCTCAAAGATGTTAAGTTTCCTGAGAACACAAAGCTAATAAGTGACAAACCCAAGATATAATTCCAAAATAATTTCATTCTTAGTCACATTTATATTACTGTCCCCTCACTTTTTATAATCAAGGTAAATTTTGTTCCATAAAGAGTTTATGTTTATGTTTATGTCTTCTAATTCTGTGTACAGGAGTGAAATGTTATTGGGAAACAATTTTGTTACTAGTAAATAAAAGAATTTTTTCATTTCTTTGTTTGGAAGATGTTTACTTACTTAGGCCTTTTGTCATAATCATAGTTTATTTACTTAATTTTTAGAAATGTCTTTTCTGTATCACGCAAAGCTTTGAATCTGTATCTTACTACAAAGAATAGCTAAATGAGTGATTACTAGTTTTTTTGACAATGAGCTTCTATATAATGGTAGAAAATTCATTATAGACTGTTAATATGTTAATTTATAATTTATTTTGATTTTCTTCTAAAAACCTGAAATATAATTTTTCAATATTAAAGGCACACCAGAGAACTAATTTGTATGAGTGATATTATATGTTTTCAAGATAAAGATAGAAAAAGTGAACATAACTTTCATACCTGAACATTATTTTCCTAGACCTTATTTTATTGCCTATCACCATTTGTCCTTTAGATAAATTTTTAACATATTAATATTTATTTATTTATTTATTTATTCCCCAGCTTTATTGAAATATAACAATTAGTTCCTCATATTTACATTGTACAATTCAATGAGTTTTATTCAATTATAATTGTCATACAATAATATATTAGTTTCAGTTGTACAGCATAGTGTTTAGAGCTCAAGTGATCACCCCAGTAAATATAGTACCCCTTTTCCCCCTTACATATTTATTACAACATTGTTGACTATTTTCCTTATGCTATACTTTATATCTCCATGACTATTTTGTAACTATTTATTTGTATTTCTTATCCCTTCATCCTTTTTCACCATTCTTCCCAACCCCCAACCAATCTAGTAGCCCTCAAAATATGTTTTCATTTTGAAAGAAATGAATTTGTTTTTGTCCTTGTTGTTTATTTTGTTTTTTAGATTTGGCATGTATGTAAAATGACATGGTATTTGTCTTTCTCTATCTGACTTCATTAAGTGCAATACCCTCTAGGTCCATCAATACAACATCTTTTTCTATCCCTTCCTTTTACCTTGTGTGTGTCTTTTAATCTGAAGTGAGTCTCTTGTAGGCAGCATGTAGGGATCTTGTTTTCTTACCCATTCAGCCACCCTATCCTTTGGTTGGAGCATTTAATTCATTTTTATTTGAGGTAGTTGATAGATGTGTAGTTATTACCATTTTTTATTCACAATTTTGATACATGTTTTTTCTTTTTAAAGAAGTCCCTCCAACATTTTCTGTAATAGTGGCTTGGTGTTGATAAATTCACTTAGCTTATTTTTGTCTGAGAAGCTCTTTGTCTTTCAACTCTAAATGATAGTTTTTCTGGGGAACGTATTCTTGGTTGTAGATCCCACCTTTTCATCACTTTGAATATTTTGTGCCAAACCCTTCTGTCCTGCAAAATTTCTTTTGAGAAATCTGCTGCTAGACCTATGGGTGCTCCCTTATAGGTAACTAACTGCTTTTCTCTTGCTGCTTTTAAGATTCTCACTTTGTATTTAAACTTTAGCATTTTAATTATGATGTGTCTTAATGTGGGCATCTTTGGGTTCCTTTTTTTGGGACTCTCTGAGCTTTCCGGAGTTATATATCTATTTACTTCACCAGCTTAGGGAAATTTTCCATTATTATTTCTTCAAATAGTTCTTCCACTTCTTGTTCTCCCTCTCCTCCTTCAGGTTCCCCTATTTCACATATGTTTTTGCACTTAATTTTGTCCCAAGGACTCCTTAAATTTTAATTACATTCTTGGTTTCTTTTTTCTTGCCATTTTGATTGGGTGACCTTGGCCTCCCCATCCTTTATATTATAGGTTCGATTCTCTTCTTCATCCACTCTGTTAATTCCTTCTAATATACTCTCTATCTCTGATAATGTATTGTTCATTTCTGACTGGTTTTCTTTTATAATTTCCTTTTCCATTTATATGTGTTTTTTTTATCTTTTTAAAGTTCTCATTGAGTTCACCTACTCTTCCCCAAAGTTCATTGAACATCTTTATAACCAGTGTTTTGAATTCTGCATCTGTTAGATTGCTTGACTCCTTAATTCCTAGATCTCTGTTTTGTTCTCTCATATGGTTTCTTCTTCTTTGTCTTCCCATTTTGGCTGCCTTTCCATGTCTGTTTCTATGTACTGAGCAAAGATCCTAAGTTTCCCAGTCTTATTAGCACAGCTTTGTGTAGTAGGTGTCCAGAGACACAGTCTTGAGAGTCCAGAGAGACAGTCTTGAGAGGGGTTCTGCTGCAGGCCAATTTTAGCTCCTACCTGTGTCCCTCAAGGTCCACCTGTTAAGATTCAGCAAGCAATCCACAGATGCTGTGGTTATAGTTTCCTCAAGAAACCATGCCAGAAACTGAGGTCAGTTGCCACCACTGTGGGTCTTGGAGCTTGCTCTGCAAGTTGCACAGAACTTGGCAAGGACATAACTAGCTCTGCAAGTTGGGGGAGAGGGAGTTTCAAGGAATCCTTCGGGTGGAGCAACCTCTGTTATCCAGTTTGATGACATTTCAGCTATAGCGGTACTATGTTAGCACACTGGGAGTGGGGGGAGCTTAAAAAAGAGGGACAGTGGATACTTCCAGCACTTATTCCTGGTAGGAAGCCTTGCCTCTGGCTCTCGATCCTACAACTCAGATTCTCCCTGTAAATCCCTCGTGCCCCCTGAGCAGCTCACCCGGTGCTGGTGCTCAGAACAAGTGAGTCCATTACCATGAAAGTCTGGTCACTGACACAGCCTGCTGCCACCGCTGCCTCTGTCCTACTCAGCTGCTTGGGACTAGTCGGCCTCACATCCTTGCCCCGGTCCTACCTCTTCCCCTTACAGGGTGATTTCTTATTTCTCTGCCTAGTTGTAGGGCTTGTTCATCTAGACCCCAGATGACTCTGCTTGCTGTCTCCTCCATGTTTTTATCACAGCTTTCATGTGGTTGTAAGAGCAGAACAAAGCCTCTATCATCTATGCCATTTTGACTTCAAGATATTAATTTTTTTAATTACAAAGATTCTTATATTATTTTTTGAAATTTTATCAGTGAAATAAACAAGCAATATCACAGTACTAATCTATCATTTCACCAAGAGAAAAGCATTGTTAATTTTAATTTAAAACTGAGCAGTTACTGTAATGTGTTGAGCACTGATCAAATGCTAGAAGTATAATGGTGAACCAAATGAAAAATCCTGCTCTCAAGTAATTTATGTGACAATAAGCAAGACTGGTAAGTAAAGTATATGGTATGATACGTAGTAATGTGTGTCAGATTTAATATGTATCTTATGAGTAATTAACATTTGAAGCACTTTGGTTGGCAGTGTATCTACTAGAACTAACTCACGCCCCTGAAGCTTTGATAAACCCTCCAATTATCTCACCACCAACAAAGGAATTATTAAGGTAATTTTCTTTAAAAATGTTACTCCTTCATGAAATAAGTGAAGTTTAAGATAAGTGAACTGTCTAGAAATGTTATACACTCACCTCTGCCCTTGCATGAATAGGATCTAGTAATCTAGTGACTGTAGTAGACTTCCCTTTCTATTTGTTTCTAGTTCCCTTTGGAATGGTACCCCAAGCCTGAGAGTTTGTAGAGTTCTGTGTTTAGACATATATGGAGGGTCTCATTGACTTAAGCCAACTTTAAATACAGCTGAATCCTGTTTATAGAATATCTGTTCAATGATCCTTCCATGCACGGTGTAGTTAGAGCACCTAAAAGGAACAGGAACTGAAACTTCATTGCATTTATTGAAAAAGTTGTATAATAATGCACAGAATAAAATGCATGCATGGCAGAATTTGATCTCTGTATTGTGAGGTTGTAGAAGGTGAACATTTAGCTTTTACTTATCTGCCATTATTGGAGACAAAGATACTAAGAAAAATAATAATTGCAAATGAAGTCAGTTCACAACTGTTACCATGAAAAAGTCCCATTTGAAAAGGAATGAAAGGAAATCCATGAAGTCATATGGTTCATAGCAATGATTAAGCCTCATTGGAAGGAGCAGTAAGACTTCCAGTCTTGGCAGTTACTGGCTCTGCTTTTGCCCTGTGATGCCTAATCTTATGATGGTCACATCTGATCCAGGGTTGGGAGAGTGCACCGCTTTGGTAGTTGTGTACCTTTCCTTGAACCTCCAATGGTGCACATCTGGAGGCCTGGGGATTCCATTGTAAATTGTGCAATTATAAGAAGCTTTCTGCCAGCTCGTTTCTTTAATAGTTCAATTCCCTACAAACATTAGTAGCTATTTAGTCTGTTTCTACCCGTGAAGCAAAATAGTTAAAGATCTTACATAGATGTTGCCTTACTTTCTAATTTTGGCTCTTGGGGACTGGCCTCTTTGCTCTGACCTTTTCTCCCTGTATTTAAAAGCCACAACTTTGAAGACAGTCGGAATGTTGTGGCAGGACCCTCACCTAATTGTTTCTGTGCTGGCCTTGCTTTCATTGTTCAGGAGAGCACTCTTAACAAAATATGCCTCTTGACAAAGTTTAGGGCATGATTTTATGTATTTCTAAGCCTACCTTTCTTTGAGTAATCCTTTTTTTTTAGAACAGCTTTAGATTTATTGAGAGATTGGGAAGATAGTACAGGAATTCTCATTTATTTGGTACCCAGGTTTCTATTTTAACTTCTTACATTAATAAGGTATATTTGTTGTAATTAATAAAGCAATATTATTACATTATTATTAACTAAAGTGCATTCTTTATTCAGATTTTCTTTTTCTGTTCTAGGATCTCATCCAGGACACCACATTATATTTAGCCGTCATCTCTCCTTAGGCTACTCTTGGCTATAACAATTTCTCAGACTTTCCTAATTTTTGATGACTGTGGCAGCTTTAAGGAGTGCTGGTTAGGTATTTTGTACAATATCCCCCAAGTGATTTTTTTAAAAAAAATTTTTATTATTAGACTGGGGTTATACCTTTTGGGAAGGCAGATCAAAGTGCTGTTTTCATCACATCATATCAAGAGTACATACTTTCAGCATGAGTAGCTAATGTTGAAATTAACCTTAGTCAACTGGCTAAGGTGGTATTAGAATTCTTCACTGTAAAGTGACTCTCTTACTGTACTTTTTAGAAAGAAGTTACTATGCACAATCCACACTTAAAGAATGAGTACTTATGCCCCACCTTTTTGAGGGTGAAGTAGCTCTAAATTATTTGTATTTTTGCATTGGAGATTTTTCTATTATTTCTTATTTACCTATTTATTGAATCATTTATTTATATTAGTATATTTATTTTATACTTTGTGATATAATCCAATATTCATTTATTTCTTATGATGCTTACGTTATTTCAGCTTGGTCATTGGGACCTCAAGGCTTATACATTTTTGCCCTAGTTCTAGAAGAAGCCATTTCTCCAAGGAGCCCTTATTCTTTTGACTGAAGGGATGGATGGTATTGTAAACTAAGATCTGGGTACTAGGTATGCTCCTTATTAAGGAGGTCTTCTTGCTTCTAGGTCCTCTTAGTTTACAGAGCAAGAAAATAGTATGTGTGTGTACTAATCATATATACACATATCTATTAATATTTTTATGTGTAGCCATCTGTATCTATATTTAGCTAAATATGAGTTCATACTGATGTTGGAAACCCTAATCTATTACTACATGGATCACTTTAGCCTCTCCCCTTATCTGTTTCTCGCACTACTAGGGTGAGATGCCTAGTTTTCCCATCCACCTTCCATTTGCTTAATAGTTCAATTCCAGTATACCTGTATTGTGATATCAGAATTGTAAACACATACCACCTTAAGAAAAAACTTTATCAACTACAGTACAGTACTTATGTATAGTCTTTCTTATCTGTAGTCTCATGGGCTTTACTCATCTCCAAAATGAGGTTGTTGTATATATTTGTAATGTAGTTAGATCTTTTTGTATATTCTGTATTTCATCTCCTGACCTCTTAAATAATTTTTTAAAAAAATTGTATGCATTAGGATTTATTTTTTGCATTGTACATTCTCTGAGTTTTGAAAAATGTATAGTCATGTATCCCCTATTATAGTATCACATAAAATAGTTTCACTGCTCTCAAAAGATCCCTTGTGCTTCATCTATTAACCTTCCCTCCTCAAACCCTGAAATCATTGATCTCTTTACCAGGTCTATAGTTTTACTATTCTAGAGTTTCATATGATTGAAATCAAATTGGCTTCTTTTATTTAACAATATGTGTTTAAGATCTACCTACATCTTTTTGTGGTTTGATAGCTCGTTGCTTTTTATCACTAATAATATGTAATTATATTTATATATCACAATTTATCAGTTCACCTTTTGAAGGTCATCTTAGTTTCTTTCAGTTTTGGCAATTATGAATAGAGCTGCTTTCAATGTTTGTGTGTAGGTTTTTGTGTGGAGATAAATTTTTGAGTCAGTTGAGTAAATACTTAAGATCATGATTGCTGTTATATGGTGAGACTATTTTTAGCTTTTTAAAATTTTTAATTTTAATTTTTTTAAATTAAGTAAACTGTCTTCCACAGTGGCTTTACCATTATGCATTCACACTAGCAATAAGTGAGAGTACAATTATACTCCTCATCAGCCATTGGTATATCAGATTTTTGTATCTTAGATATTTTAATAAGTATGTAATGATATCTCAGTATTTTAATTTGCAATGCCCTACTGACAGAGTATGCTGAGTATTTTTCATATGTTTATTTGTCATTTGTATGTCTTCTTTGGTAAGAAATGTGTCTGTTCAGATCTTGTGTCTATTTTTTAATATGGTTGGTTGTTTCCTTGTTTTAAGAGATCTTTTTATATTTTGATTTCAAGTACTTTATCAGATATGTTTTGAAAATGTTCTCTCCTATTTTTTTTTTTGCTTTTCTTTTCATTCTTTTAATGTCTTTTGTAGAACAAAAGTTTTAAATTGTAATAAAATCAATTTTTTTGTCATGGATTATGGTTTTGTTGTCATATCTAAAAACTCATTATGAAATAGGGTCACATAGATTCTGTCCTATGTTCTAGAAATTTTGTAATTTGCATTTTAAGCTCTATGAATATTTTGAATTAATTTTTTGTGAATGCTGTAAGATCTTTGTCAGGTTATTTAGTATGTATGTATGTATGTATGTATGTATATTTAAACATTCAGTTTTTCCAGCACCATTTATTGAAAATACTATCTTTCTCCATTGAATTGCATTTGTTTCTTTTTCAAAGATCAATTGACTATATTTGTAAAGGTCTATTTCTTCTTTATTCTGTTTTATTCATCTATGTGTCTATTTTCATTTTCTTTTTCTTTCTTTTTTTTTTGCCAATACCATATGCCTTTATTATAATGGCAGTTAGTCTTGAAATTGGTAGAGTGAGTCTCTTATGTTTTTATCTCTTAAGTGTTATGTAGGCAGATATAGGTCTTTTGCTTTTCCATATAAACTTTATAATCATTTGTAGATATCCACATAATAACTTGCTGAGATTTTGCTTGGGATTGTTTTGAGCCTACAAATCAAGTGGGAAGTAATTGACATCTTAATAATATTATCTACCAATGAACATGGACTATCGCTTCATTAAGATTTTATTTGGCTTCTTTCATCAGCATTTTGTAGTTTTTTTCTATATATGTTTGTCTTATTTTATTTATTTATTTATTTACTGTGTTTTATTTATTTACTGTTGCTATTGTAATAGAACTGTTTTTAATTTTCACATTCCAATTATTATTAGTACATATGAAAGTGTTTGGATACATATACACACATATATCAATTATATATATATATATTATAATGTGAGTATATATCCATATACTGTATATACACATTATGATTTATGGCCTGGAATCCAAATAAAAAATCTCTTTTCAATTGTTTTTTGAGTACTCTGATGTTGTAGGCCTTGGATTATATCAATGAACAAAATCAACAAAAGTCTCTGATTTTCCTATTTATGTAACTTTCCAATTATATTATTTATATTATCTCACACTCCCTAGAGAAGATGTGGATTTATGAAAATCATATTAGAAAATAATGTTGTGGCCAGGTATGGGAATGTAGAAGGATAGGAACATCAGTCTAAAGAGCCGAGACATCATTCATTAACTTTTTCTTTTAATTTATTTCTGCTTTACCTCTTAAAAATATTTTAATTGGAAGTTAGAAAATAATGGACTGGATAAGGATAGAGAGTTTGGGAGTAAATGGAAAGGGAAGGATGCAACCAAATTTGGCAAGAACTGGCTGTTACAGAGAAGAAAAAATGAAGTCTTTGATTAGTCAAAGTTTAGAGCCTATTATTAGGGGGTATTGATACCACTCTTACAAATAGGGATGCAAGAAGAGAATTAAGCTTGGAAAAACAATGAGTCTTTTGAATGGTCTGTGACCTGTTAGGAGTTGGGCCGCACAGCAGGAGGTGAGAGGTGAGCAGAGCTTCATCTGTATTTGTAGCTGCTCTTCAGTGCTAGCATCATTGCCTCAGCTCCACCTCAGATTATCAGGCATTAGATTCCCAAAGAAGAACTGGTCCCTGGTGCCAAAAAGGTTTGGGGACTGTTACTGTAGAGTACCCAGATTGTTGTTCCTAGGAGGAAGTAGGAAATTGAGGCTAGATCTTTGGAGACAACTTGGTGTTGTAGCTACATGTTTGTGAGTCAGATGTATAGGTGATAATCAAAGCTATGAAATAGCCTGAAGGATAGAATGGCCTGTGTGTGTGTGTGAGTGTGTGTGTGTGTGTGTGTGTGTGTGTGTGCTGGTGCATGCACGCGCATGTGATTAGAGAGAGAGAGAGAGAGAGAGAGAGAGATTGAAAAAGAGAGAAATTGAGTTAGAGAGAAAAAGAGAGAGAGAGAGAGAGAGAGAGAGAGAGAGAATGAGTATGGGTGACTGTTTAACATTAGGTTAAATAGCAATTGAAATCTTTAAATTATCGATGAATCTTAAAAAGCAATTGTTGTTTGGGTATGTTATAGCTGTAATTTCCATCTCTACATATTTTCTTTTTTGTCCTAATATAGGCAAATGTAGGTTTACAGAATGAGCAATTTATGATGTGATATAAGAGAGATCTTTGACAATGCAA